>OZ018333.1:109482862-110082862 GCA_963969495.1 Ceratothoa steindachneri
AACAGACATTACCAGCCGTAAACAGGCATAATCTTCCTCACCAGTCATATCGGACGACATTCCAAGCACCGTACCTTCTCCAGTCATAACAGACATTACCAGCCGTAAACTGGCATAATCTTCCTCACCAGTCATATCGGACGACATTCCAAGCACCGTACCTTCTCCAGTCATAACAGACATTACCAGCCGTAAACTGGCATAATTGTCCTCACCAGTCATATCGGACGACATTCCAAGCACCGTACCTTCTCCAGTCATAACAGACATTACCAGCCGTAAACTGGCATAATTGTCCTCACCAGTCATATCGGACGACATTCCAAGCACCGTACCTTCTCCAGTCATAACAGACATTACCAGCCGTAAACTGGCATAATCTTCCTCACCAGTCATATCGGACGACATTCCAAGCACCGTACCTTCTCCAGTCATAACAGACATTACCAGCCGTAAACTGGCATAATTGTCCTCACCAGTCATATCGGACGACATTCCAAGCACCGTACCTTCTCCAGTCATAACAGACATTACCAGCCGTAAACTGGCATAATCTTCCCTCACCAGTCATATCGGACGACATTCCAAGCACCGTACCTTCTCCAGTCATAACAGACATTACCAGCCGTAAACTGGCATAATCTTCCTCACCAGTCATATCGGACGACATTCCAAGCACCGTACCTTCTCCAGTCATAACAGACATTACCAGCCGTAAACTGGCATAATTGTCCTCACCAGTCATATCGGACGACATTCCAAGCACCGTACCTTCTCCAGTCATAACAGACATTACCAGCCGTAAACTGGCATAATCTTCCTCACCAGTCATATCGGACGACATTCGGAACATTCCAAGCACCGTACCTTCTCCAGTCATAACAGACATTACCAGCCGTAAACTGGCATAATCTTCCTCACCAGTCATATCGGACGACATTCCAAGCACCGTACCTTCTCCAGTCATAACAGACATTACCAGCCGTAAACTGGCATAATCTTCCTCACCAGTCATATCGGACGACATTCCAAGCACCGTACCTTCTCCAGTCATAACAGACATTACCAGCCGTAAACTGGCATAATCTTCCTCACCAGTCATATCGGACGACATTCCAAGCACCGTACCTTCTCCAGTCATAACAGACATTACCAGCCGTAAACTGGCATAATTGTCCTCACCAGTCATATCGGACGACATTCCAAGCACCGTACCTTCTCCAGTCATAACAGACATTACCAGCCGTAAACTGGCATAATCTTCCTCACCAGTCATATCGGACGACATTCCAAGCACCGTACCTTCTCCAGTCATAACAGACATTACCAGCCGTAAACTGGCATAATTGTCCTCACCAGTCATATCGGACGACATTCCAAGCACCGTACCTTCTCCAGTCATAACAGACATTACCAGCCGTAAACTGGCATAATCTTCCTCACCAGTCATATCGGACGACATTCCAAGCACCGTACCTTCTCCAGTCATAACAGACATTACCAGCTGTAAACTGGCATAATTGTCCTCACCAGTCATATCGGACGACATTCCAAGCACCGTACCTTCTCCAGTCATAACAGACATTACCAGCCGTAAACTGGCATAATCTTCCTCACCAGTCATATCGGACGACATTCCAAGCACCGTACCTTCTCCAGTCATAACAGACATTACCAGCCGTAAACTGGCATAATCTTCCTCACCAGTCATATCGGACGACATTCCAAGCACCGTACCTTCTCTAGTCATAACAGACATTACCAGCCGTAAACTGGCATAATTGTCCTCACCAGTCATATCGGACGACATTCCAAGCACCGTACCTTCTCCAGTCATAACAGACATTACCAGCCGTAAACTGGCATAATCTTCCTCACCAGTCATATCGGACGACATTCCAAGCACCGTACCTTCTCCAGTCATAACAGACATTACCAGCCGTAAACTGGCATAATTGTCCTCACCAGTCATATCGGACGACATTCCAAGCACCGTACCTTCTCCAGTCATAACAGACATTACCAGCCGTAAACTGGCATAATCTTCCTCACCAGTCATATCGGACGACATTCCAAGCACCGTACCTTCTCCAGTCATAACAGACATTACCAGCCGTAAACTGGCATAATTGTCCTCACCAGTCATATCGGACGACATTCCAAGCACCGTACCTTCTCCAGTCATAACAGACATTACCAGCCGTAAACTGGCATAATTGTCCTCACCAGTCATATCGGACGACATTCTAAGCACCGTACCTTCTCCAGTCATAACAGACATTACCAGCCGTAAACTGGCATAATCTTCCTCACCAGTCATATCGGACGACATTCCAAGCACCGTACCTTCTCCAGTCATAACAGACATTACCAGCCGTAAACTGCCATAATCTTCCTCACCAGTCATATCGGACGACATTCCAAGCACCGTACCTTCTCCAGTCATAACAGACATTACAAGCCGTAAACTGGCATAATTGTCCTCACCAGTCATATCGGACGACATTCTAAGCACCGTACCTTCTCCAGTCATAACAGACATTACCAGCCGTAAACTGGCATAATCTTCCTCACCAGTCATATCGGACGACATTCCAAGCACCGTACCTTCTCCAGTCATAACAGACATTACCAGCCGTAAACTGGCATAATCTTTCCTCACCAGTCATATCGGACGACATTCCAAGCACCGTACCTTCTCCAGTCATAACAGACATTACCAGCCGTAAACTGGCATAATCTTCCTCACCAGTCATATCGGACGACATTCCAAGCACCGTACCTTCTCCAGTCATAACAGACATTACCAGCCGTAAACTGGCATAATCTTCCTCACCAGTCATATCGGACGACATTCCAAGCACCGTACCTTCTCCAGTCATAACAGACATTACCAGCCGTAAAACTGGCATAATTGTCCTCACCAGTCATATCGGACGACATTCCAAGCACCGTACCTTCTCCAGTCATAACAGACATTACCAGCCGTAAACTGGCATAATCTTCCTCACCAGTCATATCGGACGACATTCCAAGCACCGTACCTTCTCCAGTCATAACAGACATTACCAGCCGTAAACTGGCATAATCTTCCTCACCAGTCATATCGGACGACATTCCAAGCACCGTACCTTCTCCAGTCATAACAGACATTACCAGCCGTAAACTGGCATAATCTTCCTCACCAGTCATATCGGACGACATTCCAAGCACCGTACCTTCTCCAGTCATAACAGACATTACCAGCCGTAAACTGGCATAATCTTCCTCACCAGTCATATCGGACGACATTCCAAGCACCGTACCTTCTCCAGTCATAACAGACATTACCAGCCGTAAACTGGCATAATTGTCCTCACCAGTCATATCGGACGACATTCCAAGCACCGTACCTTCTCCAGTCATAACAGACATTACCAGCCGTAAACTGGCATAATCTTCCTCACCAGTCATATCGGACGACATTCCAAGCACCGTACCTTCTCCAGTCATAACAGACATTACCAGCCGTAAACTGGCATAATTTCCTCACCAGTCATATCGGACGACATTCTAAGCACCGTACCTTCTCCAGTCATAACAGACATTACCAGCCGTAAAATGGCATAATCTTCCTCACCAGTCATATCGGACGACATTCCAAGCACCGTACCTTCTCCAGTCATAACAGACATTACCAGCTGTAAACTGGCATAATTGTCCTCACCAGTCATATCGGACGACATTCCAAGCACCGTACCTTCTCCAGTCATAACAGACATTACCAGCCGTAAACTGGCATAATCTTCCTCACCAGTCATATCGGACGACATTCCAAGCACCGTACCTTCTCCAGTCATAACAGACATTACCAGCCGTAAACTGGCATAATCTTCCTCACCAGTCATATCGGACGACATTCCAAGCACCGTACCTTCTCCAGTCATAACAGACATTACCAGCCGTAAACTGGCATAATTGTCCTCACCAGTCATATCGGACGACATTCCAAGCACCGTACCTTCTCCAGTCATAACAGACATTACCAGCCGTAAACTGGCATAATCTTCCTCACCAGTCATATCGGACGACATTCCAAGCACCGTACCTTCTCCAGTCATAACAGACATTACCAGCCGTAAACTGGCATAATTGTCCTCACCAGTCATATCGGACGACATTCCAAGCACCGTACCTTCTCCAGTCATAACAGACATTACCAGCCGTAAACTGGCATAATCTTCCTCACCAGTCATATCGGACGACATTCCAAGCACCGTACCTTCTCCAGTCATAACAGACATTACCAGCCGTAAACTGGCATAATTGTCCTCACCAGTCATATCGGACGACATTCCAAGCACCGTACCTTCTCCAGTCATAACAGACATTACCAAGCCGTAAACTGGCATAATTGTCCTCACCAGTCATATCGGACGACATTCTAAGCACCGTACCTTCTCCAGTCATAACAGACATTACCAGCCGTAAACTGGCATAATCTTCCTCACCAGTCATATCGGACGACATTCCAAGCACCGTACCTTCTCCAGTCATAACAGACATTACCAGCCGTAAACTGGCATAATCTTCCTCACCAGTCATATCGGACGACATTCCAAGCACCGTACCTTCTCCAGTCATAACAGACATTACAAGCCGTAAACTGGCATAATTGTCCTCACCAGTCATATCGGACGACATTCCAAGCACCGTACCTTCTCCAGTCATAACAGACATTACCAGCCGTAAACTGGCATAATCTTCCTCACCAGTCATATCGGACGACATTCCAAGCACCGTACCTTCTCCAGTCATAACAGACATTACCAGCCGTAAACTGGCATAATCTTCCTCACCAGTCATATCGGACGACATTCCAAGCACCGTACCTTCTCCAGTCATAACAGACATTACCAGCCGTAAACTGGCATAATCTTCCTCACCAGTCATATCGGACGACATTCCAAGCACCGTACCTTCTCCAGTCATAACAGACATTACCAGCCGTAAACTGGCATAATTGTCCTCACCAGTCATATCGGACGACATTCCAAGCACCGTACCTTCTCCAGTCATAACAGACATTACCAGCCGTAAACTGGCATAATCTTCCTCACCAGTCATATCGGACGACATTCCAAGCACCGTACCTTCTCCAGTCATAACAGACATTACCAGCCGTAAACTGGCATAATCTTCCTCACCAGTCATATCGGACGACATTCCAAGCACCGTACCTTCTCCAGTCATAACAGACATTACCAGCCGTGAAGTGGCATAATTGTCCTCACCAGTCATATCGGACGACATTCCAAGCACCGTACCTTCGCCAGTCATAACAGACATTACCAGCCGTAAACTGGCATAATCGTCCTCACCAGTCATATCGGACGACATTCCAAGCACCGTACCTTCTCCAGTCATAACAGACATTACCAGCCGTAAACTGGCATAATCTTCCTCACCAGTCATATCGGACGACATTCCAAGCACCGTACCTTCTCCAGTCATAACAGACATTACCAGCCGTAAACTGGCATAATCTTCCTCACCAGTCATATCGGACGACATTCCAAGCACCGTACCTTCTCCAGTCATAACAGACATTACCAGCCGTAAACTGGCATAATTGTCCTCACCAGTCATATCGGACGACATTCCAAGCACCGTACCTTCTCCAGTCATAACAGACATTACCAGCCGTAAACTGGCATAATCTTCCTCACCAGTCATATCGGACGACATTCCAAGCACCGTACCTTCTCCAGTCATAACAGACATTACCAGCCGTAAACTGGCATAATTGTCCTCACCAGTCATATCGGACGACATTCCAAGCACCGTACCTTCTCCAGTCATAACAGACATTACCAGCCGTAAACTGGCATAATTGTCCTCACCAGTCATATCGGACGACATTCCAAGCACCGTACCTTCTCCAGTCATAACAGACATTACCAGCCGTAAACTGGCATAATCTTCCTCACCAGTCATATCGGACGACATTCCAAGCACCGTACCTTCTCCAGTCATAACAGACATTACCAGCCGTAAACTGGCATAATTGTCCTCACCAGTCATATCAGACGACATTCCAAGCACCGTACCTTCTCCAGTCATAACAGACATTACCAGCCGTAAACTGGCATAATCTTCCTCACCAGTCATATCGGACGACATTCCAAGCACCGTACCTTCTCCAGTCATAACAGACATTACCAGCCGTAAACTGGCATAATTGTCCTCACCAGTCATATCGGACGACATTCCAAGCACCGTACCTTCTCCAGTCATAACAGACATTACCAGCCGTAAACTGGCATAATCTTCCTCACCAGTCATATCGGACGACATTCCAAGCACCGTACCTTCTCCAGTCATAACAGACATTACCAGCCGTAAACTGGCATAATCTTCCTCACCAGTCATATCGGACGACATTCCAAGCACCGTACCTTCTCCAGTCATAACAGACATTACCAGCCGTAAACTGGCATAATTGTCCTCACCAGTCATATCGGACGACATTCCAAGCACCGTACCTTCTCCAGTCATAACAGACATTACCAGCCGTAAACTGGCATAATTGTCCTCACCAGTCATATCGGACGACATCCCAAAGACCGTACCTTCTCCAGTCATAACAGACATTACCAGCCGTAAACTGGCATAATCTTCCTCACCAGTCATATCGGACGACATTCCAAGCACCGTACCTTCTCCAGTCATAACAGACATTACCAGCCGTAAACTGGCATAATTGTCCTCACCAGTCATATCGGACGACATTCCAAGCACCGTACCTTCTCCAGTCATAACAGACATTACCAGCCGTAAACTGGCATAATCTTCCTCACCAGTCATATCGGACGACATTCCAAGCACCGTACCTTCTCCAGTCATAACAGACATTACCAGCCGTAAACTGGCATAATTGTCCTCACCAGTCATATCGGACGACATTCCAAGCACCGTACCTTCTCCAGTCATAACAGACATTACCAGCCGTAAACTGGCATAATCTTCCTCACCAGTCATATCGGACGACATTCCAAGCACCGTACCTTCTCCAGTCATAACAGACATTACCAGCCGTAAACTGGCATAATTGTCCTCACCAGTCATATCGGACGACATTCCAAGCACCGTACCTTCTCCAGTCATAACAGACATTACCAGCCGTAAACTGGCATAATCTTCCTCACCAGTCATATCGGACGACATTCCAAGCACCGTACCTTCTCCAGTCATAACAGACATTACCAGCCGTAAACTGGCATAATTGTCCTCACCAGTCATATCGGACGACATTCCAAGCACCGTACCTTCTCCAGTCATAACAGACATTACCAGCCGTAAACTGGCATAATCTTCCTCACCAGTCATATCGGACGACATTCCAAGCACCGTACCTTCTCCAGTCATAACAGACATTACCAGCCGTGAAGTGGCATAATTGTCCTCACCAGCAATATCGGACGACATTCCAAGCACCGTACCTTCTCCAGTCATAACAGACATTACCAGCCGTAAACTGGCATAATTGTCCTCACCAGTCATATCGGACGACATTCCAAGCACCGTACCTTCTCCAGTCATAACAGACATTACCAGCCGTAAACTGGCATAATTGTCCTCACCAGTCATATCGGACGACATTCCAAGCACCGTACCTTCTCCAGTCATAACAGACATTACCAGCCGTAAACTGGCATAATCTTCCTCACCAGTCATATCGGACGACATTCCAAGCACCGTACCTTCTCCAGTCATAACAGACATTACCAGCCGTAAACTGGCATAATTGTCCTCACCAGTCATATCGGACGACATTCCAAGCACCGTACCTTCTCCAGTCATAACAGACATTACCAGCCGTAAACTGGCATAATCTTCCTCACCAGTCATATCGGACGACATTCCAAGCACCGTACCTTCTCCAGTCATAACAGACATTACCAGCCGTAAACTGGCATAATTGTCCTCACCAGTCATATCGGACGACATTCCAAGCACCGTACCTTCTCCAGTCATAACAGACATTACCAGCCGTAAACTGGCATAATCTTCCTCACCAGTCATATCGGACGACATTCCAAGCACCGTACCTTCTCCAGTCATAACAGACATTACCAGCCGTAAACTGGCATAATCTTCCTCACCAGTCATATCGGACGACATTCCAAGCACCGTACCTTCTCCAGTCATAACAGACATTACCAGCCGTAAACTGGCATAATCTTCCTCACCAGTCATATCGGACGACATTCCAAGCACCGTACCTTCTCCAGTCATAACAGACATTACCAGCCGTAAACTGGCATAATTGTCCTCACCAGTCATATCGGACGACATTCCAAGCACCGTACCTTCTCCAGTCATAACAGACATTACCAGCCGTAAACTGGCATAATCTTCCTCACCAGTCATATCGGACGACATTCCAAGCACCGTACCTTCTCCAGTCATAACAGACATTACCAGCCGTAAACTGGCATAATTGTCCTCACCAGTCATATCGGACGACATTCCAAGCACCGTACCTTCTCCAGTCATAACAGACATTACAAGCCGTAAACTGGCATAATTGTCCTCACCAGTCATATCGGACGACATTCCAAGCACCGTACCTTCTCCAGTCATAACAGACATTACCAGCCGTAAACTGGCATAATCTTCCTCACCAGTCATATCGGACGACATTCCAAGCACCGTACCTTCTCCAGTCATAACAGACATTACCAGCCGTAAACTGGCATAATCTTCCTCACCAGTCATATCGGACGACATTCCAAGCACCGTACCTTCTCCAGTCATAACAGACATTACCAGCCGTAAACTGGCATAATCTGTCCTCACCAGTCATATCGGACGACATTCCAAGCACCGTACCTTCTCCAGTAATAACAGACATTACCAGCCGTAAACTGGCATAATTGTCCTCACCAGTCATATCGGACGACATTCCAAGCACCGTACCTTCTCCAGTCATAACAGACATTACCAGCCGTAAACTGGCATAATCTTCCTCACCAGTCATATCGGACGACATTCCAAGCACCGTACCTTCTCCAGTCATAACAGACATTACCAGCCGTAAACTGGCATAATTGTCCTCACCAGTCATATCGGACGACATTCCAAGCACCGTACCTTCTCCAGTCATAACAGACATTACCAGCCGTAAACTGGCATAATCTTCCTCACCAGTCATATCGGACGACATTCCAAGCACCGTACCTTCTCCAGTCATAACAGACATTACCAGCCGTAAACTGGCATAATTGTCCTCACCAGTCATATCGGACGACATTCCAAGCACCGTACCTTCTCCAGTCATAACAGACATTACCAGCCGTAAACTGGCATAATCTTCCTCACCAGTCATATCGGACGACATTCCAAGCACCGTACCTTCTCCAGTCATAACAGACATTACCAGCCGTAAACTGGCATAATTGTCCTCACCAGTCATATCGGACGACATTCCAAGCACCGTACCTTCTCCAGTCATAACAGACATTACCAGCCGTAAACTGGCATAATCTTCCTCACCAGTCATATCGGACGACATTCCAAGCACCGTACCTTCTCCAGTCATAACAGACATTACCAGCCGTAAACTGGCATAATTGTCCTCACCAGTCATATCGGACGACATTCCAAGCACCGTACCTTCTCCAGTCATAACAGACATTACCAGCCGTAAACTGGCATAATCTTCCTCACCAGTCATATCGGACGACATTCCAAGCACCGTACCTTCTCCAGTCATAACAGACATTACCAGCCGTAAACTGGCATAATTGTCCTCACCAGTCATATCGGACGACATTCCAAGCACCGTACCTTCTCCAGTCATAACAGACATTACCAGCCGTAAACTGGCATAATCTTCCTCACCAGTCATATCGGACGACATTCCAAGCACCGTACCTTCTCCAGTCATAACAGACATTACCAGCCGTAAACTGGCATAATCTTCCTCACCAGTCATATCGGACGACATTCCAAGCACCGTACCTTCTCCAGTCATAACAGACATTACCAGCCGTAAACTGGCATAATTGTCCTCACCAGTCATATCGGACGACATTCTAAGCACCGTACCTTCTCCAGTCATAACAGACATTACCAGCCGTAAACTGGCATAATATTCCTCACCAGTCATATCGGACGACATTCCAAGCACCGTACCTTCTCCAGTCATAACAGACATTACCAGCCGTAAACTGGCATAATTGTCCTCACCAGTCATATCGGACGACATTCCAAGCACCGTACCTTCTCCAGTCATAACAGACCTTACCAGCCGTAAACTGGCATAATTGTCCTCACCAGTCATATTGGACGACATTCCAAGCACCGTACCTTCTCCAGTCATAACAGACATTACCAGCCGTAAACTGGCATAATCTTCCTCACCAGTCATATCGGACGACATTCCAAGCACCGTACCTTCTCCAGTCATAACAGACATTACCAGCCGTGAAGTGGCATAATTGTCCTCACCAGCAATATCGGACGACATTCCAAGCACCGTACCTTCTCCAGTCATAACAGACATTACCAGCCGTAAACTGGCATAATTGTCCTCACCAGTCATATCGGACGACATTCCAAGCACCGTACCTTCTCCAGTCATAACAGACATTACCAGCCGTAAACTGGCATAATTGTCCTCACCAGTCATATCGGACGACATTCCAAGCACCGTACCTTCTCCAGTCATAACAGACATTACCAGCCGTAAACTGGCATAATTGTCCTCACCAGTCATATCGGACGACATTCCAAACACCGTACCTTCTCAAGTCATAACAGACATTACCAGCCGTGAAGTGGCATAATTGTCCTCACCAGCAATATCGGACGACATTCCAAGCACCGTACCTTCTCCAGTCATAACAGACATTACCAGCCGTAAACTGGCATAATTGTCCTCACCAGTCATATCGGACGACATTTCAAGCACCGTACCTTCTCCAGTCATAACAGACATTACCAGCCGTAAACTGGCATAATCTTCCTCACCAGTCATATCGGACGACATTCCAAGCACCGTACCTTCTCCAGTCATAACAGACATTACCAGCCGTAAACTGGCATAATCTTCCTCACCAGTCATATCGGACGACATTCCAAGCACCGTACCTTCTCCAGTCATAACAGACATTACCAGCCGTAAACTGGCATAATTGTCCTCACCAGTCATATCGGACGACATTCCAAGCACCGTACCTTCTCCAGTCATAACAGACATTACCAGCCGTAAACTGGCATAATTGTCCTCACCAGTCATATTGGACGACATTCCAAGCACCGTACCTTCTCCAGTCATAACAGACATTACCAGCCGTAAACTGGCATAATTGTCCTCACCAGTCATATCGGACGACATTCCAAGCACCGTACCTTCTCCAGTCATAACAGACATTACCAGCCGTAAACTGGCATAATCTTCCTCACCAGTCATATCGGACGACATTCCAAGCACCGTACCTTCTCTAGTCATAACAGACATTACCAGCCGTAAACTGGCATAATTGTCCTCACCAGTCATATCGGACGACATTCCAAGCACCGTACCTTCTCCAGTCATAACAGACATTACCAGCCGTAAACTGGCATAATTGTCCTCACCAGTCATATTGGACGACATTCCAAGCACCGTACCTTCTCCAGTCATAACAGACATTACCAGCCGTAAACTGGCATAATTGTCCTCACCAGTCATATTGGACGACATTCCAAGCACCGTACCTTCTCCAGTCATAACAGACATTACCAGCCGTAAACTGGCATAATCTTCCTCACCAGTCATATCGGACGACATTCCAAGCACCGTACCTTCTCCAGTCATAACAGACATTACCAGCCGTAAACTGGCATAATTGTCCTCACCAGTCATATCGGACGACATTCCAAGCACCGTACCTTCTCCAGTCATAACAGACATTACCAGCCGTAAACTGGCATAATTGTCCTCACCAGTCATATTAGACGACATTCCAAGCACCGTACCTTCTCCAGTCATAACAGACATTACCAGCCGTAAACTGGCATAATCTTCCTCACCAGTCATATCGGACGACATTCCAAGCACCGTACCTTCTCCAGTCATAACAGACATTACCAGCCGTAAACTGGCATAATTGTCCTCACCAGTCATATCGGACGACATTCCAAGCACCGTACCTTCTCCAGTCATAACAGACATTACCAGCCGTAAACTGGCATAATTGTCCTCACCAGTCATATCGGACGACATTCCAAGCACCGTACCTTCTCCAGTCATAACAGACATTACCAGCCGTAAACTGGCATAATTGTCCTCACCAGTCATATCGGACGACATTCCAAGCACAGTACCTTCTCCAGTCATAACAGACATTACCAGCCGTAAACTGGCATAATCTTCCTCACCAGTCATATCGGACGACATTCCAAGCACCGTACCTTCTCCAGTCATAACAGACATTACCAGCCGTGAAGTGGCATAATTGTCCTCACCAGTCATATCGGACGACATTCCAAGCACCGTACCTTCTCCAGTCATAACAGACATTACCAGCCGTAAACTGGCATAATCTTCCTCACCAGTCATATCGGACGACATTCCAAGCACCGTACCTTCTCCAGTCATAACAGACATTACCAGCCGTAAACTGGCATAATTGTCCTCACCAGTCATATCGGACGACATTCCAAGCACCGTACCTTCTCCAGTCATAACAGACATTACCAGCCGTAAACTGGCATAATCTTCCTCACCAGTCATATCGGACGACATTCCAAGCACCGTACCTTCTCCAGTCATAACAGACATTACCAGCCGTAAACTGGCATAATTGTCCTCACCAGTCATATTGGACGACATTCCAAGCACCGTACCTTCTCCAGTCATAACAGACATTACCAGCCGTAAACTGGCATAATCTTCCTCACCAGTCATATCGGACGACATTCCAAGCACCGTACCTTCTCCAGTCATAACAGACATTACCAGCCGTGAAGTGGCATAATTGTCCTCACCAGCAATATCGGACGACATTCCAAGCACCGTACCTTCTCCAGTCATAACAGACATTACCAGCCGTAAACTGGCATAATTGTCCTCACCAGTCATATCGGACGACATTCCAAGCACCGTACCTTCTCCAGTCATAACAGACATTACCAGCCGTAAACTGGCATAATTGTCCTCACCAGTCATATCGGACGACATTCCAAGCACCGTACCTTCTCCAGTCATAACAGACATTACCAGCCGTAAACTGGCATAATCTTCCTCACCAGTCATATCGGACGACATTCCAAGCACCGTAACTTCTCCAGTCATAACAGACATTACCAGCCGTAAACTGGCATAATTGTCCTCACCAGTCATATCGGACGACATTCCAAGCACCGTACCTTCTCCAGTCATAACAGACATTACCAGCCGTAAACTGGCATAATCTTCCTCACCAGTCATATCGGACGACATTCCAAGCACCGTACCTTCTCCAGTCATAACAGACATTACCAGCCGTAAACTGGCATAATTGTCCTCACCAGTCATATCGGACGACATTCCAAGCACCGTACCTTCTCCAGTCATAACAGACATTACCAGCCGTAAACTGGCATAATCTTCCTCACCAGTCATATCGGACGACATTCCAAGCACCGTACCTTCTCCAGTCATAACAGACATTACCAGCCGTAAACTGGCATAATCTTCCTCACCAGTCATATCGGACGACATTCCAAGCACCGTACCTTCTCCAGTCATAACAGACATTACCAGCCGTAAACTGGCATAATCTTCCTCACCAGTCATATCGGACGACATTCCAAGCACCGTACCTTCTCCAGTCATAACAGACATTACCAGCCGTAAACTGGCATAATTGTCCTCACCAGTCATATCGGACGACATTCTAAGCACAGTACCTTCTCCAGTCATAACAGACATTACCAGCCGTAAACTGGCATAATCTTCCTCACCAGTCATATCGGACGACATTCCAAGCACCGTACCTTCTCCAGTCATAACAGACATTACCAGCCGTAAACTGGCATAATTGTCCTCACCAGTCATATCGGACGACATTCTAAGCACCGTACCTTCTCCAGTCATAACAGACATTACCAGCCGTAAACTGGCATAATCTTCCTCACCAGTCATATCGGACGACATTCCAAGCACCGTACCTTCTCCAGTCATAACAGACATTACCAGCCGTAAACTGGCATAATCTTCCTCACCAGTCATATCGGACGACATTCCAAGCACCGTACCTTCTCCAGTCATAACAGACATTACCAGCCGTGAAGTGGCATAATTGTCCTCACCAGTCATATCGGACGACATTCCAAGCACCGTACCTTCTCCAGTCATAACAGACATTACCAGCCGTAAACTGGCATAATTGTCCTCACCAGTCATATCGGACGACATTCTAAGCACCGTACCTTCTCCAGTCATAACAGACATTACCAGCCGTAAACTGGCATAATCTTCCTCACCAGTCATATCGGACGACATTCCAAGCACCGTACCTTCTCCAGTCCTAACAGACATTACCAGCCGTAAACTGGCATAATTGTCCTCACCAGTCATATCGGACGACATTCCAAGCACCGTACCTTCTCCAGTCATAACAGACATTACCAGCCGTAAACTGGCATAATCTTCCTCACCAGTCATATCGGACGACATTCCAAGCACCGTACCTTCTCCAGTCAAAACAGACATTACCAGCCGTAAACTGGCATAATTGTCCTCACCAGTCATATCGGACGACATTCCAAGCACCGTACCTTCTCCAGTCATAACAGACATTACCAGCCGTAAACTGGCATAATCTTCCTCACCAGTCATATCGGACGACATTCCAAGCACCGTACCTTCTCCAGTCATAACAGACATTACCAGCCGTAAACTGGCATAATTGTCCTCACCAGTCATATATGACGACATTCCAAGCACCGTACCTTCTCCAGTCATAACAGACATTACCAGCCGTAAACTGGCATAATCTTCCTCACCAGTCATATCGGACGACATTCCAAGCACCGTACCTTCTCCAGTCATAACAGACATTACCAGCCGTAAACTGGCATAATTGTCCTCACCAGTCATATTGGACGACATTCCAAGCACCGTACCTTCTCGTCATAACAGACATTACCAGCCGTAAACTGGCATAATCTTCCTCACCAGTCATATCGGACGACATTCCAAGCACCGTACCTTCTCCAGTCATAACAGACATTACCAGCCGTGAAGTGGCATAATTGTCCTCACCAGCAATATCGGACGACATTCCAAGCACCGTACCTTCTCCAGTCATAACAGACATTACCAGCCGTAAACTGGCATAATTGTCCTCACCAGTCATATCGGACGACATTCCAAGCACCGTACCTTCTCCAGTCATAACAGACATTACTACCCGTAAACTGGCATAATTGTCCTCACCAGTCATATCGGACGACATTCCAAGCACCGTACCTTCTCCAGTCATAACAGACATTACCAGCCGTAAACTGGCATA
Organism: Ceratothoa steindachneri; assembly: GCA_963969495.1. Taxonomy (NCBI): domain Eukaryota; kingdom Metazoa; phylum Arthropoda; class Malacostraca; order Isopoda; family Cymothoidae; genus Ceratothoa; species Ceratothoa steindachneri. Next base: position 109,498,390 of record OZ018333.1, read on the forward strand.
ATCTTCCTCACCAGTCATATCGGACGACATTCCAAGCACCGTACCTTCTCCAGTCATAACAGACATTACCAGCCGTAAACTGGCATAATTGTCCTCACCAGTCATATCGGACGACATTCCAAGCACCGTACCTTCTCCAGTCATAACAGACATTACCAGCCGTAAACTGGCATAATCTTCCTCACCAGTCATATCGGACGACATTCCAAGCACCGTACCTTCTCCAGTCATAACAGACATTACCAGCCGTAAACTGGCATAATTGTCCTCACCAGTCATATCGGACGACATTCCAAGCACCGTACCTTCTCCAGTCATAACAGACATTACCAGCCGTAATTGGCATAATCTTCCTCACCAGTCATATCGGACGACATTCCAAGCACCGTACCTTCTCCAGTCATAACAGACATTACCAGCCGTAAACTGGCATAATCTTCCTCACCAGTCATATCGGACGACATTCCAAGCACCGTACCTTCTCCAGTCATAACAGACATTACCAGCCGTAAACTGGCATAATTGTCCACACCAGTCATATCGGACGACATTCCAAGCACCGTACCTTCTCCAGTCATAACAGACATTACCAGCCGTAAACTGGCATAATTGTCCTCACCAGTCATATCGGACGACATTCTAAGCACCGTACCTTCTCCAGTCATAACAGACATTACCAGCCGTAAACTGGCATAATATTCCTCACCAGTCATATCAGACGACATTCCAAGCACCGTACCTTCTCCAGTCATAACAGACATTACCAGCCGTAAACTGGCATAATTGTCCTCACCAGTCATATCGGACGACATTCCAAGCACCGTACCTTCTCCAGTCATAACAGACATTACCAGCCGTAAACTGGCATAATTGTCCTCACCAGTCATATTGGACGACATTCCAAGCACCGTACCTTCTCCAGTCATAACAGACATTACCAGCCGTAAACTGGCATAATCTTCCTCACCAGTCATATCGGACGACATTCCAAGCACCGTACCTTCTCCAGTCATAACAGACATTACCAGCCGTGAAGTGGCATAATTGTCCTCACCAGCAATATCGGACGACATTCCAAGCACCGTACCTTCTCCAGTCATAACAGACATTACCAGCCGTAAACTGGCATAATTGTCCTCACCAGTCATATCGGACGACATTCCAAGCACCGTACCTTCTCCAGTCATAACAGACATTACCAGCCGTAAACTGGCATAATTGTCCTCACCAGTCATATCGGACGACATTCCAAGCACCGTACCTTCTCCAGTCATAACAGACATTACCAGCCGTAAACTGGCATAATTGTCCTCACCAGTCATATCGGACGACATTCCAAACACCGTACCTTCTCAAGTCATAACAGACATTACCAGCCGTGAAGTGGCATAATTGTCCTCACCAGCAATATCGGACGACATTCCAAGCACCGTACCTTCTCCAGTCATAACAGACATTACCAGCCGTAAACTGGCATAATTGTCCTCACCAGTCATATCGGACGACATTTCAAGCACCGTACCTTCTCCAGTCATAACAGACATTACCAGCCGTAAACTGGCATAATCTTCCTCACCAGTCATATCGGACGACATTCCAAGCACCGTACCTTCTCCAGTCATAACAGACATTACCAGCCGTAAACTGGCATAATCTTCCTCACCAGTCATATCGGACGACATTCCAAGCACCGTACCTTCTCCAGTCATAACAGACATTACCAGCCGTAAACTGGCATAATTGTCCTCACCAGTCATATCGGACGACATTCCAAGCACCGTACCTTCTCCAGTCATAACAGACATTACCAGCCGTAAACTGGCATAATTGTCCTCACCAGTCATATTGGACGACATTCCAAGCACCGTACCTTCTCCAGTCATAACAGACATTACCAGCCGTAAACTGGCATAATTGTCCTCACCAGTCATATCGGACGACATTCCAAGCACCGTACCTTCTCCAGTCATAACAGACATTACCAGCCGTAAACTGGCATAATCTTCCTCACCAGTCATATCGGACGACATTCCAAGCACCGTACCTTCTCTAGTCATAACAGACATTACCAGCCGTAAACTGGCATAATTGTCCTCACCAGTCATATCGGACGACATTCCAAGCACCGTACCTTCTCCAGTCATAACAGACATTACCAGCCGTAAACTGGCATAATTGTCCTCACCAGTCATATTGGACGACATTCCAAGCACCGTACCTTCTCCAGTCATAACAGACATTACCAGCCGTAAACTGGCATAATTGTCCTCACCAGTCATATTGGACGACATTCCAAGCACCGTACCTTCTCCAGTCATAACAGACATTACCAGCCGTAAACTGGCATAATCTTCCTCACCAGTCATATCGGACGACATTCCAAGCACCGTACCTTCTCCAGTCATAACAGACATTACCAGCCGTAAACTGGCATAATTGTCCTCACCAGTCATATCGGACGACATTCCAAGCACCGTACCTTCTCCAGTCATAACAGACATTACCAGCCGTAAACTGGCATAATTGTCCTCACCAGTCATATTAGACGACATTCCAAGCACCGTACCTTCTCCAGTCATAACAGACATTACCAGCCGTAAACTGGCATAATCTTCCTCACCAGTCATATCGGACGACATTCCAAGCACCGTACCTTCTCCAGTCATAACAGACATTACCAGCCGTAAACTGGCATAATTGTCCTCACCAGTCATATCGGACGACATTCCAAGCACCGTACCTTCTCCAGTCATAACAGACATTACCAGCCGTAAACTGGCATAATTGTCCTCACCAGTCATATCGGACGACATTCCAAGCACCGTACCTTCTCCAGTCATAACAGACATTACCAGCCGTAAACTGGCATAATTGTCCTCACCAGTCATATCGGACGACATTCCAAGCACAGTACCTTCTCCAGTCATAACAGACATTACCAGCCGTAAACTGGCATAATCTTCCTCACCAGTCATATCGGACGACATTCCAAGCACCGTACCTTCTCCAGTCATAACAGACATTACCAGCCGTGAAGTGGCATAATTGTCCTCACCAGTCATATCGGACGACATTCCAAGCACCGTACCTTCTCCAGTCATAACAGACATTACCAGCCGTAAACTGGCATAATCTTCCTCACCAGTCATATCGGACGACATTCCAAGCACCGTACCTTCTCCAGTCATAACAGACATTACCAGCCGTAAACTGGCATAATTGTCCTCACCAGTCATATTAGACGACATTCCAAGCACCGTACCTTCTCCAGTCATAACAGACATTACCAGCCGTAAACTGGCATAATCTTCCTCACCAGTCATATCGGACGACATTCCAAGCACCGTACCTTCTCCAGTCATAACAGACATTACCAGCCGTGAAGTGGCATAATTGTCCTCACCAGTCATATCGGACGACATTCCAAGCACCGTACCTTCTCCAGTCATAACAGACATTACCAGCCGTAAACTGGCATAATTGTCCTCACCAGTCATATCGGACGACATTCCAAGCACCGTACCTTCTCCAGTCATAACAGACATTACCAGCCGTAAACTGGCATAATTGTCCTCACCGGTCATATTGGACGACATTCCAAGCACCGTACCTTCTCCAGTCATAACAGACATTACCAGCCGTAAAGTGGCATAATTGTCCTCACCAGTCATATCCGAAGACGTTCCGATCATCGTGCCTTCTCCAGTTGTAACACAAGACATACCAGCTATTAACTGACATAATCTTCCATACCAGTCGTAACACTTCCTTATATGTATTAAATAAATATAGAGCACAAATATATCACAAAAAAAAATCACACTATTACACCATTAATGACAACACATTAAATAAGCACTGCTACTCCGGACAATCAGCACCTACAGGAATATATTCCCATCTTACATCCCATCTAAGTAACTGTAGATCTCGATAATGAGAACCAAAGAATGGGGTGCAAGATCAAGTATTTTTTTTTTTTTTTTTTTTTTTTATAGAGCCCATCTGGCAACTACCCACTTGGGCATAAGTCGCCGAAAAACACGACAGCCTAGAATTAGGCTACTTTAAAGTTAAAATATGAAAACTTAACAATCAATATAAATTTGAAAAACTTAACAATCGAAGCAATCTCCGGCAGCGGGGGGAGGTCCCCCTCACCCCGGTGCAGGAGAGTGCAATCTAAAACAAAACAATAACAAAAAAAGGAACCTTAAATAAAGGGGAGAAGGCCGGCCTCCCCCAAAAAGTCAATAAGTCCACCAGTCATGGTGCACGCACTCGTCCCGAGTACAAGGGACAGGCGGTAGCGACCCCGCCCATCCCGGTACCGAGACAGGTATCGTGCGCGAAGATCACCCAGACTGGGACATTCGACAAGAATATGCCGAACAGTCAGGGGGACGACGCAGTCGTTGCAATAGGGCACATGCGAGCGCTCCACCAAGTAACGATGCGTCACACGAGTGTGTCCGATTCGAAGACGACAGAAAGCAACCTGAAGCCGCCGCGGCATTGGGGGATAGGTCCATGGGAACAGTAGCGGCGCAATGGCACGCAACTTTAAGTTCCCCTCGACCGTCTCCCATCTTCTTTGCCAAGCAGTCCGAAGAGCTGCCCGTATTCCTGCCATGTAGTCGGTGTGAGGAAGAGCGAAACGCTGGTCCGGTCGCAGAGTCCTCGCGGACTCTTTGGCGCCCTCATCGGCGCGCTCATTCCCCGCAATTCCTACATGTCCAGGAACCCAGCAGAAGATAATCTCGACATCTGCCCGGCTCACCAAAACCGTGGCGTCACGGATTTCGCGAACCAGGGGATGCGGAGATTCCAATGCCCCGAGAGCACTCAGGGCGCTTTGTGAGTCGCTATAAATCACAATCCGGTCTCTGAACCGGGCACGTCGCGTAATCTCCCGTACCGAGTGGTGTATTGCCACCAGCTCGGCCGTGAAGACAGACGCAGCGCCTGGTAGAGCCCCGCTGACTTCAAACAGAGGGGATACGGCGTGGAAGCCGACCCCCTCTTGGGACTTGGAGCCATCCGTATACACTGGCACGGTACCAGCGTGACACGATGTGTGCTCCAAAAAGATCGAACGCAATACTCCCGGCGCAGTACAAGCTTTGGGAGCAGAGGCGTGGCGACAAATAGCCAAATGTGGTACCCTCCAGGGTGGCGTCCTGGGCAGAACCAGGGGTGCCACCGGCCCGAGAGCTATATCTACCTCTCGAAGGAGTTTCCTGGCCCTAAACCCAAAGGGCTTAGGGTATGACTGGCGTCTCTCGGCGGCATAGGCACCATCGAGATCAGCTGCGGATGCAGTGAGAGCTGTTGGCGACTGGGGGAGGCGCCGGGCTCGCGCGTACAGGCGAGTGATGCACTGCACGCGGCGCAGAGCGAGTGGCATCTCCCCAGCATCGACCAACAGGCTCTCAATGGGGGAAGTGCGGAAGGCACCGGTCGCAAGGCGAAGGCCGGTGTGGTGGATCGAATCCACCTTCCGCAATAAACGCTCGGCTGCGGATGCATAAAACTCGCATCCGTAGTCGAGCTTCGAGCGAACAAAGGATCGATAAAAAAGTAAGGCGGTAGCCCTATCAGCGCCCCAAGCGCTGAACGTCACGGAACGGAGAATGTCCATGGCGCGGGTACAAGAGACCCTAAGGCTGCGAATGTGAGCCTCCCAGGTGAGGCGTCGGTCGAATACAAGACCAAGGAAACGGTGCGACTCAACCACATCCAGGCGCACCCCATTAAGAAACAAATCTGGGTCGGGGTGAAGCCGTGGATGGCGGCAGAAGTGCACCACCTTAGTCTTGGCCAAAGAAAACCGAAACCTGTGCGCTTCGGCATAGCGAGAGACGCGGTTCAATGCCTGTTGGAGTCGGCGCTCCAGAGTTGGCATCTGGGCCGCGCCAAAAGAGATCGAAAGGTCGTCCACGTAGAGCGTAGCGAGAACATCTTCCGGCAGCACAGAGGTGATGCCGTTGATGCTCAGGGCAAAGAGTGTGACACTGAGGACACTTCCCTGCGGGACACCCTCTTCCTGCTCCTTTGGGCCGGAGAGGGCTCCCCCCACCCGTACGCGGAATCGACGATCTCGCAAAAATTCAGATATAAACATTGGGAGGCGTCCCCTCGCCCCCATCGTGTGGAGAGTCTCCATGATACCGTATCGCCATGCGGTATCATAGGCTTTCTCCAGATCAAAAAACACCGTGGCGTAGTGCTGTCTACGAAGGAAAGCCTCGCAGACGGCATTTTCCAGTCGGAGCAGAGCATCCGACGTGGAGTGGAACTTACGGAAGCCGCACTGTGCAGAAGACAGATGGCCTCCGCTGTCCAGGAAATAGGCTAATCTAACATTTACCAATTTCTCCATCAACTTGCACACGCAAGAGGTTAGAGAGATTGGGCGGAAACCGGTCGGAGTAGAGTGATCTCTCCCCGGCTTGCGAAAGGCGAGCACAGTAGCGATTCGCCAGGAGTCTGGGAGGAGACCTTCCACCCAGATCCTGTTGAACAAATCTAATAGAAAGGCCATGCCTCGCTCACCCAGGTGTCGAAGCATGGCGTACGGGACATCGTCCGGACCATGGGCGGTGTCCGCGCACGAAGCGAGAGCGGAACGCAACTCACTCACAGTAAACTTGTCGTTGAAGGGTTCTCCGCCTCTGGAGGTAAAGTCCAGCCGGCGGCCTTCCGCGACATCACGACGTGCATTGAATGGTGGCGGAGCAGCATCACGGCTAGAGAATGCGGAAAAAGCGGTCGCTAAGGATTCCGCCACGGACGCGGGGTCCGAGATTGCGGTCCCATTCTCCTGGAGAACGGGAGGGGGGTCCTGCGAGAACTTGCCCCGAATCCTTTTGACTCGCTTCCACACCTCAGCTAAAGGGGTCTTCCCGTTAAGTGAAGACACGTATGCCCGCCAAGAAGAGCGGCGGGCGTGCTTCGAAATATACCGGAACCTAGCCCTAGCCCGACGAAATTCAGCGACGGTGAAATCGTTCGGGCGGCGCTTATAGCGCATGTAGGCATAACGCTTCTGTTTGAGGGCCGTCTCACACTCGGCCGACCACCATGGGAGTGGTCGGCGTGCAAAACGGCCAGACGTCCTAGGAATAGTAGTCAGGCCCACGGCGATGAGGTTGCCGGAGAAGAACTCGACGGCCTCATCTACCGACCTAAACTCCTTGACTGAGATAGAGAATTCAGTCATTTCCTGAAATGCAGGCCACCGCGCCCGCGCCAAGCACCACCGAGGTGGTCTCTCAGGCGGCAGTTGCCCTGAAAATGATATTTGAATGGGAAAGTGATCACTACCATGGAGGTCATCGACCACCCCCCAATCAAAATCAGGCTGTGCATCCGAAGAGCACAAAGATAGGTCAAGGCAAGAAAATGAAGCGGTTCTCGGACAGTGATGCGTAAACTCATCCACGTTTAGGACACCCATCTCAAGCTCTTCGATCAGATCGGCAAGGACTTGTCCCCTGGGATTTATGGTGTAATCTCCCCAGAGAGGATGCCTGCCGTTCAGATCTCTAAGCAAGAGATAGGGCCTCGGCAACCGTGCCACGACGCGGCGAAAGTCCCCCGCGTCGAAGTCAGCTGACGGTGGAATGTACGCAGAAATGATAGTATACCTCCTATCCAGGTGCAGCTGCACAGCCACTGCCTGAAAGGAGGTATCTAAAGAGAAAGGAAGAACGGAGACATCATGCCGGGTGTAAACCGCGCATCCCCCAGCCCGGCCGTCCCGCGGTGGTTGGGTCGCAAGACCCTTATACCCCGGGAGGGCAGGCAGGGGGCACGCGCCTAGCATGGTCTCCTGCAAAAGAATAGCTAACGGGGAACGGGATGAGGCGAGCCTCCGCAGCTCCTCCCAGTTGGCCCGGAGTCCACGGCAATTCCATTGAAGGAATATGCCCTCCAGGCCTAGCTCGGAGGAGACGCGGGGGCCCTCCTCGAATTGAAGACCCTCACGGGAATGGCCGTACGCTTCCCGGGGGCAGAACCCCGGGCGCTGTTGGCCGGACAAAGCGCTGAAGGCGCTGTCGCCTTCGAGGACTTATTGGGGGAGGTTGGGCTCGCCATGCGAGTCTTTTCCTCCCTCCGCCTCGAAACTTTAGGCGGGCGTTGCGGCTTCGGAGGCGGGGGGCCCTCTTTTCGAGGAACCACCGTCTCCGAGCCACTCGCTCCACCTCGGGGCGTGGGCAAAGGGGCCGAAGCTCCTTTGTTGCTGTCCTCCTTTCGGGGAACAGCTTTAGGAACCCCGGAAGATGGCCTAGCGACCATCTTCAGGGGTGTTGCCTCCTGTGAGTCTAACGACTCGGTGGAGGCGCGTGGCCGTTTCGCTTTACGCGAAACGGTCACGCTGGGGGAAGAGGGGGGAGCCCTGGTTTTAGCCGGGGCAGGGTATGAACCCTTTTTGCCGCCAGCTTTACCAGGGGAGCGCCCAGGTTGGGTAGAGCCCACAGAAGGGCTCCGAATGGGCGCGGAAACAACCGTGCTCGTTGGCCTGGATGGGCCAGGAGCAGAGGGTGCCTTTCTAACTATTGAGGCATATGACGTCCCAGGCAGAGCCGGGCGCGCCAGGACCAAGTCCTTTGCCTCGCGGAATGAGAGTCGATCCTGGGCCTGAACGGCCAGGATTTCTTTCTCAAGGAGATATGCACCACATTGCTTCGAAGAAGCAGGGTGCGGCTCTCCGCAATTGACACACTTGGCCACACACGATTTGGACTTATCGTGTGCGACCTTGGAGCAATTTACACAGACTTCGGGTGACCCCGATTTTGCACGTCTACATGATCGATTCGTATGGCCGAAGCGGTGGCAGTAATAGCACCGCCGCGGCAGTGGCACGAATGCCTTCACGCGGTAGCGGTACCAACCGGCACGCACCGACTCAGGGAGCTTGTCACAGTCGAACGTGACGAAGAGTGTAGGGGTGGGTCTCGAGGCCCCTCCCTGTTTTCTCATCACACGTTCGACCTTGACCGCCCCATGGTCGGCCAGCTCTAGGGTGATGTCCTCAATGGAGTAGTCAACGAGTTCCCTCGCATAAACTACTCCTTTCACAAAGTTCATGGTAGAGTGCGGCGTCACACTCACCGGGGTGCCATGAAGTGTCCGAAGAGCACTTATCTTGGCCGCCTCGGCGGGATTCGCCGCATTCGCCAGAAGGCTCCCGTCCGAGAAACGGGTTACCTTCGGCTCTCTACCAATTGCACTAGCTAATCCTCTCCTCTGATGGATCATGTTGCCCTTGGACAACATGGTGCCATCAGTGGAGCGAATAACGAGGAAGCGTTTGAAGCCAGCGGGCTCGAAAACGCCAGGTAACCTCTGAATCAGGGGCCCCGATGTCATCGAGGCTCCGCCCTGTGCATTCTTGGTCTTAGTCGTAGTCATGGGCTCCGCACACGAGGGGGTAGAGGGGCCGGATGTGCCGATCTTGGCTTGGTCGCCTACCAAAGTGGTAGCAGACCCATCCGTCCCCGCAGCCCCCGCGGATGGAGAGGAGCCCCGAGTCTTCTTCGTCTTTTGAGTCTTTTTAGTCTTTTTCTTTTTAGGAGAGGAGGGCGGGGAATGAACCCGCTTTTCACCTCCGCCGGCAGAAGTCCCCAGGCCAGATGGACCAGCCTCAGCCAGGTCCCTCTCCGAAATGGAGAAGGTCCTGGTTGTCGTAGGGGCACCTGTCGGAGGAGATCCCTCCCCTCCTTCTACTGCCTCGGAGCCCTCAGCCATTTGAGGAGGACCTTGCATAGGGGCGGATTCGGGTTCGGTGCTTGGCGCCGAGCCCGAATTCCCCCCCATGGAAGGCCCTACCGTCTGGGGCTGGGTCTCCTCAAGGACCATGTCTATCACAGGAGGGGCCTCCAGTTGGCCATCCCCTCCCAGGACATCGCAGGTCCCCTTGGCAGTATTGTCACTAGTCAGGTGGTGTGGGGAGGCACAGGCCTTGACCCCAGCAAGGTTCAAAATTCTTGCCAGCAGGTCTTTTGAGGGAAGCGACCGAAGGGGCCTGGCTTCCCTCTCCCCCCTAAGGGGGTTTGCCCTACCGAGCCGCTTGCACGAGGGGCGGTCGGCAATGGGCTGCCTGCTGGCTTTCTTGGCAGTCCCCTTAGAAAGCAAAGGAGGGACTGCCGCTGGAGATAGGGAGGTGCCCGAAAGCACCTCCAGAGAAGGGGGTGAGGGGGAGTCCCCTACACCCGTAGGCGTAGGAGAGGAGTAAGCCTCCTCTCCGGTTAAAGAATTATGGAGGGTCCCTTGCGCAAGCACAAGGGGGGGGACCTCCATTTTCTCGGTGGAGCTGCCCGAGGGCGGCTCCGTAGATGTTTTTGGGGAAGTTGGGGGTTGGGGTTTTTTTTTTTTTTCATACATGGGCATGGTGACCCTCTTTTGATTACGGGACGCAATAGCTCATCACCTCTCGCAGTTGCCCGCACTGCGAGAGGTGCTTACAAGCCCGGCAGAGCCAGGCGCCGCCATTCGGGACCACCCCTCCCGCCTGGTGGCCTGGCAGTCCTTCGGCATGGCGGCTCCACCTTGGACACGGCGTAAAAAATATAGGTTGTGAAGAGGAGAGGAAAAGGGATGTGAGGAAGATGTGGGTGGGGATGAAGCAGGTTGTTAAAAAAAACCCATCCCGAACCGGAGCTGAGGGGTTAGGGAACAATGTCCCCTCCCCCCCTCAGCCCCGATCCGGGGTGGTTGGCTTGAGAAGAAGGTCAGCATTCTACCCTGTGAAATTAGAGGCTGACCAGAGAAAGTTGTGGGAGAGGTTGTATGAAAAGCGACGAGGTAGGGGAGAAATCGGGCTATCTGAAGGAAGGAAGATAGGCTAAGCTGGGGCCGGACGGAGCGCTGGATCCCGTCAGCACGGCGGCCAGGATGGCAAATCGCCGCGCCCCTTACGGGGGCAAGATCAAGTAAATACTCTAAATACCAATCACACAAGTAGAAGGCAATACACAGAGGGTGGTTGTGCAAGATAAAGGAGAGTCATAATGAGCCCAGATATATCCAATTTCCAGGTGAGATTGACAGATATGAGTAAATCAGGAGCATGCAACAGGTGAAGTTGCATGCAGGTAACAGTAGGTTCTCTCAGTACTAAATCCTGATCCGCTCTGAGTTTCTTTGAATCAGGGGATCCAATTTACAACCCTTGCCAGGAGTGTGTATGTGATTAAATGCATGGCAGCAGCTCACAGCCGCAATGTTATGTTCAAGTGCAACGTAAGCTATGTAGTGGTTTACCCTTACAGTCTTTCCAGTCTAAACTTGTTCCTCTTCAGCAATTCTCTATTCAGTATACTTCTGTGTACTTCAGCCTCATTCTCACTTTCATTCCCCTCTTTCCTGCTATTACTCGTACCTTCATTCGAATTGGTCATCAGTCTAGCCTTTTCCCCGTCAGTCTGAGTGTTTGTTGCTTTGTTCCCAGTAGAGGCCACACCACCACAATTGCCCCTAGTTCTCCCATTCTATCGATCAACATCCGCATCACTCTTTCTTTCATTCGCACTTCACAGTCTCTAATCCTCTCTTCCATCCCTCCTTTTCCTCTTCAGAGTGTTATTCTCCTCTCTCAATTGCGCATTCTCACTGATCCGTTTGCAGCGACAACTCATTCAGCCTTCTTACCTCCATCTCCATGGTTCCTCTCTGCTCCTTCTCCATTAGGGACAAAAAACACTAGTCACTCCTCTCCTACCTCAATCTAACAGGCAATCCCTGTTCAGAGCCAAAAAATATGTGGCAGCAAGGTCCCAGGACACGCCCTACAATCCCTGCGGCTCTAACAGAACGTCTGGATGTTTGAGAGGAAGATAATCAGAGGTTGGTCTAATATTTACTCTATTTTTTTTTAAATGGTATATAATAAAATAAAACGAGGAAAACCCCAAACCTTCACAAGTATAAATAACAAAAAATATGTACAGCCTTAATACGTTCGCGGCCCATGACGGAGCACAACTAGGAGGGGGCCCGAGACTTTTGACGTCCCTTAGGAACCTCTTTCGCCCTACCATTCTTCCTTTACCCAACACCTCCAAATCTTCCCCTTCCTCTTATGCTCATCAGCAGGCGCTGTCGGCGTCTCTTCTGAACATTAAGAGCCAGACCAATAAGTCGGAGTATGTCCATGACCTCGTTCGCACTGGGGTTTCCTTCCTTGGCCTTACAAAAACCTGGCTCGAGTCTGATTCTGGTTCATGCACTGCCCTTGCAACCCCTTCGGGTCATTCTTTCCTGCATATTCCACGGAACCACCGTGGGGGAAGGGTGCACTGATTTCCAAATCATCCTTCTCCCTGAATGTTCCCCCCTCCCCCCCCCTCTAGCCTCATTTGAGGCTCTCATTGCTGTCTCACGTGCTGTGCCCACTCTGACTATTGTGGTCCTTTACCACCCTCCCAGCTAGCTCGTCCCTTGCCTTATTTCTCGAGGAGTTCAGTAACCTACTCTCCGACCTATCCTCTACATGCTCTCTCCTTATTCTCGGTGACTTCAATCTTCCTAGCCACAATGAGACTTATCTGGCATTAATTGACATCATCGACCTCTTCTCTCTTACACAACATGTTTGATCCCCAACACATATACATGATAATATCCTTGACTTAGTCATCTCGAACCTCCATATCTCTAATCTAACAGTAACTGGCCTTTCTAATACGATTTCCAACCATTTCTTGGTAATTTAAATTCTATATTCCCTACCACCTACCTACTCACTCGTAGTCCTACTCCTTTCCGGCGACTATCGTCAATTGATACTACTTCTCTTTTTAACAACGTTGCTTCTGCCCTACCTCCTATTGATACTACTGCTTCACCTGACCAAACCTTAAACTCTCTGCACCAATCATTACTTGCCTGCCTTGATGTACATGCCCCCTTTATCACTCCTTCAAACTGCCATCACTGCGCCCCTTCGTTCACCATGGAACTCCTTCATCCAAGGAGGTCCTTACGTGCTTATGAACGTGCCCTTCGTAAAGCACGCTCCCGTGGGCACGCCACAACCTCCCTGTCACTTGCCTATCGCCTTGCTACTTCGACTTATTCTTCCAAATTTAAAATCAGCGCGCGAGGCTCATTCACGCAAACTTTTGTCTGAGAGCAAGAATGACCCTCGGACTATCTTTCATCTCCTCTGTCGTCTTTCCTCGCCTAGCCCCATTTCCCTCACCTCTCCTCCCATCAACCCTTCTACTCTTTCTAAATTTTTCTGTGATAAAAGTTATTAACCTTCACGCTGTACTACCCCAATCGTCTGAACAAGCCCATGCTGTTCTCCTCGACCATACTCCATTGCTGTTTAACGTCCTCACTCGGGCGTCCTCTTAAGAAGTAACTACCCTGATCACACGCTCTAACAAATCTGGATCCCCTAAGAACGTCTTTCCACCCAAACTCCTCCACCAAATTCTCCATGCTGTCCTCCTACTGATTCTTCATCTCTAACACTTCTCTTGCCACAGGGGTGGTTCCCTCTTCCTTCAAACATGCCTCAATTCGCCCTATCCTTAAAAAAACACACCTTAACCCCTCTGAACCATCTAGCTATCGCCTTATCCTATCTCACAGCTTCCATTCCTCTCTAAGATCCTCGAGAGAGTGGTTTTCTCTCTCCTTAATGACGATATTTTTAACTGCAATATGGATGAAACATACCAATCGGGGTTCAAAGCGAAGCACTCTGCTGAAACCGCTCTTCTTAATGTTTCAGACGGTTTACATAGAGCTGTAGATAGGGGTTGTACGTCCATTCTAGTCTTCCTAAACCTCTCCTCTGCTTTTGACACCATCGACCACACTGTCCTCCTTGATCGTCTTCAAACTTTCCTTGGTCTCTCGGGCATTGCACTTGCTTGATTCCATTCATACCTCTCCTCCCGCACTCAGTCGGTCGCGCTCGATAACCTATCCTCCAAGCCTGCGCCCATTCATTTTGGGGTGCCTCAGGGCTCAGTCCTTGGTCCCCTCCTCTTTCGCATCTACTTACTTCCTCTTGGCTTCCTTCGCGATTTGGGCCTGTCCTTCCACCTCTATGCTGATGACACTCAGATATACCTTTCTTCATCCCCTGCATCCTTCTCTCAATCAATTACCAAGCTCCTTTCAGTCTACACCTCCATAAACGAATGGCTGTCTGCCAACTTTCTCAAACTTAACCACGATAAAACTGAAGTTCTCCTTGTTGGTACCGCTTCGATGGGGAGAAATCTAAAGCTCTCTTACCCTTCCTTAACCTTGGGGAATTCAATGTCGCCTTCTCTAATACCATCAGAAATCTTGGTGTTATTTTCTATGAGCAACCCTCGTTTCAACCTCACATCCATCGTATCTGTAAGTCTTCCTTCGATTTCCGCCGCAACTTCTCACGTGTTCGATCCCATTTTGATCGACGAACCCTTGAGACTGCTATTCATGCCTTCGTCACCTCACGCTTAGACTACTGCTATTCTCTTCTAATGAATCTCCCTTCTTCGTCACTTAGCCCACTACAACTAGTTCAAAACTATGCTGTTTGGCTGCTCCTTCGCCGCCCCCGGTTCTCTCCTTCGATGCCTCTGTTACAGGAGCTATACTGTTACACGCCACCTACAAGGCACTGGTGACTGGAACATTCTAGAACTCATCTCTTAGAAGTTATATAATAAGCTTTTTGCCGATAATGCACCCGTTTTTGTCATATTAAGATAGTTATTGTACAGTGGTGTCGCCTCGTAATTTGGATTGTTTGGGGACCCCACAAAGTGATTAGTTGCGTGCTGCCGGAAGACAACGCCATCTAAAAGTCACTGGAACATTCTAGAGCTCGTCTGTCGAAGCTATATAAGCAGCTACTTGCCAACAGCGCGCCCGATCCTTGTCGAATCTTACAGTGATAGTTATGTTGTATGAACTTCGGTGTCTGTGCTTATAAATAGTGCTTAAAAGCGTTAGCATCCCACTGGTAAGTAGTCTATTTTCAACTAATTGATATCTCATTGAAAATATTTTTGTTCCTTATCATTGTTTACATTCTGTCGTCTCCAATACTGATGTATCTCCTATATATAATATATATTTTAACGTAAATACTTTTTACACTTAGCGGTTTAGGGTTAACGGTCTGTCTCATATCGTATCATTTTTGCTACATCACAAACAATCAAACAAAACAAACTGAACGCACTCCACTTTCGTTAAGATGTTGTAAACTTGTAGATGAGTTAACAATATCTGTTTTACAACAATTATTTATTTCCCCATTGTTTTTATTTTATAGATTTATACTCAATTTCATTGGGATATACCTTATAAAAAACGCTTTAGAACAGGTCATCTATATACTAAACGTCCATGTCAATTTATATGATAAACGTCAACAATATACACTGGATGATCAAAATAGCTATTTGTCTATATAGATTTATCAATACGTTTATTTGTTCATATGTTTTTATATATGCTTATATTTTATACTTTAATACTTATATATGTTTTTATCTTTTTTAGGCTGGTAGAAGCCTAGTAGTATAAGAAACAAATGGATTAATTATAATTTGAATTATAATTAAATCCATAATTATTTAAAATATTTTTCATTACTATTGAATGATTTTTAAAATAACTTAGCTCTTACTAAACATCATTTTTCTTCTTACCACAGGTTTGTGCAATGAAGCGTGGAAGTATTAGGAATTTCTTTCAGCCTGGGCCAAAAAGTATGACGTTACCTGTGTCTGAGTCTTTGACTTCAAGTTCTTCGCCTTCGAATTCTCAGTCCTCTACAATGAGCGTGTCCACCAGAGAAGACCTCACAATCGCTTCGACGAGCGCGTATCCCGGCTCGTTGGACTCTCTGTCCACTTCGTATGTCAACTAGAATTTGATGGCTACCCCGTCACCAGTTAACCATGGTCAGCTACTAAGAATACATCTAGGAGGATCTTCTTTAAATGTTCATCAGGTGAACCAGCTTCTTGAGAACCGTCCTATGCCAGGAGAAGGCGAAAAATTTCCAGTGGACAAGGAAGGGCGACGCTTTCGCCGGGAATGGCTGGAGATGTTCAATTGGCTTGGTTATGCCAAAGAAAACAACGGATGCCTCTGCATTCCTTGTAATATATTCCAAAAAGAAATCGCCAAAGTCGGAGGATAATACGAGCCACACGCCCAGCAAGTCATGCGTGTGTTAACAGACCTAAAAAGTGAATGTAATACTCCAAAAGCATGGCAAATCAGTCACACATCTAGCTTGCGTTGAACGTGCGCGACTGTATCGACTCCACACTGCTGATAGTGATCAGGCCATCGACCGACAGTTTATGGCTCAGAGGAAAGTCCAGATTGCCGCCAACCGGTCAAAGCTGCGATCAATCGTAGCAACAATACTCTTTCGGGGTCGCAATAATCTTGCTTTTCGCGGCCACCGCGACGCCGGAGACGTTTTGGTCTCAAAAAATTATAGCAAATTTCGGAACGCTTTGCGCTTCCGTGGTGACGGAGGTGACGAGGCAGTCCAGACTCTTCTTTCCGAGTCACCCCACTACGCTTCATATGCGTCTCCTCGAATCGAGAATGAACTTATCAACGTAGTGGGTGAGCTCAATCGCAACGAGTTGGTCACTAAAGTCAAGCGGGCCAGGCTTTTCTCAGTACTGATGGACGAGACCACGGATACGGCTCGAACGAAGCAGGTGTCCATCATTCTTCGCACCGTGAACTCAGATGGTGTGATAAGCGAAGATTTTGTCGCTTTTGTAGAGGCCAAAGACACTTCGGGCCAGGGGCTGGCCACTCTGATGTTGGACACCCTCAACTCTCTTGGGCTGGATGTGGTAAACTTGCGAGGCGAAGGTTAGTTACAACGGGGCAGCATCAATGACCAGTCGATTCAACGGATGTTAAAGCCATCGTGAAGGCTAAGCAGCCTCTCTTCGTCTACTAACACTGTTTTTCTCATCGGCTGAATTTGGTGATCGGGAAGGTCTGCGACCGTCCTGAGTTAAGAGTACACTTTGGAATCATTAGCCAAATCTGCGATTTCTTCGCCAACTCGCCAAAGCGCACCAACATGCTTGAACAGCTGATTAAAAAGGATGAGACGGCATCATTACACAAGAAACGATGTCTAAAGGCGTACTGCCCTACGCGGTGGGTGGAACGCCACAACAGTGTTGCCGTTGTAGTTGAGCTATTTCCCTTTCTCCTATCCATCATGAACCATCTTTCGGAGGATGGCGACTGCCACGCTGCCTCCCTTCTTGGCGCAATGACGCGACCTAGTTTACTTGCTCCATCGCAGCGGCATTTGTTTTGTTTTTTTTATTATTTAAGGGGCTATCTGGCGACTGCCGACTTAGGCATAAGTCGCCGTAAACAAACAGCCTAGTTCTAGGCTACTTTAAAAAAATGAACAGGAAACAACAATAAAAAGAAATAACAAAAACAATAACAAAAACAACCAAAACAACAATTAAACTTGGTTAAATGAAAGGAAGAAGGCCGGCCTCCCCCCAAAAGTCAACAAGTACACCAGTCAAAGTGCACGCACTCGTCCCGAGTACAAGGGACAGGCGGTAGCGACCCCACCCATCCCGGTACCGGGACAGGTGACGTGCGCGAAGATCACCCAGACTGGGACATTCGACAAGAATGTGCTGAACAGTCTGGGGGACGACGCAGTCGTTGCAATAGGGCGCAGGCGAGCGCTCCATCAAATAGCGATGCGTCACACGAGTGTGCCCGATTCGGAGATGACAGAAAGCAACCTGAAGCCGCCGCGGCATTGGGGGATAGGTCCATGGGAACAGTCGCGGCGCAATGGCACGCAACTTTAAGTTCCCTTCGACCGTCTCCCATCTTCTTTGCCAAGCAGTTCGAAGAGCTGCCCGTATTCCTGCCATGTAGTCAGTGTGAGGAAGAGCGAAACGCTGGTCCGGTCGCAGAGTCGCGGACTCTTTGGCGCGCTCATTCCCCGCAATTCCTACATGTCCAGGAACCCAGCAGAAGATAATCTCGACATCTGCCCGGCTCGCCAAAACCGTGGCTTCACGGATTTCGCGAACCAGGGGATGCGGAGATTCCGGTCTCCAAACCGGGCACGTCGCGTAATCTCCCGTACCGAGTGATGTATTGCCACCAGCTCGGCCGTGAAGACAGACGCAGCGCCTGGTAGAGCCATGCTGACTTCAAACAGAGGGGATACGGCGTGGAAGCCTACCCCCTCTTGGGACTTAGAGCCATCCGTATACACTGCCACGGTACCAGCGTGACACGATGTGTGCTCCAAAAAGGTCGAACGCAATACTCCCGGCGCAGTACAAGCTTTGGGAGCAGAGGCGTGGCGACAAATAGCCAAATGTGGTACTCTCCAGGGTGGCGTCCTGGGCAGAACCAGGGGCGCCACCGGCCTGAGAGCTATATCTAGCTCTCGAAGTAGTTTCCTGGCCCTAAACCCAAAGGGCTTAGGGTATGACTGGCGTCTCTCGGCGGCATAGGCAGCATCGAGATCAGCTGCGGAAGCAGTGAGAGCTGTTGGTGACTGAGGAAGGCGCCGGGCTCGCGCGTACAGTCGGGTGATGCACTGCACGCGGCGCAGAGCGAGTAGCATCTCCCCAGCATCGACCAACAGGCTCTCAATGGGGGAAGTGCGGAAGGCACCGGTCGCAAGGCGAAGACCGGTGTGGTGGATCGAATCCACCTTCCGCAATAAGCGCTCGGCTGCGGATGCATAAAACTCGCATCCGTAGTCGAGCTTCGAGCGAACAAAGGATCGATAAAAGAGTAAGGCAGTAGCCCTATCAGCGCCCCAAGCACTGAACGTCACGGAACGGAGAATGTCCATGGCGCGGGTACAAGAGACCCTAAGGCTGCTAATACGAGCCTCCCAGGTGAGGCGTCGGTCGAATACATGACCAAGGAAACGGTGCGACTCAACCACATCCTGGCGAACCCCATTAAGAAACAAATCTGGGTCGGGGTGAAGCCGTGGATGGCGGCAGAAGTGCACCACCTTAGTCTTGGCCAAAGAAAACAGAAACCTGCGCGCTTCGGCATAGCGAGAGACGCGGTTCAATGCCTGTTGGAGTCGACGCTTCAGAGTTGGCATCTGGGCCGCACCAAAAGAAATCGAAAGGTCGTCCACGTAGAGCGTAGCGAGAACATCTTTCGGCAGCACCGAAGTGATGCCGTTGATGCTCAGGGCAAAGAGTGTGACACTGAGGACACTTCCCTGCGGGACACCCTCTTCCTGCTTCTTTGGGCCGGAGAGGGCTCCCCCCACCCGTACGCGGAATCGACGATCTCCCCAAAATTCAGATATAAACATTGGTAGGCGTCCCCTCGCCCCCATCGTGTGGAGAGTCTCCATGATACCGTATCGCCATGCGGTATCATAGGCCTTCTCCAGATCAAAAAACACCGTGGCGTAGTGCTGTCTAAGAATGAAAGCCTCGCCGACGGCATTTTCCAGTCGGAGCAGAGCATCCGACGTGGAGTGGAACTTACGGAAGCCGCACTGTGCAGAAGACAGATGGCCTCCGCTGTCCAGGAAATAGGCTAATCTAATATTTACCAATTTCTCCATCAACTTGCACACGAAAGAGGTTAGAGAGATTGGGCGAAAACCGGTCGGAGTAGAGTGATCTCTCCTCGGCTTGAGAAAGACGAGCACAGTAGCGATTCGCCACGAGTCTGGGAGAAGACCTTCCACCCAGATCCTGTTGAACAAATCGAACAGAAAGGCCATGCCTCGCTCACTCAGGTGTCGAAGCATGGCGTACAGGACATCGTCCGGACCATGGGCGGTGTCCGAGCACGAAGCGAGAGCGGAACGCAACTCACTCACAGTAAACTTGTCGTTGAAGGGTTCTCCGCCTCTCGAGGTAAAGTCCAGCCTGCGGCCTTCCGCGACATCACGACGTGCATTGAATGCTGGCGGAGCAGCATCACGGCTAGAGAATGCGGAGAAAGCGGTCGCGAAGGATTCCGCCACGGACGCGGGGTCCGAGATTGCGGTCCCATTCTCCTGGAAAACGGGAGGGAGGTCCTGCGAGAACTTGCCCCGAATCCTTTTGACTCGCTTCCACACCTCAGCTAAAGGGGTCTTCCCGTTAAGTGAAGACACGTATGCCCACCAAGAAGAGCAGCGGGCGTGCTTCGAAATATACAGGAACCTAGCCCTCGCCCGACGAAATTCAGCGACAGGCATAACGCTTCTGTTTGAGGGCCGTCTCACACTCGGCTGACCACCATGGGAGTGGTCGGCGTGCAAAACGGCCAGACGTCCTAGGAATAGTAGTCAGGCCCACGGCGATGAGGTTGCCGGAGAAGAACTCAACGGTCTCATCTACCGACCTAAACTCCTCGACTGAGATAGAGAATTCAGTCATTTCCTGAAATGCAGGCCACCGCGCCCGCGCCAAGCACCACCGAGGTGGTCTCTCAGGCGGCACTTGCCCTGAAAATGATATTTGAATGGGAAAGTGATCACTACCATGGAGGTCATCGACCACCCCCCAATCAAAATCAGGCTGTGCATCCGAAGAGCACAAAGATAGGTCAAGGCAAGAAAATGAAGCGGTTCTCGGACAGTGATGCGTAAACTCATCCACGTTTAGGACACCCATCTCAAGCTCTTCGATCAGATCGGCAAGGACTTGTCTCCCTGGGATTTATGGAGTAATCCCCCCAGAGAGGATGCCTGCCGTTCAGATCTCCAAGCAAGAGATAGGGCCTCGGCAACCGTGCCACGACGCGGCGGAAGTCCCCCGCGTCGAAGTCAGCTGACGGTGGAATGTACGCAGAAATGATAGTATACCTCCTATCCAGGTGCAGCTGCACAGCCACTGCCTGAAAGGAGGTATCTAAAGAGAAAGGAAGTACGGAGACATCATGCCGGGTGTAAACCGCGCATCCCCCAGCCCGGCCATCCCGCGGTGGTGGGGTCGCAAGACCCTTATAACCCGGAAGAGCGGGCAGGGGGCACGCGCCTAGCATGGTCTCCTGCAAAACGATAGCTAACGGGGAACGGGATGAGACGAGCCTCCGCAGCTCCTCCCAGTTGGCCCGGAGTCCACGGCAATTCCATTGAAGGAATATGCCCTCCAGGCCTAGCTCGGAGACGCGGGGGCCCTCCTAAAACTGAAGACCCTCACGGGAATGGCCGTACACTTCCCGGGGGCAGAACCCCAGGCGCTGTTGGCCGGACAAAGCGCTGAAGGCACTGTCGCCTTCGAGGACTTATTGGGGGAGGTTGGGCTCGCCATGCGAGTCTTTTCCTCCCTCCGCCTCGAAACCTTAGGCGGGCGTTTCGGCTTCGGAGGCGGGGGGGGCACTCTTTTCGAGGAACCACCGTCTCCGAGGCACTCGCTCCATCTCGGGGCGTGGGCAAAGGGGCCGAAGCTCCTTTGTTGCTGTCCTCCTTTCGGGGAACAGCTTTAGGAACCCCGGAAGATGGCCTAGAGACCATCTTCAAGGGTGTTGCCTCCTGTGAGTCTAACGACTCGGTGGAGGCGCGTGGCCGTTTCGCCTTACGGGATACGGGCACGCTGGGGGAAGAGGGGGGAGCCCTTGTTTTAGCCGGGGCAGGGTATGAACCCTTTTTTGCCGCCAGCTTTACCAGGGGAGCGCCCGGGTTGGATAGAGCCCGCAGAAGGGCTCCGAATAGGCGCGGAAACAACCGTGCTCGTTGGCCTGGATGGGCCAGGAGCAGAGGGTGCCTTTCTAACTATTGAGGCATATGAAGGCCCAGACAGAGCCGGGCGCGCCAGGACTAAGTCCTTTGCCTCGCGGAATGAGAGTCGATCCTGGGCCTGAACGGCCAGGATTTCTTTCTCAAGGAGATATGCACCACATTGCTTCGAAGAAGCAGGGTGCGGCTCTCCGCAATTGACACACTTGGCCACACACGATTTGGACTTATCGTGTGCGACTTGGGGCAATTTACACAGACTTCGGGTGACCCCGACTTTGCACGTCTACATGATCGATTCGTATGGCCGAAGCGGTGACAGTAATAGCACCGCCGCGAAGTGGCACGAATGCCTTCACGCGGTAGCGATACCAACCGGCACGCACCGACTCAGGGAGCTTATCACAGTCGAACGTGACGAAGAGTGTAGGGGTGGGTCTCGAGGCCCCTCCCTGTTTTCTCATCACACGTTCGACCTTGACCGCCCCATGGTCGGTCAGATCTAGGGTGATGTCCTCAATGGAGTAGTCAACGAGTTCCCTCGCATAAACTACTCCTTTCACAAAGTTCATGGTAGAGTGCGGCGTCACACTCACCGGGGTGCCATGAAGTGTCCGAAGAGCACTTATCTTGGCCGCCTCGGCGGGATTCGCCACATTCGCCAGAAGGCTCCCGTCCGAGAAACGGGCTACCTTCGGCTCTCTACCAATTGCACTAGCTAATGCTCTCCTCTGATGGATCATGTTGCCCTTGGACAACATGGTGCCATCAGTGGAGCGAATAACGAGGAAGCGTTTGAAGCCAGCGGGCTCGAAAACGCCAGGTAACCTCTGAATGAGGGGCCCCGATGTCATCGAGGCTCCGCCCTGTGCACTTTTGGTCTTTGTCATGGTCAGGAGCTCCGTACTCGGGGGGGCAGAGGGGCCGGATGTGCCGATCTTGGCTTGGTCGCTTGCCAAAGTGGCAGCAGACCCATCCGTCCCCGTAGCCCCCGCGGATGGAGAGGAGCCCCGAGTCTTCTTCGTCGTTTTGGTCTTTTTCGTCCTTTTCTTCTTTGGAGAGGAGGGCGGGGAATGAACCCGCTTCTCACCCCTGCCGGTAGAAGCCCCCAGGCCAGATGGACCGGCCTCAGCCAGGTCCTTCTCTGAAATGAAGAAGGTCCTGGTGGCCGCAGGGGCATCATCCGGAGGAGATCCCTCTCCTCCTTGTACTGCCTGGGAATCCCCAGCCATTTGAGGAGGACCTTGCATAGGGGCGGATTCGGGTTCGGTGCTTGGCGCCGAGCCCGGATTCTCCCCCCATGGAAGGCCCTATCATCTGAGGCTGGTTTTCCTCAAGGACCATGTCTATCACAGGAGGGGCCTCCAGTTGGCCATCCCCTCCCAGGACATCGCAGGTCCCCTTGGCAGCGTCATAAGTCTTTAGTGGGGAGGCACAGGCCTTGACCCCGGCAAGGTTTAATATTCTTGCCAGCAGGTCTTTTGAGGGAAGCGACCGAAGGGGCCTGGCTTCCCTCTCCCCCCTAAGGGGGTTTGCCCTACCGAGCCGCTCTCACGAGGGGCGGTCGGCAATGGGCTGCCTGCTGGCTTTCTTGGCAGTCCCCTTAGATATCAAAGGAGGGACTGCCACTGGAGATAGGGAGGTGCCCGAAAGCACCTACAGAGAAGGGGGTGAGGGGGAGTCCCCTACACCCGTAGGCGTAAGAGAGGAGTAAGCCTCCTCTCCGGTTAAAGAGGTATGGATGGTCCCCTGCACAAGCACAGGGGAAGGGACCTCCATCTTTTCTGTGAAGCTGCACGAGGGTGGCTCAGTTGTTTTAGGGGGAGTTAAGGGGAGATGGGTTTTTTTGCATCATTGGGCATGGTGACCCTCTTTGTTTTACCCGACGCAATCGCTCACCACCTCTTGCAGTAGCCCGCACTGCAAGAGGTGCTTACAGGCCCGGCAGAGCAAGGCGCCGCCATTTGGGACCACCCCTCCCGCCTGGTGGCCTGGCAGTCCTTCGGCATGGCGGCTCCACCTTGAACACAGCGTAAAAAAGATAGATTTTGAAGACGAGAGGAAAAGGGATGTGAGGAAGGTATGGGTGGGGATGAAGCAGGTTGTTAAAAGCCAACCACTCCAGACCGGAGCTCAGGGGTTAGGGGACATTTTCCCCTCCCCCCTCAGCCCCGATTCGGGACGATTGGTTGAGAAGAAGGTCAGCTTCTACCCTGTGAAATTAGAGGCTGACCAGAGAAAGTTGTGGGAGAGGTTGTATGAAAAGCGACGAGGTAGGAGAGAAATACAGGCTATCTGAAGGAAGGAAGAGAGGCTAAGCTGGGGCCGGACGGAGCGCTGGATCCCGTCAGCACGGCGGCCAGGATGGCAAATCGCCGCGCCCCTTACGGGGCATCGCAGTGGCAGACGCAGTCTTGCGTCTAATCCTCCCTGTGAGTCTGGGGTTCCAGGACCCAGCACAACATCTTGGGGAGGAGTATGAACGCATCCGTGTCATCTGGCAGAAGCTTGAGAAAATGAGAGAGGAGTCCTCGACTGCATTTAAGCCGATGTTTAGTGAAGCAATGAAGATGAGCACCGCCATTGGAACTGAAATTTCTGTGCCTCGACAGGCCCAAGAAGGATCGACGCCTGAATTGTAATATGAAAGAACCTTGCTAGTCCCATTTCTTGATGCGATGATAGCCAAACTAGTGAGCCTGTTCGACGACAAATGCATGTGCCAGGTAGTGAAATTGCAGGAGCTCCATACCCCGATTGGCTCGGGAGGACACTTCGAAGAAACTACTCCCTGTCCTCAAGATCTACGAGCAAGACCTCGCTGATGAAATCGATAATGCTAACTCCCAAATTCAAGAGTGGTTGACAGAAATAAGTGGAGTGGAAGATCGAAAGGATTGGACTCTTGAAAAGTGCATCAAGGAAGCGACTCGAATGTTGTTGCCCGACGTGGCAACACTCCTTCGACTGTTCGGAACTGTACCGTCGTCTACCGCCAGTTCCGAGCGATCCTTCTCTCATCTTCGAAGACCCCAAACTTATATGAGGTCGACAATGACCCAAGACCATCTCGATGCTTTGGCGCTAATGACACACGACATTGAGGTGGACCCAGACAAAGTTATTCATGTGTTCCGTGATAAGGGCAATCGACGGCTCCAGCTTTGAACTTTTGTTCTGCAATTGTCAAAATGATTCATGAAGGTACTGAGGCAGTCACTTGGTGAAATGTTTGTTAACTACATAATGGTGGTTAATTCACTAATTTTATCACTGATATTTGTGCCGATTATTATTAATTCAATAAAGACTATGTTCAAGCGTGTGTTTTGTATCTCTTGTTCATGTAACAATACAAAGCTAATTCTCTGTTTCATTCTGTTCTGTGGCTTTCTTCACTTTTAAACTCGAGAACTTAACCGTTGATAGCATGAATCTGGACCATAAAACCCTCGATGCTAGATGAAATGGAATAATTGAAGTGAAGATTTAATGAGTAAGTGAAGAATTTTGTTTCTGTAATCAAGATAAAAATTCTAGGTTTTGCCTCCCCCTCCCCCCCCCTTCCTAAAATCCTAGGTACGCCACTGGGCATCATTAAGATAAATGTTACAAATGTAAAGGTCATTCTTAAACTTTATAACTTGTATGTTAGCGACATTTAGTGTATTGTATAGATGCATGATCTCCACATTTTAGATATGATATCAACTTGCTACTTAGTGCAAAGGAGGGCAACAAAGTTATTACCTTCCCTGAGGTACTTTGCCTCTGTAGACTGAGGCTATTTAATATGTTATCAATTAAAAGGTGTGCAAGAGGGACCAGGGACAAGTAGTAGGAACCTTATTTATTATAGATGGGAGAGGTATTGTCTACAGAGCAGTCCATGAAAAGGACATTCAAGCAACCATGATGAGCATATTAACTCGATTATTATTACTATTTACTACTAAGACATGGCAATCTTGAGTGATAACATTGGTGTGAAGAAAATATGAAATAATGTTTGCCATTATACAAATAAATTCAACAAGAAAATAAAAATAACAATGTTTACCTTTTCTTGGGGGTCTTGGTGGAATAACTCACTGGTAGTGTTTGGTAGAGAGTTTTCAGATTTTGCCCACACATCAAAAGTAACAGGAGAACTCATCTCTTTATGAAGGAATTCTTCACTAATTTCTTCCTTCAATGAAATCTCCTCAAAGTCCTGCTTGAAGAAGTCCAAAATTTAATTTCTTACAGAGCATCCAGAAATCGCTGTTGTGTTCTTTACATGAATTTATATTAATGTTTGATGAGTGATGGATCAGATTGTAAAGATTAGTGTGCGTAATTAGCAGAAGTGTACATGCTGATAACAGCTAACTAGTGGTGTCAAATGTGATGATAAAAAGATCATGCAGATGAGCCCAGCTACTAAAGCCCTCTCACTCAGTGTAATAATGCAAAGAATAAGATAAATACAATCATTTTTCTACTGGAAAAAACTTTCTTTTCTAATATACAAAATAATCTGTGCAGGGATGAGGATCAAACCTAACATACTCAGGAGGCAAACACCAATTTGATCTTAGTTAAAGCAACGCCTTAGACCACTCAGTTACACATAAGGAGAAAAATTCTTACAAATAGAGAGGCTTTTTAGACTTGATTCCCTAGGTTAATTGGAAGGACTATGAGAGAAAAATTAATTTGTAACTCAATAGACAAACATAGTTAAACATGCAGGAAATTTATACTATATACCTCTCATAAATGTGAGAGAATAATGAAATAGAATAAGTCATACTATAAAGAAATAGACAAATGGATTTTTTTCTATGGAATTTTTTTCCTTTTAACAAAAAATCCATGCAAGGGTAATAATGATCCAAGCACACTGAGGAGCAAGCACCATTTTAATCTCAGTTAAAGCAGTGCCTTAGACCACTTAGCTAGCTAGCATCTGAAAAGAATTCTCATGAAATGGGTTTCAATAAAGTACAAGATAAAATTTAACACTTAACTTATTTATCTTTAACCAACAATAGGTTGTAGAGAGATTAAGCTACCAACAGAACATTGCTAAATATTATAACAAGCAACTCATTGTAAGTACCTCTTTAACTGGGCATTCTTTTAACAATTCATTAGAACCATCAACAATTGCTCGTTGTTGACCTGTGATCAATTTTACTTCATTTCCATGATCTGAATCAGACAGCTCTTCCTTTATTTCTTTAATGGCAGTTTCTTTATGAATATCCTAATATAAAAAAATAGGAAATTTAATTTCTGTAACTCTACACAAGTAATGATTTACAAGTTAATCATTAGATAGGTAAAAGTATATTAACTAAAATGAATACAAAATAATGATGTTGAATGCTAATATACATATATAAGAAAACCCTGAGATGCTTACATTTTTATCATCTACATAGATTAAAATTAAGCGGATATTCAATAAATTCCTTTTTCATTTCTTCCATTTTTGTAACCTCAGAAGAAATCCTAAAACAAATAAAAGCAAAGTTGCTTAAATCTTATCAACTGCTCTCTCTGACATGTGTGATAATTTCTCTGATTGGTCTATTCTGGGTGGGCAGTCATCACAATAAAGCGCAGGCGAGCGCTCCAGAAAATGGTGGTACATCCCACGAGTGTGTCCAATTCGAAGACAACAGAAGGCAACCTGAAACTGTCGCAGCATTGGGGTGTAGGTCCATGGGCACAGTCACGGCGCAATAGCATGCAACTTTAAGTTCCCCTCGACTGTCTCCAATCTTCTTTGTGGAGCAGCTTGGGGATCTGCCTATATTCCTGACATGTAATCTGTGTAAGGAAGAGTGAAACACTGGTCTAGGCGCCCAATCCTTCGGGACTCTTTGGTGCCCTCATTCCCCGCAATTCCTACCAGGGTGGGCAAATAAAAAACCCCAGGTT
Source organism: Ceratothoa steindachneri (assembly GCA_963969495.1). Classification (NCBI taxonomy): domain Eukaryota; kingdom Metazoa; phylum Arthropoda; class Malacostraca; order Isopoda; family Cymothoidae; genus Ceratothoa; species Ceratothoa steindachneri. The sequence goes on from OZ018333.1 coordinate 109,526,027, forward strand.
TGATTCCCGTTTTGGGGGGGGGGAGGGGAGGACTTTTTCAAGTGAAGTTTGAAAAAACCCAGGTTTGGGGTTTTTTTTCAAGAGAAGTTTGAAAAAACCCAGGTTTGGGGTTTTTTTTCAAAATTACTTTTTTTTCAAGAAATAAATGCTACTTATCATTATTTTATTCAAAATTCATATTTATGTTTATAATTTAAACATATGTATCAAATTAAGGTTATTTCTCTGATACTGACTCATAATGTAGTAGTTTGGTTGCCTGCCTCCCCTCCCCTATGTCTAATCTCTTTCTTCTTTTGCAGAATGTGTGTGTGTGGATCGTGTGATCACCGTCCTTGCTCTGTGTGGGGGGACTCGATGGGTCTCTATCGTGCTCCCCCAATCATCTTCTATTTTCTTTTTAGGCGGATTCTTTCAGCGTAACTATAGCTTTGTATTTAGTAATAGTTTGGAAGTTTGTGACTGAGGAAAGAAGAGCCACCTGGATGGAAAATAGGCGAGTGAAAATTGTGTGAGAGTGGATATGGTTGAATGTATTAGGAGTAAAGATGTTTTAGTGTGGCAGTGAATAGGTGACTGAATGTGCCTTCTCTTTTCCAGTTCTGTGGTACCGATTGTCGCCAACATCTGGCTTTCGGAGACGGCTGAAGCCAATCTTGACTCTCGTGTGGCAGTAAAGGGACGCATCGATTGGAGCCTGAGCCCTCCCACTTTCCGCTTTGACTGGAACCACCACTTCCCCATCCTTGAGTGCAGATCATTCACCTTGGTTGGAGCTGGACTCCCAGTCCCTTAAGAAAAAGGAACCTCCCTTCCCTCAAGAAAGCGGGCCCGCCTCCCTTTTCCTTCTCCCCCCCCCCTCCCATACCGGTAATAGCGCTCCCAGATCTGATAAAAGTTAGACAGACTCACATGGTGGCACTGGGCAATCTGTTTGTGAAGCCCTAAACATTTCCTTGTTTGCGTGTGTGTGGCCAAGGTAAATTTGTAAGGCCAACTATATATATATATATATATATATATATATATATATATATATATATATATATATATATATATATATATATATATATATATATATATATATATATATATATATATATATATATTTCGTTTGTGGTTAGAAATAGTAAATATTTTGGTAATTGGGAAAATTTGCATTTTTGTTTTCTGGGGTTGTGGTTGATCATTATCTTTTTGTGTGTGTAATAAAATAGAAAATACTCCTCTCCTCAATACCCTCTCCTTGAACCACCGAGTGGACCTTGTCAGGGCGGCGGGAACTTTTGGCTGGGAAGGCGCGATCCTGCCGCTACAATAATAATTCATCTCTCCTTCTACAGGTTATGGCTATCATGGGTACCCATAATTCTCAATCAGTGATTTTTTTTTACTATATAATTATTAAACCAATTAATTATTAGTATAAAAATAGAGATAGCTATTCTTTTTCTATGTTATTCTAGTGCTTGTAGCATTTGTTCTTTGAAAAAACCAAGAATAAAACCCAAGTTTGGGTGGGTTTTTTTTCAAAAAATAAATGCTACTTATTATTTTATTCAAAATGCATATTTATGTTTATAATTTCAACAAATATGTATCAAATTAAGGTTATTTCTCTGATACTGACTCATAATAATTCATCTCTCCTTCTACAGGTTATGGCTATCATGGGTACCCACAATTCTCAATCAGTGATCTGTTACTATGATCTGTTCTTACTATAATATAATTATTAAACTAAGTAATTATTAATATTATATAAAAATTGAGATAGGTATTCTTTTTCTATGTTATTCTAGTGCTTGTAGCATTTGTTTTTTGAAAAAACCCGAGATTTGAAAAAACACAGAATAAAACCGAGGTTTTGTTTTTCTTTTCTAAATGCTACTTATCATTATTTTATTCAAAATGCATATTTATGTTCATAATTTCAACAAATATGTATCAAATTAAGGTTATTTCTCTGATACTGAGTCATAATTCATCTCTCCTTCTACACATTATGCTATCATGAAACATGGGTACCCACAATTCTCGATCAGTGATCTGTTACTGTGATCTGTTTTTACTATAATATAATTATTAAACTAAGTAATTATTAATATTATATAAAAATAGAGATAGCTATTCTTTTTCTATGTTATTATAATGCTTGTAGCATTTGTTTTTTGAAAAAACCCAAGATTTGAAAAAACACAGAATAAAACCGAGGTTTTGTTTTTCTTTTCTAAATGCTACTTATCATTATTTTATTCAAAATGCATATTTATGTTCATAATTTCAACAAATATGTATCAAATTAAGGTTATTTCTCTTATACTGAGTCATAATTCATCTCTCCTTCTACACATTATGCTATCATGAAACATGGGTACCCACAATTCTCGATCAGTGATCTGTTACTGTGATCTGTTTTTACTATAATATAATTATTAAACTAAGTAATTATTAATATTATATAAAAATAGAGATAGATATTCCTTTTCTATGTTATTATAATGCTTGTAGCATTTGTTTTTTGAAAAACCCAAGATTTGAAAAAAAAAAAGAATAAAAGCCAGTTTTTAAAAAAACCCGGGTTTTATTGGGCTTTTTCAAAATTTTGGAGTTTTTTGCCAACCCTGATTCCTACATATCTAGGAACCCAGCAGAAGATAATCTCAACATCTGCATGTGTCACCAAAACCATGGCATCACAGAATGTGAACCGAGGGATGTGGAGATTCCAATGCCCAGAGAGTCCTCAGGGCGCTTTGTGAGTCGCTATAAATCACAATCTTGTCTCCGAATTGGCACATCACCTTATCTCCCATACAGAGCGGTGTATTGTAACCAGCTCGGGCGTAAAGACAGACACGGGGCCTGGTAGAGCCATGCTGACTTCAAACATAAGGGATACAGTGTGGAAACCAACCCCCTCTTGGGACTTGGAGCCATCTGTATACACTGGCACAGTTCCAGCATGATACGAAGTGTGCTCCAAAAAGGTGGAACACAATACTCCCGGCACTGTAAAAGCTTTGGGAGCAGACGCATGGCGACAAATAGCCAAAGGTGGTATACCCTTCAGGGTGGCATCCTGGGCAGAAACAGGGGCATCACCAGCGTGAGAGCTATACCTAGGTATAGCTTAAGCCCAAAGGGCTTAAGCTATACCTAGAACCTCAGGCACCATCGAGATCAGCTATGGATGCAGTGAGAGGTGTTGGCGACTGAGGAAGGCGCCAGGCTTGCCCATACAGGCAAATAATGCAGTGTGCACGGTGCAGAGCGAGTGGCATCTCCCCAGCATTGACAAGTAGGCTCTCAATAGAGAAAGTGCGGAAGCCGTCAGTCTCTAGGCGAAGGCCAGTGTGATGGATCGAGTCCACCTTCCACAATAAAGGCTCAGCTGTGGATGTATAAAACTTGCATCCGTAGTTGATAAAAAGTAAAGCAGTAGCCATATCAGCGCCCCAGGCGCTGAACATCATAGAACGAAAAATATCCATGGTGAAGTACAAGAGACCCTAAAGCTGCGCTAATATGAGCCCCCCATGTGATGCGTGGATCAAATACAATACCAAGGAAATGGTATAAGTCCACCACTTCTAGGGGCACCTCATTGAAAAATAAGTCTGGGTCAGCATAGAGCCGTGAATGGCGGCCAAAGAAAACCGAAGCCTGTGCTCTTCGGTATAGTGAGAGACATTCAATGCCTATTGGAGTCGATGCTCCAGAGTTGGCATCTGGGACGCACCAAAAGAGATGGAAAGGTCGTCCATGTAGAGTATAGCGAGAACATCTTCTGGCAGCACCGAGCTAAGGCCATTGATGCTCAAGGCAAAGAGTGTGGCACTGAAGACACTTTCCTGTGGGACACCCTCTTCCTGCTCCATTGGCCTGGGAAGGGCTTCCCTCACCTGTATGCAAAATTAACGATCTCACAAAAATTCAGATATAAACATTGGGAGGCGTTCCATTGCCCTTATCGTGTGGAGAGTCTCCATGATACCGTATCGCCATGCGGTATCATAGGCCTTCTCCAGATCTAAAACACAGTGGCATAGTGCTTTCTATGAAGGAAGGCGTCGTAGATGGCATTTTCCAGTAGGAGCAGAGCATCTGACATGGAGTGGAACTTGCGGAAGACGCACTGTGCAGAAGACAGATAGCCTCCAGTGTGCTGCAAAAGGCTAATCTAACATTTACCAATTTCTCCATCAACTTGCACACGCAAGAGGTTAGAGACGTTTGGCAGAATCCGGCCAGGGTAGAGTGATCTCTCCCTGGTTTGCGAAAAGCGAGCACGGTAGTGATTCGCCAGGAATCGAGGAGGATACCCTTTACCCAGATCCTGTTGAACAAATCTAACATATAGGCCATGCCTCACTCACCCAGGTGTCAAAGCATGGCGTATGGGACATCGTCCGGACCATGGGCGGTGTTCGTGCACGAAGCAAGAGCGGAACGATACTCACTGAGAGTAAACCTGTCGTCAAAGGGTTCTCCGCCTCTGTATGTAAAGTCCAGTCAGCGGACTTTGGCGACAAAATCTACCCCCCCACCCATTCAATACTGGCAGAGCAGCATCCCGGTTAAAATGCGGAGAAAACAGTCGCGAAGGATTCTGCAATGGACGCGGAGCCCGAGATTGCCATCCCATTCTCCTGGAGAACAGGGAGAAGGGAGAACTTGCCCTGAATCCTTTTGACTCGTTTTCCACACCTCTGCTAGACGGGTCTTCATATTATGTGAATACACGTATGCCCGCTAAGAGGAGCAGCAGGCGTGCTAAAAAATATACCAGAACCTAGCCCTAGCTCAACAAAATTCACAAACAGTGCAATCTTTCAGGCGGCGCTTATAGCACATGTAGGCATAACGCTTCTATTTGTAAGGTGTGCAAAAGAGACCGGGGATGAGTAGTAGGAACCTCCTTTATTATAGATGGGAGAGGTATTGCCTACAGAGCAGTCCATGAAAAGGACATTCAAGCAACCATGATGAGCATATTAACTCGATTATTATTACTATTTACTACTAAGACATGGCAATCTTGAGTGATAACATTGGTGTGAAGAAAATATGAAATAATGTTTGCCATTATACAAATAAATTCAACAAGAAAATAAAAATAACAATGTTTACCTTTTCTTGGGGGTCTTGGTGGAATAACTCCCTGGTAGTGTTTGGTAGAGAGTTTTCAGATTTTGCCCACACATCAAAAGTAACAGGAGAACTCATCTCACTATGAAGGAATTCTTCACTAATTTCTACCTTCAATGAAATCTCCTCAAAGTCCTGCTTGAAGAAGTCCAAAATTTAATTCCTTACAGAGCATCCAGAAATCGCTGTTGTGTTCTTTACATGAATTTATATTAATGTTTGATGAGTGATGGATCAGATTGTAAAGATTAGTGTGCGTAATTAGCAGAAGTGTACATGCTGATAACAGCTAACTAGTGGTGTCAAATGTGATGATAAAAAGATCATGCAGATGAGCCCAGCTACTAAAGCCCTCTCACTCAGTGTAATAATGCAAAGAATAAGATAAATACAATCATTTTTCTAAAGAAAGGGCCTCAGCAACCATAAAACAACTTGGCGGAAGTTCCCTGCATTGAAGTCGGCTGACAGTGGAATGTATACAGAAATAACAGTATACCTCCTATCAAGGTGCAGCTGCACAGCTACTGCCTGAAAGGAGGTATCTAAAGTGAAGAGAATGGAGACATCATGCCCGATGTAAATCTAGCATACACCCTTCACCTGGCCTCCATCCCATGGTAGTGGGGTCACAAAATCCTCATACCCCGAGAGGGTGGGCAGGGGGCACGCACCAAGCATGATCTTCCAAAAAAAAATTGCTAACACAGAATGGTAAGAGACAAGCCTCTGCAGCTCCTCCCAATTGGCCCGGAATCTGCGGCAATTACATTGAAGAAATATTGCATCCCAGGCCTAGCTCGGAAGAGATGCGGGAGTCCTTTTTGAAGAAAAGACCCTCATGGAAATGGTCATATGCTTCCCAAAGACAGAACACAGGACATTGCACTGAAGGCGCTGTCACTTTCAAGGACTTATCGGGGAAGGTTGAACTCACTATGCAAGTCTTTTCCTCAATCCGCCTCAAAACCTTAAGCAAGTGGGGTGGCTTCAGAGGCAGGGGTCCCTCTTTTGAAGGATTCACTGTCTCTGAGCAACCCAGCCTACCACTGGGTATGGCCAAAGGAGCCAAAGCTCCTTTAGCGCTATCCTTTCAGAGGGCAGCTTTAGGAAGCCCGGAAGATGGCCTCAGGATGATCTTCAGGGGAGTTACCTCCTTTGAGTCTAATGACTCATGGAAGTGAGCAGCCATTTCACCTTACGCAAAACGGTCACAATGGGAGAAGGGAGGGGAACCTTGGCTTCGCCGGGGCTGGGTGTGAACCCTTTGTGCCGCCAGCTCTATCAGGGGAGTGACCGCGGTGGATAGAACCTATAGAAACATTCTGAATGGAACTAGAAACGACTATGCTCATAGGCCTGGAGAGGCAAGGAGCATAGGGTGTCTTTTTCAATATTGAGGCATAAACACCAAAACGTAAGTCCTTAGCCTTGTAAAATGAGACAATCCTGGAATCCTGGGATTTCATTCTTAAGGAGATATGCAGCATAATACTTCAAAGAAGCGGGGGGCAGCTCTCCGCAATTGCCACACTCGATTTGGACTTATTGAGTGCGGCCTTAGAGCGACTCACACAGAAGTCGGGTAACCCTGACTAAGCATGTCAACAGGAGCGATTAATATGGCCGAAGCGGTGACAGTAGTAGCACCTCTGCGGCAGTGGCACAAATGTCTTTACACGGTAGTAATAGCAACCGGCACGAACCGACTCAGGGAGCTTGTCACAGTTGAAAGTGATGAAGAGTGTAGGTGTGGGCCTCGAGGCCCCTCCTTGTTTTCTCATCACACGTTCGAACTTGACTGCCCCATGATCGGTCAGCTCTAAGGTGATGTCCTCTATGGAGTAGTCCACGCGTTCCCTCGCATAAACTACTCCTTTCACGAAGTTCATGGTAGAGTGCGGCGTCACATTCACAGGCGTGCCATCAAGAGTCCGAAGGGCACTAATTATGGCCGCCTCGGAGGGATCAACGCATTTGCCAAAAGGCTCCCGTCCGAGAAACGAGTCACTTTCGGCTCTTTACCAATCACACTAGTTAGAGCTCCCCTCTGATGGCTCATGTTGCCCTTAGCCAACATGCTGCCATCAGTGAAGCGAATAACTAGGAAGCATTTAAAGCCAGCGGGCTCGAAAACACAGGGTAGTCTCTGAATGAGACACCCGTTTTTTTTGTTTTGTTTTTTTAATTTTAGGAGCCTATCTGGCGACTACCCACTTGGGCACAAGTCGCCGCATTCACGACATCCTAGCACTAGGATACTTTAAAATATGAATATGAAAAACAAGAACAATTGTGAGGAAAATGATACCCCCCCAATTCACAGTCGGGCCACGGGACGTTGACAATAATATCCTGGCCGTGTAGACGCAACGGGTTAAACTCTTACCCACGTCGCAAGCAAAAAATTGCCCCGAATCCTTTTGACTCGCTTCCACACCTCTGCTAAAGGGGTCTTCCCGTTAAGTGAAAACACGTATGCCCGCCAAAAAGAGCGGCGGGCCTGCTTCGAAATATACCGGAACCTAGCCCTAGCCCAACGAAATTCAGCGACAGTGAAATCGTTCGGGCGGCGCTTATAGCGCATGTATGCATAGCGCTTCTGCTTGAAGGCCGTCTCACACTCGGCTGACCCCAACGGAAGTGTCCGGTGTGCAAAACGGCCAAACCTTCTAGTAATAGTAGCTAGGCTCGCAGTGATGAGGTTGCCGGAGAACTCAAAGGCCTCATCTACCGACCTAAACTCCTCGACTGAGATAGAGAATTCACTCATTTCCTGAAATGTAGACAACCGCACCCACGCCAAGCACCACTGAAGCGGGCTCTCAGGCGGCAGCGGTCCAGAAAATGATATTTGAATGGGAAAGTGATCACTACCATGGAGGTCATCGACCACTCCCCAATCAAAATGGGGATGTGCATCCGAAGAGCACAAAGATAGATCGAGGCAGGAAAATGAAGAGGTTCTCGGGCAGTGATGCGTAAACTCATCCACATGTAGGACACCCACTCAAGCTCGTCGATCAGGTCGGCAAGCACTTGACCCCGGGGAACGATAGAGTAGTCTCACCAGAGGAGTTGTCTACCGTTTAGATCTTCGAGCAAGAAAAAGGGCCTCGGCAACCGTGCCACGACGCGGCGGAAGTGCCCCGCGTCGAAGTCGGCTGATGGTGGAATGTATGCGAAAAAAACAGTATACCTCTAATCAAGGTGCAGCTGCACAGCTACTGCCTGAAAGGAGGTATCTAAAACAAAGAGAAGAACGGAGACATCATTCCGGGTGTAAATTGCACATCCTCCTGCTCAGCCACCATCCCGTGGTGGTGGGGTCGCAAAACCTTTTACCCCGGGAGGGTGGGCAGGGGGCATGCAAAAAGATAGTTAACGGGGAACGGGCGAGACGAGCCTCCGCAGCTCCTCCCAGTTGGGCTGGAGTCCGCGGCAATTCCATTGAAGGAATATGCTCTCCAGGCCTAGCTCGTAAGAGACGCGGGGGGCCTCTTCAAAAAGATCCTCACGGGAATGAGCGTACGCTTTCCGAATGCAGAACCCCGGCACTGTTGGCCGGACAATACGCTGAAGGCGCTGTCGCCTTCGGACTTATTGGGTGAGATTGGGCTCGCTATGCGAGTCTTTTCCTGCCTCCGCCTCGAAACCTTAGGCGGGCGTTGCGGCTTCGGAGGCGGGGAGCCCTCTTTTCGAGGTTCCACTGTCTCCGAGCCACCCAGTCCACCACGCTCCTTTGTTGCTGTCCTTTCGGGGGGCAGCTTTAGGAACCCCCGAAGATGAACTGGCCACCAACTTCGGGGGTGTTGCCTCCTGTGAGTCCAACAACTCGGTGGAGGCGCGTGGCCGTTTCGCCTTACGGGAAACGGTCACGCTGGAGGAAGGGAAAAAAGCACTGGCTTTAGCCAGGGCTGAGTGTGGACCCTCCTTTGTGCCGCATGCTCTACCAGGCGAGCGCCCGGGGTGGGTAGAACCCACAGAAGGGTTCCGAATAGGCGCGGAAACGACCGTACTCGTAGACCTAGAGGGGCCAGGAGCAGAGGGTGTCTTTTTCAAGATTGAGGCATAGGAGGTGGCGGGTAGTGCCGGGTGCGCCAGGAACAAGTCCTTAGCCTCGCGAAATGAGAGAGGATCCTGGGCCTGAACGGCCAGGATTTCCTTCTAAAGGAGATACGAACCACATTGCTTCGAAGAAGCGGGGTACGGCTCTTCGCAATTGACCCACTTGGCCACATACGATTTGGACTTATCGTGTGCGGCCTTAGAGCAATTTACACAGACTTCGGGTAACCCCGACTTTGCCTTCAAGCGGTAGCGGTACCACCGGCACGCACCGACTCAGGGAACTTATCACAGTCGAACGTGACAAAGAGTGTAGGGGTGGGTCTCGAGGCCACTCCCCGTTTTATCATCACACATTTGACCTTGACTGCCCTATGGTCGGCCAGCTCTAAGGTGATGTCATGTACGGAATAGTCCACGAGTTCCCTCGTATAAACTACTCCTTTCACGAAGTTTATGGTAGAGTGCGGCGTCACACTCACAGGCGTGCCATCAAGTGTCCGAAGGGGAATAATCTTGACCACATCGCAGGGATTTGGCGCATTCGACAAAAGGCTCCCGTAGGAGAAACAGGTCACCTTTGGCTCTCTACCAATCGCACTAGCTAAAGCTCTCCTCTGATGGATTATGTTGCCCTTAGCCAACAAGGTGCCATCAGTGGAGTGAATAATGAGGAAGCGTTTGAAGCCAGCGAGCTCGAAAACACCGTGTAATCTCTGAATGAGGAGCCCCGATGTAATCAAGGCTTCGCTCTGCGCACTAGCACCTTTGGTCGTAGTCAGGGGCTGTGCACCTCGGATGGGGGGACATGGGGTGCAGTGGAAGAGGATGTGCCGATCTTGGCTGGGTTGCTTACCAAAGTGGTAGCAGACCCATCTGTCTCCGCAGCCCCCGCGGATTGAGAGGAACCCCAGAGTCTTTTTAGTCTTTTTTTGCTGTTTTTTTTCTTTTTAGGAGAGGATGCCGAGGAATGAACCCTCTTCTCCCCTCTGCCGGCAGGAGCACCCAGGCTGGATGGACCAGCCTTAGCAAGGTCCTTCTCCGAGACGGAGAAGGTTCTGGCAGTCGTAGGGGCACCGGTCGGAGGAGGAGATCCCTCCCCTCCTTGTACTGACTTGGAAACCTTTGCCGTTTGAGGAGGATCTTACATAGGAGCGGACTCGAGCTCGGTGCTTGGCGCCAAACCCAGATTCGCAGGCATGGAAGGCCATACCGTCTGAGGCTTGGTCGCCTCAAGGACTATGTCTATCCCAGGTGGGGCCTCCATTTAGCCATCACTCCCCCCTTCCTAGGAAATCACAGGTCCTATTGGCAGCAGTGTCATGAGTCTTCTCTTGGGAGGCACAGGCCTTGACCCCCGACCTCTGTCGACAAGACTTGATAACCAGGATCAGCATCATTTTCTTCTAGCCAGTCTTCGACATCTTCAAAAGTTACATTTCTCTCACTAACATGCAGTAAACTCTGACAAAAATCTTCTGGTTCCAAACCATGGAGTCTAGCTCAGGGTCTTAACAGCTTTCAATGATGACACAAAGTTATAAATGGCACTCTTGAGGTTATAATTTTTTTATATTGTTTCGAGTTTGGAGTCCTCTAGTGTCTTCTATATCTTCTTCTTCAAGAACCACCAAGACTTCATCAAGATATTTGTGCTGGTAATTTCTTTTACATGAAAAAATGACTCTTGGTCCATCGGTCGTATTAGGGAGAAGAAACATCACACGAATCCTGCCATCAGAGCTCACCAGTTTTTCATTATTAGGGTGTGCGGGCGCGTGTCAAGGAGAAGAAGTGCTTTGACATCCTCAGGTGCAATGTGGAGTACCTTTTCTTGAAAGTTACAAACTTCAGGAATAAAATGCTTAAAGAACCAGTCACTAAAAATTGAAGCATTGAACCAAGCATTTTTAGTGTTGTAATACACCACTGGCAAGTCCGTCATATAGCAAGGCTTGGCAGCCTTCTCAATTACCACAGGTGTAAGATGGTGCGGTGCATACCTGCAAATTTGCACCCAGTAAAGCTGAGAATTTTTCCTTGCTTATTTTATTCCCTGGAGTCTGTTTTTCATCCTTGAAATTCAAGCCTGGGTATTTCTTGGCAAAGAATGCCAAAACAATGCTGTCTCATCAGCATTATAGAGCTGGGTTTGATAGATATCTTCCTGCTTAATTAAATCATTTAATTTAAGCCTGAACAACTCAACAGCACCTTCATCTGCACTAGCAGCTTCACCATGCAGCACTGTGTTATGAATACCATGACGGTTCCTAAAATGCAATAACCAACCAGTACTTGCCTTGCAGTTTATACCCATGTGGTGAGCAAGTTTATCAGCAGCTGTCATGATTTCAACTCCCCACACTCCCACCTTCACTGAATGCTGTTGAATGTAGCATTTATACACTGCTTCCTCAAGGTCTTTAGTACAAGGAACTTTCATATGCTTACGAGAATACACTGTACATTTCTTGTCCTAATTGGCACTGACATTGAATTTAATAGCATATTGTTTTAACTTTACGAATATCCCTCACAGTTTGTTTTTCACTCCAAATTCACCGCACATGTGGGAAACAGAAACACCTGCTTCAAGCCTCCTTATGAGCTCTAATCTTTGCTTAATGCTTAAAATTACACGCTTTATTTTTCCAATAGCTTTATGTTTGGGTGGCATGGTTATAGTGTAGCACAAAACAGCTCTGATAAACACCAACACAAAAAAAATGCAGTGAAAACACAGCAACTTCCAGGAGGGTTTGGCAATTTCAATTTTCAACTGAAACAATGAAAATTTTCTTTGATTCATGTTTGAATCCTCTAAAAAGCCAAACTTCACCTCATCAATTTTGACTGTTTTGCCGTGACCTGCAAGCAGTGAAGAAAAAGTTTTAAAATAATGTAAAAGAACTTCACAGCAAAAGCTAAACCAATTTATGAGGGTTTTTGACAAACGCCTGTATGTGTGGTTATTAAGCTCATAGGTACCTGATTCACGATGAACCAAAACACAACCATTATAATCTTCTCGATGGAGAGACATGACCCCGGAAAAAAAGTTAGTGCTGTTGATTTGTACTTATAGTGTTCACTTTTGCTGTCAGTGCCAATGAAAGATTTGTCACACCTAAAGACCCAATTTCTGTTCATTTTAAGTTCTGCTTTACAAGTGTCACGCTCACATTGAGAGGCCCATGGGCTATGAGAAAATTGACACATTTAACGTTGTCAGATAAAACATCACCTAAATGGTGAACATTCAAAGAGTACACGATGCACAAAGCAGATATTTTAACTAATGGCATGAATCTGCATGGTTGGGAGATAAATACCAATGCATTTGCTGGAAAGGTAGTGTCGGTTTTTTTCACAGAATTTGAGAATTTGTATTTCTTGAACTACATATAGATAGTCATAAAAACATTAATACTAAATGATTCCTTTTGGAACAAGAATCAAAATGGTCATAAAAAAAACTTTTTAATAAATTGAAAGGAGAGAAATTAAAATGGAGACAAAAAAAAAATAAAGTAATTTTTTAGTCAGAGTTAGGAAGTCAGGCTTCATTAACAACCAAAAAATATGGTTTTATCAAACAATAGACAACAGAAAATTGACTAAAAAGACTCAATAATGTCAGGCATAGAGTAGGTAGGATATATAGAAAAGAAATAAGGAAAAAAATCATAGAAAATAAAAGAAAAACTTACTTTTGAACAATATTAAAAGCACAAAAAACATTGAAACAAATAAGAGCTTTCTGATAGGTCAATGACAAAGCTGAATACAAATTTGTGATTGGTCAGTAGAATAGCAGAAAAACACTAAAAAATAGCCTCAAAAATAAGCTAAGAAGCGCATCCGGCCTATCATACTCTACATAAGGAGTCATGAATACAAATTCTACAAACAAAAAGTAAATACAGCACATAGGCAACACTACCTCATGATCAGGGGCATCAATACTTGGAACAGTCTGCCATCCCAGATGTGCCTCCAATATTTGGACATTCGAAAAATTGAACAAATACTGGGAGAACTTTGACTGTAAATACAACCATGAAGCCACAAGCACAGCCAATCACAAATATACTAGCAAGAAATCTGGATATAGAGGTCAACTAGACCTGCATCTAGAATCTAAACAAGTAAGAAAAATACAATAAACAAAAAGTAGCTAGAAAAATAGCACCAAAACAAGCTAGGAATTGCATCTGGCCTTACTCTATACAATCACCTAGAAGTGCAGGCATTTACTAAATAATAAAAAATAAAGGCCAGAAACAAACAAAAATAAATGTTGTGATTGACCAAATCCAGATTAGGCTACTATCTGATGTAAAAAGGCTTAAATTGTAGCCCAGAGATAGTGCCCCCTATAGTGGACCCCTAAACTGAAGTATTAGCTAAAGAATAATAAAGTAATCCAAAAGATAAAAGCTCTAAAAGTATGATAGACCTAAAAATATTTTAGTTACTTGAAAAAATATATACGTACCAAGTTTAAATTCAAAGGCATCCTGAGAGAAAGCAAACAAGTGAATTGGCAGTAATGTATTACCCTATTTCAAATATTAAAAAAAAAGAAAAGAAAACTTACCCTATTAGTTTCCAAAAGTTCACTTGAGAAAATATTTCAATTACTACACAAGATAATGGCTTCTCTTTCGGCTTTGACTTTAAGGGGTAAATTGTGGATTGTTTTCACAGAGAGTGTTAATACTACAGTTATCTCAGATAATGTTATACACTATAGTTGCTGCACTGTATAATCTTCTAATTTGAATTAATAATGGATCTATACTTATAATTAAAAAATCACTTATTATTTAAGTTTTCAATGATCAATCTTAGGTTCAGGTTGTTGAGCCACTCTTTGTATCAGGATATGGCCTTTATTTTCTGTGGAGGAGAAATAATTACTTAGCCTTATTCATTTCTCTTCTTCCACACACTGCAAAAATTTCTTTGTTGCTCTTACTATTCCTATTCTCTGTCATCTATCTTTTTTTCCACACTCGGCCTATAATCCTGCCTTCTCTCCACCTCCTCCCACTTTTCTCTTCCTAGCTCTATCACCAATTCTTCTTTCAATTTCTCCCTCTCAAGACTGTGGCCCACACACTCCACAATCAAATGTTCTATAGATTCTCTCTGCCTCAATAGGCACCACTCACATCTGTCCTCTCCTCCATTGCAAAACTCCCATCATACATATTCTCAATGCAAGGCTCCCTTTTGCCTCTTATATACGTTCAGACTTCTCTTACCATTTATTCCTCTTCTCCAGAACCTTTCTCCTGCATCTAATATTTTTCTGCTTCAGTTTTCCACTTGCTCTGTCCTCTATATAGAGATTGCTTCCAATTCATACTTTGTATCCACTCTCATTACCTCTTTGCACCACTCAGTTCTATCGTAGGCAGCATACACATAGCCTGCCCAGGTCTCTATTCCCATCCCTTGCAGTTTCAACTTATAATTTGCTTTCATCCTTGACACCCTCTCTTAGTGCTTACTCCAGCCCATTTCTCCTCTCAGTGCCTCTACTGCTCCTAGTGCTACTCTTGCCACTCTGTTTTGGATCTTTTCCATTAAGCCTTTGTCACTTTACAGGCTTCTTGGCACTTTACTAAATTTTACTCTCCATTCTTCTCCAAACTGGTATACCACATTCAAAAGTTTCTGCAAACCCTCTGCTGTTTCACTAACCAGAACTTATGTCATCTGCAAAACCCAGGGTTGTCAATATGCTATCTCCAACCATAACTTCTTGACCTTCCCTCTTTACTCTCCCCAAAAGTTCTCACAAACAATTTCATTCTATGAACTCGATCAAAGGCTTTCTCTATATCGATAAAGCAGACATAGCACATCCCCTAGTATTCTTACCTTCTCTTATTACATTCCGTAGAATGTAGAGATTGTCTATGGCTCTTCTTCCAGTCCTTAATCCATTTTGCTCATCTCCAAGTATCCATTCACATTCCTCCCACTCCTTCAGTTTCTTTGTCATGATGCTACCAAACATCTTTCTTATCACATTCATTATGGCTACTGACCTGTAGCTATCTACCAGTTTTTTGTCTCTATTACCACCTTTGTGCAACAAATTAATCCTACTTTTCTGCCAAGTCTCAGGCATCCATCCATTCACTAGCATATCATTAAATAGGGTTGTCATTAATGCCTTCATCCTTTCTTCCCCATATTTCAGAAATTCACCAACTATCATTTCTTCATCCATTGCCTTATGATTTTTTAATCTTTTCAACCCATACTCTATGTCCTCCCTGTTGATTCCTATACATTCATCCTTTAATTCCTGTACTACATACTGGAATTCCTCATTAGATTCAATTTCTTCCCATCCTTCCCTTGACTGAAATTTTTCAATTTATGCCTATTTTCTCCTCATCCTCATATTCTCCTTTTGGTGTCTTCATGATTACTTTGTCCTCTCTTTTGTCCCCTTCCAAGGCCCTTCTCAGATATCTCCATTGCTCTCTTTCTCAGTCATTTACACCCAACATGCTCCACTGTCTTATTTTTTCCTCTTCTTCCTTGATCTTTGCATCCCAGATTACTTGCACAACTTTCTGCTTCTGCTTCCTATATTCTAATACCATCCTTTCCACTTGTTCTGCCTTGACCCTCTCCACTATCTCTCTACTTTGCCTTAGTTTCCTTAGTTGATTAGTCATCCTTCTCCTAGTTAGGTACTCTTTCTCCACTTCTTTGTTCCACCATCCCTTGCTTGACCTTTTCCCTCCTGTTCTAATCCATTTTCCCCCAATCTTTTGCTTTGCCACCTCTTTAATTTTTCAATCTAACTGCATATAATTTACCCTCATATCTTCAGAGATTATTAGTCCTGCCAATGATTCTTCCATTTCATTTCCATAGGCTCCCCAATCCGCCCCTTTTCGCTTCCATATATTTCTCCGCTTTCCCTTTTTCCTTTTCCATACAGGGTCCCATTTCACTTTCACTATTATAGTTTTATGGTCAATTTGAATCCCTATTTCCTGATCCACATCAATACATATGCCTTCATCTATCTCGCCACACTTTCTCTTCATTATAGCAAAATCTATTGTACTCCTCTTCTTTCCATTTTGCCAGGTTAAGATTCCTTGTACTTATAGATTCTTCAAAATTACATGACTTTCAATTATCCATTGATACACCCTTCTTCCATTACCATTCATTTCTTCCCCCAGTAGGCCCAAATGAACATTAAAATATCCCCCCCCTCGCACTAACTATTTTTCATTCTCTATTTCTTGTTTCAGGTTCCTTAGTTCTTCTATTAGCCAGTCACTCTTCTTCCAGTTGGTACCTTCCACAAAATTGTACACTACTGTCACCACTAGGTTGGTTCTGCCCTTTGTGACCCTATATGCCTGTAGCCTTCCTTCCAATCCTCTCTGTATTGCTCTTTTATTCGGCTCCACCTCCTCTGACACTAGATAGCCCTCTTTAACTAGTATTGTATCCATCTTTTCCTTAGATGATAGCCCCCCGATATCTATTTGTTCTTCAATGATGACCTTCGTATCTGCTTATGCCATTATCTTTATTCCTGCTCTTTTGCATTCCTTTGCAATGACTCCTCTCTTGCCTAGGACCATTCCTTGGCAGTTCAAGAATCCTACTTTCACTCCCTTGTACCCGCTTTCCTATTTCCTCTTCCTCGTATTTGCCCAGCGCAGCTTTAGCCCTTTACCCTATCTATCTTTACACTTGTCCTGCTCTAGCCTCAGTACCCAAGTCCATGTCTTTATTTCTCTCACTAGTTCCATGGTCCCAGAACCTTAGAGGTGCACTCCATCTCTCCTTAACCAGTACTTCCATTTCTGCATATCTTCTCCCAATTCAATAGTGTTTTCTCCTTCCTCAATTGCCACTATCCTTATTCTTCTGTCTAACTCCTTCCTCCTCCTTTCACAGCTATATCCTTCCTACCACCTTGACATTATTGGGACCACAGCTACCTTTACTCCAGGGTGCCTAGCCTTTACTTTTTTTATAAGTGCCCCGATAGCTTTGATGTATTCTGCAGCACTCCTCTTCATAAGCCCATTCCCACTTACTTGTATCACCATCCAGTCTCCATCTGCCATTTCTCTACATACTTTTTCAGTTTCTTTAGTTATATCCACTATGTTCTCACCTGATGGGCTTCCCAAACCTAACCAGTTCAGGTAGGGTCCATGGAAGCCACACACTACTGATCCACCAACCCTCAGGGTTAGAAATTACATGAATAAGAAAATACTTTACAATGGTTGGAGGGTGCATCATTGCAGCTAGTTATGTGGGCAATAAAGTAGTGTTAAAACTACTAGCACTTAATCATATGAAAATAGTAGGTTACCAAGGGCTGTCTTGAATGAGGCTAAATCAGCAATAGACAAGTGATCCTGGTAAAGAGTTCCATACTGGAATATACCTTACAGTAAAAAATCTTTTACATATTTCTAGTTTACATCGGGAATGATCCACCTTAAACTGATGACCTCTAGTACCTGGGTGTTGAGGGCGAGGGAATAGTTTGTTTGGTGTTAGCGAGGATTTAACATGAAAGATTTTCCAATACTTAATAAGGTTGTGCCTAAGTAGTCTCCCTTGAACAGAGAAAAAATTCAAAAATTTTAATCTGTCGGAATAGGTCAAATTTTTCAGTCCACATACATTCCTGGTCCACTTGCACTGAACTGACTCCAGTAAGTGAAGGTCCATTATGTAACCAGTATTCCATAGGAAAGAAGAGTATTCTAGTAGAGGACAAATGTGTGATATGTATAGCGATACCATATATGATGGGTCTCTATTCACAGTAGACCTGAGTATGTTGCAGGAAAGTCCTCCAGCTTTGTGAACAATATTTAGTATGTGATGATGCAATTTTAATGCAGTGTCAGTTAGTACTCCTAGCAGAGTCCTTCCTTGGGATAGGAGAGTTATTTAAGTAGTAAGTACATTAGAGATGAAGTCTATCCCAAGATATGGGTTCCTGACAAAGCAGAGTAATACACATTTCTCACTATTCATAGTTAGACCTCAGGACTTAGAGACACTGGTTAATGTGTTAATGTCAGTCTGAAGGTCATTTACGTCATTATGTATTCTTTGGTCATTCTTTACATTTATCTTTACATACAGTTTGAGGTCATCTGCAAAAAAATTTATTGAGGAGTGGATATTGTGGGTTTAGTTCACATATATCAGACAAAGTAATGGTCCAAGGACAGAACACTGAGTAACTCCACTCAAAACATCCAGAGTGTTGTTTTGGTGGTAGTTTATGATGACAGACATTTTGCAATAAAATAAGAAAATTTTTATCTATTCAAGTAGTTTGTTTCTTATGCCAAGTTTCTATAATTTATCGAGAATGTTGTGGTTAACTACATGAAAGGCTTTGGAAAACTCGAAGAGGATTAACTTAGTATTATAACCCTGGTCTAACCAGTATGTGATTTTGTTGTAAGTTAGGATAAGTTGGTCTTCGGTAGAGTGACCAGACCTAAATCCAAAGTGATCTTTGGTTAGTATATTATTGGATTAAACATATTCATATATATATTTTGCCAAAAATGCGTTCCATGGTTTTGACACATGTAGAAGTAAGGGTAATACCCTGGACTTAGTCGTCTGGAACCTCCATATCTCTAGTCTAACAGTAACTGACCATTCTAATATGATTTCCAACCACTTCTTGGTCAATTTTAGTGTTGTTGCATTGTGATCTTAGTGCTTTTTAATTAATTTCCTTGTGTGAACTATAATTACCATAGTGTTTAATGCTTTTCAATTAGATAGTGCTGTGCTCCGCCCGCATTCACCGGCAGTTTCAGTTGCAAGTACCAAATTTTATTTGTAACTCATTGCTCATTTTGATTTCAATTAAGTTTTGCCTTATTCTATTTATGGCTTTTTGCTTGTTTATTTTGTCCCACTCGCATGTTTATCAGCTTTTATTTTTACTTGCATTAATATAAACTCACTCCCCCCCCCTCCTTTTTACTGCATTTGTATATCACAATTTAGCTATTTATTTCTATTGCTTAAATATTAATTTACTTTTTTCTTTATTCCATTAATTGATTTGTTACCACATGTTGCTCTTTGTCTTCCTTCCTTATTTGACTTGCATCATCCTCGCTAACCTTACCCCACTCCCACACCTCACCTCAATGAACCCTCCCCAACTTTCTATGAGTCAAGTTAGGGTTAAGTTTTCCTGTCTGTTGCATTCTTCATAATTCTTGCCTTTGCTCCCTCCTTTCTCCAACACTACAGGGGGCGGTCAATAAGTTTTGCGAATCGGTAGGGCAAAACAGAGGAAGGGGGATGGCTGTTTGTGGGGGTGTTAGGACAAGTTATGACAAGTCAGGACCTGCAGCCGCATGCACCTGCCTCATCTATTTAAGAAGCAGTAGCTGATCGTAGATCGTCAGTAACAATTTTTTCAATAATGGAGAAGGTTGAGCACCGCGCACTGATCAAATTTTAGACCAAGGAAGGCAAGAATGCAAAAGAGATCCATGAACGCATGGTTGCAGTGTACACCGACACCGCCCTTCCTATGCAACCATTGCTCGCTGGAATAGGGAGTTCCACCATGGTTGTGTGTCTCTTGAAGATGACCCCCCTCCAGGACTCCCATTAGACGTGACCAACGAGATCAATGTGGCCCGTGTGGAGAGGATGATCCTCGAAAATCAACGGGTGAAGGTCGATGAAATCGAGAGAGAACTTGGAATGTCACATGGAAGTGTTATCAACATCATCCACGACAATTTGGCCATGGCCAAGGTCTCTGCCCATTGGGTCCCTAGAAACCTCACGCCCCATGATCGACTTCAACGTCGTCAAAGTCCACAAGGCCAGAGTTGCACAAGCTGCCCTGCATGAGTGCGGATTCGAGGAGCTCAACCATCCCCCTACAGTCCAGGCCTGGCCCCTAGCGACTACTTTTTATTCCGCCAGCTCAAGGCTGCACTGCGTGGACGCCGGTTTGGGGATGATGAAGATGTCCAGATCGCCGTCCAAGAGTGGATTGAATAGCAGTCGGGAGATTTCTGGTTGTCGGGAATTCGAAGCCTCAGGGACAAGTGGTGCAAGTGCAATGGAGTTGAGGGTAGTTATATTGAAAAATAATAAAACACTTTTCCTCATATCTCGTTTCCTTATATCCGATTTGCAAAACCTATTGACCGCCCCTTGTATATATGATAGGGACTCACTCCTCTCACTCAACCATTTAAACTATCATCTTTCGCCAGTTACATACGCGAAGATAAAGGGGGCTGGTATCTCCTAAAATTGCCCCACTAGGAGGGTACTGAGAGTTTCGGTGTCCCTTAGGAACCTCTTTCACCTTACCATTCTACCTTTACCCAATACCTCCAAATCTCCCCCTTCCTCCTGTGCTCATCAGCAAGCTCTGCCGGCATCTCTTCTGAGCATTAGGAGCCTAACTAATAAGTCTGAGTATGTCCATGATCTCGTTGTTCGCACTAGGGTTTCTTCCTTGGCCTTACAAAAACCTGGCTCGAGGCTGATTCTGGTTCATGCACTACCCTTGCAACCCCTCTGGGTCATTCTTTCCTGCATATTCCTTGGGACCACCGTGGAGGGGAAGTTCCACTGATTTGCAACTCTTCCTTCTCCCTGAATATTCTCCCATACCCCTCTCTAGCCTCATTTGAGGCTCTCATTACTGTCTCACATGCTGTGCCTGGTCTGACTATTGTGGCCCTTTACCACACTACTAACTCATCTCCAGCCTTATTTCGCAAGGAGTTCAGTAACCTACTCTCCGACTTATTCTCTACATGTTCTCTCCTTATTCTTGGTGACTTCAATCTTCTAGCCACAATAAGACTTTTCATGCATTCATTGACATCATCGACCTCTTCTCTCTTACACAACATGTGTCATGACCAACACACATACATGGTAATACCATGGACTTAGTCATCTCAAACCTCCATATCTCTAATCTAACAGCAACTGACCTTTCTAATACGATTTCCCACCACTTCTTGGTCAATTTTAAATTCTATATTCCCTATCACCTACCTCCTCACTTGTCCCGAGATCCTACTCCTTTCCATCGACTATAGTCAATTGATAATACTTCTCTCTTTAACGACGTTTCTGCCCTACCTCCTATTGATACTACTGCTTCACCTAACCAAACCTTAAACTCTCTGCAGCAATCATTAATTGCCTACCTTGATGTGCACACCCCCCTTATCGCTCCTTCTACAAACTGCCATCACCGTGCCCCTTGGTTCACCATGGAACTCCTTCATTCAAGGAGGTCCTTACGTGCTTATGAACAAGCCCTTTGTAAAGCATGCTCCCATGGGCTGTAAAGCATGCTCCCATGGGCAGGGCACAACATCCCTCTCACTTGCTTATCACCTTGCTAGTTTTACTTATTCTTCCAAATTAAAATCAGCATGCGAGGCTCATTCACGCAAACTTTTGTCTGAGAGCAAGATCGACCCTCGGACTATCTTTCGTCTCCTCTGTAGTCTTTCCTCACCTAGCCCCATTTCCCCCACCTCTCCCTCCACCAACCCCTCTACCCTTTCAAAAAAAAATTCTGATAAAGTTATTAACATTCGCACTGTACTACCTCAAGTCATCTTAACAAGCCCATGCTGTTCTCCCTGAACATACTCCATTGCCGCTTAATGTTCTCACTCAGGTGTCATCTAAGGATGCCTGAGTGATCTCCAATTCTAACAAATCTGGATCTCCAATTCTAACAAATCTGGATCCCCTAATGACATCTTTCCACCCAAACTCCTCCACCGAATCCTCTCTGCTGTCCTCCTACTGATTCTTCATCTCATTAACACTTAACTTGCCACAGGGGTGATTCCCTCTTCCTTCAAACAAGCCTGAATTTGTCCAATCCTTAAAAAAACACACCTTAACCCCTCTGAACCATCTAGCTATTGCCCTATCTCACGGCTTCCATTCCTTTATAGGATTCTCGAGAGAGTGGTTTTCTCTCTCCTTAATGACCATATTTCTAACTGCAATATCGATGAAGAAATGTACCAGTTGGGGTTCAAAGCGAAGCATTCTGCTGAAACTGCTTTTCTAATGGTTCGGATGGTTTATGTAGAGCAGCCAATAGGGGTTGTACATCCATTCTAGTCCCCCTAGACCTCTCCTTTGCTTTTGATACCATCGACCACTGTCCTCCTTGATCGTCTTCACACTTTCCTTGGTCTCTCAGGCACTGCACTTGATTGTGTTCGCTCATACCTCTCCTCCTGCACTCAGGGCTCACACTCGATAACCTCTCCTCTGAGCCTGCGCCCATTCATTTTAGGGTGCCTCAGGGCTCAGTCCTTGGTCCCCACTTCTTTTGTATCTACTTACTTCCTCTTGACTCACTTCTTCGCAATTTAGGCCTGTCCTTCCACCTCTATGCTCATGACATTCAGATATACCTTTCCTCATCCCCTGCATCCTTCTCTCAATCAATTACCAAGCTCCTTTAAGCCTACAACTCCATAATCAAATGGCTGTCTGCCAACTTTCTCAAACTTAACCACGATAAAACTGAAGTTCTCCTCAATGATACTGCTTCAATGGTGGAGAAATCTAAAGCTCTTTTCCCCATCCTTTAACCTTGGGAAAACTAACGTTGCCTTCTCTAATACCGTTAGTAATCTTGATGTTATTTTTGATGAGCAACTCTCATTTAAACCGCATATCCATTGTATCTGTAAGTCTTCCCTCGGTTTCCTCCGCAACTTCTCACGTGTTCGATATCATTTTGATCGACAAAGCCTTGAGACTGCTATTCATGCCTTCATCACCTCACATTTAGACTACTGCAATTCTCTTCTAGTGAATCTCCATTCTATGTAACTTTGTACCCTATAATTAGTTCCAAAACTATGCTGCCCAGCTCCTCCTTCGCTACCCCCAGTTCTCTCATTCGATGTATCTGTTACAGGAGCTACAATGGTTACCTATTCGCTTCCGTACCCACTATAAAATTCTTCTAATCACCTACAAGGCCCTAAACCTCGAGGTTCCACCTTATCTCTCATCTGTCCTCTCCTGTCATCAAATTCCTCGGGCACTCCGGTCTAACCTCGCCCCCCTCCTGAACACTCCTCAGTTTGTGCTCCTAGACTCTGGAATGCTCTTCCTGCTGAAGTTCAATCCTCTCCCTCCCTTGCTACTTTTAATATCTCCTGAAGACTTATCTCTTCAGAATTGCCTTCTCTCCCCTGTAAACTCTCCCTACACTCACTACACAACCTGCACTCTGGGAGGGCTAACAGCCCTGAAGGGCGCATTATAAATACCTATTATTATTAAAGGATCATATTTTAAACCATTCTTAAACATAAGAATCCCCAAGTATTTTTTCCAAATTTGAAGGAGTGGACCGCACTCAAGGGAATGTCTAAAAAATAAGTAAAAGTGGGTAAGCAATAGACTTAAGCAAAAGAGGATGAATTTCATCTGGTCCCATTATTAAAGCCAAAATAATATCATTAAGAGATAAGGGATACAGAGGTTGTGCATCTGGTGGGGAGAGGAAGAAGTGAGATTTGTAATGGAATAGACTGATACAAAGCGTGCTGCAAAAAGCTCTGACATAGCTGCAGGATCATTTATGACTTGGCCAGTCGGGGAATTTAGAGGACCCACGGATGGAGAACCAACTTTTTCCTGCAGATGTAAGCATGGAATACTTTATTGTTGCTAGCAAGAAGGTTAGTAATCGATTTTTCGTTTTTGGATTGACTGGCTATGGCAAAATTTTGATATTGATAATTTGCATTGAGATAGGAAGTGAGAGCTGTTTCTGCCTCAGGGTAAGTTCTACCAAATAATCTTTCCATAAGTCAGCCCTACACCTTTTGAGTGCTGCTGGCGGTCTGACAAGCCAAGGGGGTTTTGAAGTCACAGATGATAGGTAACTTTTCGGGACAAACCTATTTATGAGGGGATCTAAAATTTTAGTGAAGCGGGTGAACATCTGGTCTAGACTCATGTGATCAGGTTCAAAATCCCAGTTGACTAAGCTGAAATGGTAATTGATTGCCTTATAATTTCCATGTGGCCACAATTTAATAGGTGGGGAGTGAACAGTACTATTTAGGAATTGAAACATGTAGTTGGTAATGATTGGACTGTGGCTAGAGTTAGGGAAATGGGGCAGAACTTCAGTCTCACCTGTTCTATCGGACTCAGAAACAAGAATTAGATCCAGTGTGTTTCCGGCGGAATTAAAAGTTCGTTCCAATACTAACTGGGTGAGACAAAGCGAGGTAAAACAGTTTAGGAATTGGGAATCAGTGCAGGATATATCTGTATTAGGAAGCACCTATGCCCACTTGAGGGAAGGTTAAAATCCCCTGTGAGGATAATTTCCTTATTCAGACAGAATTTAATAAAATCAAGTAGAAGCCAGTTATCGAAAAAAGTGTTAGAGGGAGAGTGATAGAGAGCGACAAGGTAGACATTGTAATCAATCAAATGGATAGCTAAAGTATTAGGCACTTTGGAATCTATCTCAGTGTAACTTAAATTTGACTTAATATATATACAAACACCATGCTTGGCTGGCTTGCCTCCTGTGTCCTTTCTAATTATTGAGTAATTAGGAATGTTAGTTATGGAAGAGGGTACTGAAGGCAACAGTCAAGTCTAACCCACACCAAATACTGAACCATTATGTTGATGCAAAAGGGAGAAAATCTAATTAATCTTATTTACTATTGAGTTTACGTTAACATAAACTATGTAAGAGAGTAATAGCAGTCGATTACTCTCGATTACTATGTCTTTACCTGGCATGGCAACAACATCTACCTCTGTAGAGAACCCCTCAAACCATGTGTGTAGGTTTTTCACAATACTGTCCCCAAATATCGGTAGCTTGCTACTGTTCGACCTATTTTGCTGTCTATTACCCCTCTCCTCCTCCGTTTGTTTTTGCCAACTTATCCTCTCCTCTTCATGGCAATTCTCTCTCACTTCAGCCATAACATCCAGCCTTTCTCTGTCCCTTAACCTTTCAGTTTCTACAACCTCTTGTTCTGTCCTACACTCCAACTCTTCTCTCTTTCTTCTTACTTCTCATTCATTTCTCCTCTCTCCCTCCTGTCTGGCTTTCCTCTTTCCTTTGATCTTCCCCCCATTCACTCATTCTTCTTGTCCTCCTTTCTCTCCTAGTTTCCTGTTCTACTCCCTGGTTGCTGGCTATATTCCTATTATTTGCTCCTTTGCCTGGCTCCCTTCTTTCACTGTCTATGCTTCTCTCTCCATTTGCTTTCACATATACATGCTCTTCTTTTATCTGTGTTTTACCTCACTCTACCAGCTTCTTTTTACTCCCATCTAACGCTTCTATGGGTTGTATGTTAGCTTGTTCTACCATTTCAACCCTCTCCTTCCATACCTGGTTTTCATCTGTAAGTTTTCCCATAGTTTTCCTTAGGTATATTATTACTTCTTCTAGTTTTTTATACTCCTTGCATCTCTTGCATATAAATATGTTCTCCTCTAGTTCCTTCATTCTAACTTTATCCTTGATATAAACCCACATTTCACAATTCCCACACATAATAGACCTCTTTCCTGGTTTGTGCAGTATCACTATATTCCTATCCTTCATCTGACTGTACACTTTCTCCACTGTGAGCCGCGTACCTTTCCTCCCCTATCTAATTCCACACTCTTCTCTGCAGGGAGGCAAACCACAATCACCTCACTTGCAACTTCCACATTCTTTAGTCTCTCCACTAGTACTGCCTTAGATCCTCTGACCTTTGAACAGGTAGCACGTGTTTCATAGAGCTCTCAGTCTGTTGATTTATTTTTCAGATTTTTCTACAGTTTGTTTTTTTGTTTTTTCACCACAATCAGCGAAAGCTAAGTTGCTCTTCTTTTTTTCTTATTACTACTTAAGTTCTTTCTTTGTTTGAATAAGTGATGGAGTTCGGAGATGAAAGTGAGCATGAGTGTCAGAATGTATGCATTGGTTGTGGTGTATTAGGTGAGGGGTATACATGTGTTGTATGTGGGCTGCGTGAATGCATTGTAGATTTAGAGGGGATGAGAAGGCAGGATTTAGACAGGATATGTAGGCTGGAGGGGTTAGTTGCTAAGCTCAGGAGGAAACTTAGTGTTAGGCCTAGAGCTGGGAATAGGTTAGGTGGTGAGGTAGGCCAGTTAGATGTTTCAGGTGAAGGTAGAGGGCCGGTGGAGGAGGTAGGATATGATAGTTCTAGGGATAGTAAAGTTAGCCCCCTTAGATTAGTTAGAAATAGGCCTAGTGAGGATTGGGGACAGTGGAGAGTAGTTAGGAAATGTGAAGCTAGGGAGGCTTCTCCTGTTCTTTGTGAGAATAGGGTTGCCTCTGTCGAGGTTGTTAGCCAGGGGGAGAATAGGTGTGTGAGTAATAGGGAGACAGAACCTATTAGCTTGACTAATAGATTCAGTGCCCTAAGAGAGGAAGTGCCTGGAAGAGATATGACTGATGGGGATGGGGGTGGAGGTAGAGTGACTGGTAGTTTGAATGAAAATAAAGGTGGGGATGAAGTTAGGTCTGTGGGGGTTAGGAATAGGAGTCTGACTGAAGTGCTTGTGATGGGTGATTCGCGAGTTAGATATTTAGATAGGAAGTTGAATGCAAGTAGATTGAATGGTTTGAGGGGGTGTTTGCCATGTGCTGGAGTGAGAGATCTGTCTGATAGGTATGAGGAGCGGGTGTCTGGCTGTGCAAGGGATGCGGTTGTGATTACACATGTAGGAGTGAATGATGTTAAGAAAGTGGGTGCATGTGAATATGTGAGAGGTACAAGAGGTTGATTGAAAAGGTGAAAGAAAGTAGAATGAAAGGTGTTGTGACAGGTGTGCTTCCAAGAATGGATGTTGGGGTAGAATGGATGTCTCGTGCGATTGGGCTGAATGATTATGTGAGGAGGATGTGTGAGATGGAAGGTGTCATGTTTGTGGATGTGTGGGATAGCTTTGTTGGAATGAAAGAAATGTATGAGATGGATGGACTGCATTTGAGTAGGAGGGGGGTAGATGTGTTGTGGCAGGAGTATGATCGTGTTATTAGGTCTTTGTGGGTGGAAAATTAGATACTAATAGTGGTCAGGGAATTAGGAGAGGACATTATAGTACTGAAAGTAGAATGAACTTGGCAGATAACAGAAATAGGTTCCGAGGCGATAGAGGTGGGGTCATTCAGGTTTCAAGAGGTGCTTCAGGGATAGGGGGGTTAAATTGTTTCTATACAAATGCTCGTAGTCTTAGAAACAAGAAGGATGAGCTATTTAGTTATATTAGCAATGAAGATATAGATTATTATGTGTTACTGAATCATGGGTTAATGAAATAGAATTTAATGACACTATAAGTGAATTTGATTTACAGGGCTATAATATGTACATTAGTCAAAGGATAGGTAGGATTGGTGGAGGAATAATTATCTATATAAAAAACAACATTGTTTTAAGTTTAAATACTTCAATAAAGCAGGATGGAGTTGAGTCACTTTGGATAGATATTAGGTTCAGTAAAAATAGAATGGTGCATTTGGGAGCTTTTTACAGGCCACCTGGACAGACTGATGATATGGATGAACTAATGAAAAGGGAAATAAGTAAGGGATGTGAAACAGATGCAGTTATTATTGGGGACTTCAACTTAAACTCTGTGGACTGAGAAAATATGATAGGTAGTGATAGAACAAGTGGCAGGTTCATAGAATGCTTTGAGGATAATTTTTTGAATCAATTTGTTAATGAGCCAACGAGAAGGTACAATATATTAGATTTAGTACTTTCTAACAGTGATTATTTAGTTCAAGAATTGACTGTTGGGGAAGCATTGGGAAATAGTGACCATCAGATAGTTCGTTTTAACTTAGGAATTGAGAAGGGTAAAATAACCGAGAATGCTGTAAAAGTTCGAAATTTTCATAAGGAAGATTATGTAAAACTCCGAAGCTTGCTAAATTTTGTAGACTGGGATGTAGAATTCAGAGGTAAAAATGCTTATGGGATGTGGGATACTTTCAAGCATATAATAAATGTAGTCCAAGAACAATGTATCCCAATGAAGGCCATTAGGAACAAAAGTAGGAAACCATTATGGTGGAATCAGGAGATAGCTAGAAAAATTTCAGAAGAAAAGGGCATATAAAAAATTACAGGTAGAAAATAATATTCAAAATTTAAGTGATTATAGAATGGCTAGGAATGAGTTAAATAAGATTATAAAGAAGAACAAAAGGGTGTCAGAAATTAAATTAGCTCAGGATAGCAACAAAGATCCTAGAAAGTTCTTTAGTTACTATAAAATTAATAATAAGTCTGGCAGAGTTAAAATAGGGCCTATCAAATATGAAGGGGTTGTGAGAGAAACTGATGAGGAAATAGTTGAGGTACTAAATGGTCATTTTGCATCAGTATTTACAAAAGAGAAACTAAATAGTCCTATGTATAGTACTCATGGGTCAGGAAAAGAGGTGTTTACTAACATTTGTGTGGATTGGAGGACGATAAAAGAACTAATAGGCGAGTTAGATACTACCAAGGCCTCCGGCCCTGATAATATTCATTCTAGGATACTTAAAGAAGGGGTAGAAAGTATCTCAATAGCTCTGGAGAAGTTGTATACTAGGTCACTGGAATATGGAGAAATACCCGGTGATTGGAAGAGAGCGAATGTAGTCCCCATTTTCAAGAAGGGTAGTAAAGAGGATCCAAATAACTTTAGACCGGTTAGCCTCACCCCTGTAGTCTGTAAAATTTTTGAGAAAATAGTTAAAAAAGGGATTGGCCAAAATCTAGAGAGGGAGGGGTTAATCAGCGATGCTCAGCATGGGTTTAGATCAGGTAGATCATGTTTGACTAACTTACTAGACTTTCTGGAGTTTGTAACAGATCAAGTAGATAAGGGAGAGAATGTAGATATAATTTACTTAGATTTTAGTAAAGCATTTGATAAGGTACCACATAGGAGACTAGTTCATAAATTAAAAATGATTGGGATATGTGGGGGTGTTTCAAATTGGATAGCTAGTGGCTGAAAGACAGGAAGCAAAGGGTAGTGCTAAATGGTGTAAAGTCAGAGTGGAGGGATGTTATCAGTGGGGTTCCTCAGGGATCAGTTCTCGGTCCATTATTATTTCTCATCTATATAAATGATCTTGGGGAGGCAGTTAATAATAAAGTGTCAATTTAAGCGGATGATACCAAATTAGCAGCTGTAGTTAAAGATATTGATGATAATTTTAAAGTGCAGGGGGATTTAAAAAAATTCTTATCCTGGGCACATAAGTGGCACTGACTTTCAACCTTGATAAGTGCAAAGTTATTAACATGGGAAAAGATAATAGAGAATTTAACTATGAAATGGATGGGCATTGGCTGAGCTCAGTAGAGGATGAAAAAGATCTAGGAGTAGTAATAGATAAGTCATTAAGGTTTTCTAAGCAGTGTATTGAAGCAAGAAATAGGGCAAATAGAGTGCTGGGTTTCATTAAGAGAAATGTCAGTTAAGAAAAAGTAAGGAGGTTATTCTTAAACTCTATAACTCTTATGTTAGGCCACATCTAGAGTACTGTATACAGGCATGGTCCCCACATTTTAGACACGATATTAACCTTCTTGAGTCAGTGCAACGGAGGGCAACAAAGATTATTCCTTCCCTAAGGCACCTTGAATATATAGATAGACTGAGAGTATTAAATATGTTCTCGTTCGAAGGGAGGTGTGGGAGAGGGGATATGATTGAGCTCTTTAAAAATTTTTCTGGGATAGATAAATTGGATGTTAGTAAGTTTTTTGAGTTAGATGGTGGAAATCGGACTAGAGGTCACCACTTGAAAACTTGAAAATTAAAAAGCAAGGGTGTAGGTTGGATTTAAGAAAATATTTTTTCACCAATAGAGTGGTAGACTTCTGGAACAAATTGCCGCGGAGGGTAGTAGGTAGTCCAAACTTAAATGTATTTAAGAGTAGGTTGGATGAGTTTATGGGGAGGTAAGGTTGTGATGGTTCCTAAGTTTTGTATATATTAATATTGTTTGTATATATCTATAGCTGCATGATTTAGTTCTTGACAAGCCTTGATTGGTGATACCCTTGTTTCTGGATGCAATCCTCTGGATGTAGTTTTCCTGGGAGTTTGGGTGCCTTAAAAAAGAGGCCGTTTGACTTGGATGACCTGTGATAAGCCCTTGTGGCTTTTGTTATCTGTTATATTATATTGTGGGGGACTTTGGTGATGGTGCTTTTTGCGGGGTGGGTTTTGACGGATGCGGATGATCTTTGATAGGCCCTTGTGGCTTTTGTCATCCGTGAAATTATGTTGTTATGTTATGTACTAACCCCTCTCTCCTTGCATAATACCCTCAGCTCATCCACCTTCATTTCAATCAAACTCATTTTCTCAGCCATCTTTTAATCAATTATTTTCCTAATATAGTGTAGGTTCAAAAATCTTCTATTCTTAAATAGAAAAAAACTTCAGTGACTTATCTACTACTACGCCTAAGTCCTTCTCATTCTCAACTGAATTTTTAAGGTTAAAAGTCATTGGTCATTTCTGAACCCAAGCTAATAACTTATTTAAGTCACTCTGCACTTTAAAGCTACCCTCATCTTCTTTGACTACAGTTGCCAATTTAGTATCATCAGCAAAAAATGACACTTTGCTATTTAAAGCTTCCCCAAGATCATTTATATAAACTATGAATAGTAAAGGGCCTAGAACTGATTCCTGAGATACACCACTGATAACGCCCCTCCACTGTGACCTCACCTGATTCAGCACAACTCCATGTTTCATCTCTTTCAGCCATTCAGTTATGCAAATCAAAACTTTACCATATATCCCATGCATTTTTTAATTTGTGAATTAGTCTCCTATTTGGAACTTTATCAAAAGCTTTGCTAAAATCTAAGTAGATTACATCAACATTCTCTGGTAATCCTTATGATCCATACCCCGGCCCCTATTGTTTATGTTTTTGAGCCTAATAATATTGGAATGCGGGTTTTTAGATTTCATTCAGCACATATGAATATGTGCTATACAATACAAGTTCAAAAAGTGAAGGCGGCATATTTGTATTTATTTAAAGGAAACAAGAAATAAGTTATGCATTATTGAAATGAAATTAAAAAATGAAAAATGGTTTTACTTACTTTATTCTGGCCGGTAGAGATGCGAAATAGCACCAAGGAAAGTGTGAAATCGAGTTTGTATTCCTGTTGTGTCATAAGGAAACCATTTATAAAATATGGCAGTTGCGAGATATGAGTCATAATTGGAACATTTGCGACCAAATTTGGGAATTAAATTTCTTGCATCCCATCATGGTTGATGGTCTGATGTTGGTAGCCTTCCAATTCCAAGCCTGAGTAGGCTGACTAGCAATCAGCTATTATTTGGGTTCCCGGCAAGATCCACTTTTTAATAATGCCCACATGCGTTTCTTTTGTGCGATCAGGCACCTGGACCATAAAAATGTTTTTTGTCTCATGTTCAAATCCGCTGAAAACCCAAACACCATCAACCACTCTCCCCTTATTATATTTCCGCTTTCCAAACTTTGCCTCGCCAATTTCCACAATTTTCCCTTCACTGATCAGACGTGTTCTCGGCAAGCTCTCTATTCAGTGACATTTTTTTTCTTTTTGGACTTTTCGGTGTAATATATTAAGTTCGGGAAGACAGTTAACTTTGAGTATTAGACATAATACTAAAGGAATTTTTAATTATATTTTGAAAGGTTTCTCAGTTTGGCTGTTGTTTTGCATGATGTGAGTATGCCTTTTGATATAAGCTGTGTGTATGTAGTTTGTGATTTTTGTGGTGTTGAAAGAAGAGCAAATGTATCTGAATGCCCAGTTTGTTAAGTGACTAGTGCAAATGTGGCTTTGGTAGAGAAGGTGGGTTGGTTGCATGATGAGTGCAAGAGATTAAGTGAGAAGGAATGTGAGTGTACGCAAGAAGAATGTGGCTGGAACAAGGAGGGTGGAAGATAGGCCTAGACTAGGGACTGGAGAGAAAGAAGTGACTGATGTAAGTGAAGATGAATGGTGGGTGAATATGGCTAGAATAGATAGGTTAGGTCTGTGAGTAAGAGGGACATGGAACCTGTTAGGTTGACTAACAGATTTGATGCCCTGAGAGAGGAAGAGGTTGAAAGTGATTTGTCTGATGTGATTGTGGAAGAGAGTTTAAATAAGTGGTAGTTTGAATGAGAACAGGAGGGAGGATAATGCCAGGCTTAGGGGGACTAGGAGGATGGCTCAGGTGCTTGTGATGGGTGGGGTGACTCTCAGATTAGATATTTAGATAGGAAGTTGAGTGCAAGCAAAAGGAAGGGAGAGAGAGCTTGTTTGCCGGGTGCTGGTGTAAATAATGAGTCTGAGAGGTATGATAGTCTGGTATCTGAGTGTGAGAGGGATGCAGTTGTGATTATCCATCCATGTGGGAGTAAATGATGTAAAGATGGTGGGTTCATGTGAGTTACGAGAGAGGTACAAAAGGTTAGTTGAAAGGATGAGTGAAAGTAGGGTGCAAGGCATTGTTTCAGGTGTGTTTCCGAGATTGGATGTGGGGATGGAATGGTTGTCTCATGTAATTGGAGTGAATGAGTATGTGAAAGGCCTATGTGAGGAGTTGGATTAGTGTTTGTAGATGTTTGGAATGGGTTTTATGGGAATAAGGCATTGGATGGACTCCATCTAAGCCAGGCTGGGGTTGATGTGTTGTGGCAAGAGTTAGATAGTGTCATTGGGTATTTGCAGGCAGGAAACTAGTTACTGATAGTGGTCATGGAAATATAAGAGTACAGGGTGGGGAAGGGAAAGGAAAGAGATGCAGAGGAGATAGTGGAAGAAGTGCTTCAGGGATAAGAGGGCTGAGTTGTTTTTATACCAATGCTCGTAGTCTTAGAAATAAGAAAGATGAGTTATTTAGTTATATTATTGATGAAGATATAGATATAATATGCGTAATAAAATCATAGGTTAATGAAAATAAATTTAATGACAAGGTGAGTGAATTTGAACTACAGGGTTATGATATGTACATTAGTCAAAGGAGAGATAGGACGGTCGGTGGGTTTGTTATTTATATCAGAAATAGCATTTCTTCAAATCTAAATAATTCTATAAAGCAAGAAGTTTAGTCACTGTGGATAGATATTAGGGTCAGTAAAGATAGGATAATACACTTGGGAACCTTTTACAGACCACCCAGACAGACTGACTGTATTGATGATCTAATGATCAGAGAAATAAAGAAAGAATGTGAAAGTTATTCTTAGTGACTTTAATTTGACTAGGAAAATATGATAGGAAGGGATAGAGAAAGTTGTAAGTTTATAGAATGCTTTGGGGATAATTTTTTGACTCAATTTGTTAATAAGCCAACAAGGGGATTTCTGACCATCTAGAGTATGGTAGGTTAATAAATGATGCTCAGCATAGGTTTAGAAGAGGTAGATTATGTTTAACAAATTTACTGGATTTTATGGATTATGTTACTAAACAATTAGAAAAGGGAGAGAATGTTGATGTAATTTACTTAGATTTTAGCAAAGCTTTTGATACGGTTCCAAATAGGAGACTAGTTCACAAATTAAAAATGCATGGGATATGTGGTAAAGTTTTGAAATGGATAACTGGATGGCTAAAAGACTGGAAACAGAGAGTTGTGCTGAATGGGGTGAGGTCACAGTGGAGGGACAATATCAGTGGCGTACCTCAGGGATCCGTTCTAGGCCCTTTATTATTCATAGTTTATATAAATGATCTTAGGGAGGCTGTAAATAGCAAGGTGTCAATTTTTGCTGATGACACTAAATTGGCAGCTGTAGTCAAACAAGTTGAGGGTAGCTTTAAAGTGCAGAGTGACTTAAATAAGTTATTAGGTTGGGCTTAGAAGTGGCAGATGACTTTTAACCTTAAAAAATGCAAAGTTCTTAACATGGGAAGGGATAATTAGGAATTTAGCTATGAAATGGGTGGGCATTGGCTGAATTCAGTTGAGGATGAGAAGGACTTAGGTGTAGTAGTAGATAGGTCACTGAAGTTTTCAGAGCAGTGTATTGAGGCAAAAATTAGAGCAAATAAGGTGCTAGGATACATTAAGAGCAATATTAGCTACAAGAGTAAAGAGGTTATCCTTAAACTCTATAACATTTTAGACATGACATCAACCTGCTAGAGTCAGTACAAAGGAGGGCATAAAAAATAATACCTTTCCTGAAGCACCTTAAATATGAAGATAGAATGAGGGTACTAAATATGTTCTCATTTGAGAGAAAATGTGTTAAGGGAGATATGATTGAGTTTTTTAAAATCTGTTCTGGGATGGATGAGTTGGATTTTAGCAAGTTATTTGAGTTGGAAGGTAGTAATAGTATAATAATTTATGTTTGATGTCATTGTCATTTTCATTATTCTATATATTTCAATCATTAATTTAAATATAAAATATTCATTAATTTTTCTAGAGAATGATAATTTGCTTGGCTAAACTTTGATGTAAACCAGGTGATAAATTTTTCACTAAAATTTAATATTGCGTGACTCATGACAAAGGCTTCGGCGCAGAAGTAAAAGTGTCAGCTCTCTCAGTTCTCTCAAAAGGGTCAACTTTCACGTATTCATAACTAAAGGCGTTCTGGACATCTTTTTCAATAAATTCATTGTTACTAGAGAAAGTTAATGATAGCTTACCCAAAATACTAACAAGAGGAATAAGCTACTCCAGATGGCAACGATATTCTCTGGAACGAAATATCATAAATCCCTGGATACAGTATTAGTCCTTTTCCCAAGGTAAGCCAATCATTTATCATTCTCTTTGCTCATGTTATGTTTAACTCATTAAAAGTTCTTATATTAAAACTTCCAGAGAATATCGAATTATTGATTCATTTCCATTTGGTTATCAAACATATCTTATAATATTTTCTCCCTCGCCCTCGCACTTTTTAATGAAACCCAGTGTTTGTTGATTGTTAAGATACCCAAGTGCTAATTTTGTTTTTTTTATATATATTTATTAGTTTTCCTTGTATAATTTGAGTTAGAGTAAAATTTATTTTGTTATATTGCACTTTGTTCTAAATCTAGTACGATATTGTATTAAAATATGTAAAAAGTCTAAAGCCTATTGTTTATACTTATAAGTGATCTATTTTATTTGTTCTTGACATAGATGTTACAAATTAGGAATAATTTACTGCCGAAATCGCTATCATTATTTGAATTTAACCTAGTTAATATAACCTAGTAGAAAGGTTAATGGGTAATAGTTTATTTCTATATTTTGTTGTGGTTATTATAAATGCTAGTTAGGACCTTTGTTTTCTCTATTGCATCGGCTCGCTATAATTAATTAAGATTAATGCAGAATAGTGTGCCTAATTTATTTGTGGTATATTTTAGTTACTTTATAGTAAATTGCCTTGATTTCTTCACCATGTCATCTAAACCAGAGTTAGAAACTCGACTCCATGCATTAGTTAAGAAAAGAGCTGGATTTAAAGGTAGGATAACAGCTGCCTTAAAGAATTTAGAGACTATAGATATAGATGAACTTTCTCAAGATATCTTTGTTAGTAGAAAGGACGATATGTTGAAATTTTTGGTTAAAGTTGATGAAGTGAATGATTTAATTATTGACTTGTTTGACAAAGGTGAATTGCCAGAAGATGATGAAAATAGAGTTAAGGAAATGGACAGTCAAGTTGCCTATAGGGTAGGTATAACATAAGTTAGCTAAAATTTCCACAGCTTTAAAAAGGGGTGAAAACCCTATTAAATCAGTTCATGTGCACAAATATTCACAAGTTAAAATGCCTGAACTTAAATGTAAAACATTTAGTGGTAAATCATGTGATAAATTTGAATTCAAGAACTTTTTACAACAGTTTCAAGATTGTATAGATGCTTGCGAATCTTTATCAGATGCTGGGAAACTCACTTATCTAAGAAGCTTTCTTTCTGATTATGCCTTCAACACCATTTCTCATTTATCAATAACAGATGATAACTATGAAATAGCACTTAAAATGCTTAAAGAGGAGTTTTTGGATATTGATTATATTGTAGATGAAATCTTCAAACAATTAATTTGTAGATATCCTAAGTTTGATAATACATTTGCTAATGTTAAAATGTATATAAGTGAAAGTAGAGCTCTATTATATGATCTTAAAACTTATAATATAGATCTTTTGGAGGAAGATTCGTTGGGTTGCAAACTTATCAGTCATATATTATTCTCCAAGTTACCTGCTTCCATAAAAAGAGAATTAGTGCACAAAGTAAATTCTAATTACCCTACAGTGGTGAATCTTTTTGATCATTATAATGACATAATCAAAACTCTACTTAGGACTTCTTCTTCTTCTAGTAGTTATAAAATTGCTGCTGAAAGTAAAGATTTTTCGGCTAATTCCAAGAATAATTTCAATTGGAAACCAAACAAGCCCTCCTTTAACTTTAACTCTGGGCAAAACAAGCCACCCTTTGACTTTAAATCAATGGAGAGTCACCCTAAGTCATCTACTCTAGAAAATTTTAAAACCTCAGTAACCTTTGCCAAGGAAATAGATAAATTTTGTAAATTTTGTGCAGTTCAGGGACATTCTACGTTTCTTTGCTCCAAGTATAAGACTTTAGATTCGAGAAAGGCTAGATGTAAAGAATTAAAACTCTGTTATTTTTGTACTAGCAATAAACATTTAAGTGAGACATGTCCAGGAAAATACAATAAACTTAGTTTTCCATGTTATTACTGTAAATGTTATAGTCACATATCAGCACTTTGTCACAAACCCAAAAATGATGCATCTCTGCATTCATATCTTTGCATCAACATGAGTGCTTCTACATATCAACCATATTTGTTGTCTATAATTGAATTAAGATTTAAAAGGGGAGGAAATTCTTACAACGTTAAATGTTTATTGGATGATGGCAGTCAGAGATCTTATTTAAGTCAGGAGGTAATGGATGTTCTTAAATGTGATACCTTTGATTGGGCATATTTGAATTATGATGTAAAAACTTTTCTCGGAAAAAATAAGAGAAAATTCAAAGAATGTGTTATGGACGTTAGTATTCCTGGCTATAAAGATCTTCCATTGCCTATCTTAGTTGATAGTGAATTTGATATCCATTTACATGCATCAGATCTCCCCATAGCTGTTAACAACATAATATCCGAAGGTTTTAAAATGGCAGATCCATCTCTAGCAGAACATGGTGAAAATATCACATTACAAGGACTTCTTGGAGTTGATGTGATTCAATCTATTCCTAAAATGGAAAAAATAAAATGTACAAATGGAACAGCATGGCTTATGTTTACAGGTATTGTGCCCTTTGGGAACATAATGCATTTTTTTAAATCTATCTCAAGTAACTAGCCATGCAACTGTGGATAAATCTTCAGTAACAAATAGTTCAATTAATTTCATGGATGCTGTTGAGCTTTATGGGGTTGAGGAGCCCTCTACTCATGTAAATTTTGTCTTGAAACCCAGGAAAACGTATTTCAATCCATTTGATACTGCATTTACAGATTGTTCTGTAGAACAAGGATTAGAAAACATGTTTAGTTTAGAGTCAGTTGGATGCACTGAAATGAGTGAAGATCAAAGTAAATATGACGCTAAGAAAATTGAAGATTTTAAATCCAAGATTGAGTTCAAGGGCAATAAATATTTTGTAGCCCTGCCTTGGCATAATAATATCATAAAAGAAGTTCCATCAAATGAAGGCATTGCTATCACAATCCTCAACAAAGTAGTTGATAAACTTCAAAAGAATGGCCAATTGGAGGCCTATCAAGAGGTCTTTAAAAGACAATTAGGGGATGGAATCATTGAAAAGGTTGATATCTCACCAGAAATGTATCACAAACATATATGAATTCCTCATAGACCAGTCATAAAATCTGAACCCAATGTTACTACCAAAATCCGTCCGGTTTTCAATTGTTCTCTTAAAGTTAACAACAAGCCATCTTTAAATGAAGCAGCATATGCTGGAATAAATTTAATGAATAACCTCACCCAACTAATGTTACAATTTAGATCTAATAGGTACACCATGCTTAGTGATATAAAACAAGCATTTTTGCAAATTCAATTGGCAAATGAAGAAGATAAAAATCATTTTTCATTTTTCATGATCGAAGATGGCAAATTAGTTATGTACAGATATAGAACTATTATTTGGGGGTTTAATGCCAGCCCATCCATTTTAAATTATGTAATTAAACATCATGTTAACCAATATCCCAAGGATTATTGCACAAGTATCTTAAACTCAAATTTTTATGTAGATAACTTGATACTCACTGGAAATTCTGAAGAAGAATTACTTGATCTCTATAAGGAATCTGATGCAAGGATGAATGAAGGTGGATTCCAGTTGCATTCTTGGAACTCTAATTGCAAAGGGCTAAGAGATGCATTTACTAGAGACAACTGCATGGTCCAACATTATAATGATTGCGAGAAAGTGCTTGGTTATAAGTACTTAATAAATGAAGATGCTCTTCAGTTAGCAGCTATTGATATCAATCAAGCTGCAAACACCAAACAATATTTTATCTCAAATTTCAAAGTTATTTGATCCACTTGGATTGATTTTGCCTATAACAACTCGGGGGTAAAATTCTAATGCAAAAGCTTTGGGCAGAGAAACTTTCATGGGATCAAGCCATTCCAGAACAATATAAAAAACTGTGACAAGAACTTCAGGCTGATTTTAAGCAAATCTTTCACTTTTCCTAGAACTTGCATCACTGAAGATAACATTAATAATTTATTCATATTTTGTGATGCTTCTAAGCTATGTTATGGTTTCTCTGTATACAATGTAAGCAATGGAAACTCATAACTTCTGTATGCAAAGGCTAAAGTAGCTCCATTAAAACAAAGAACTCTGCCTACTTTGGAACTAATGGTGGTTTACTTGGCCTTAAAATGTCTTCCTACAATTTTGGATTCCTTCCCTGATATAAAGTTTAAAGATATATGTATATCAGTTTATTCACAGATAGTACTATCTTGGTTACTAATGGAAAATGTGAAAACAAAAAGTGTATTTACTATGAACAGAATCAAAGATATTAGAGTTTTCAAGAAAGTTATCATAGAAAATTATCAAGTTAATATGAACTTTAAATTTGTTAATTCAGAAAATAATCCTTCAGATTTGCTCATCAGAGGATTAACTGTCAAAGCATTTGAAAGTAAGCAAGAATTATGGTTCAAAGGACCGTCATGGCTCTCTACTGTTCCCATTTCATGGCCAGTCAATTCCTTAGGTTGTTTATCAGAAGAGAGCAAACAACTTGTTAAGGTTTATCATACTACTAATATATTAAAAGTCAACGATAATATAGAACCCCCTATTTTGGATATCAATAGGTTTTCTTCTCTAAATAAACTCTTCGGTGTAACTAAATATATTTTCCATTTTATTAACTTGAGCCAGAAAATTATTTTGGAACCTATGGAAACAGGAAAGATCTATTGGCTGTCTGGCTTTGTTCTGGAAGGTTGTCTTGCAGGAAGCTCTTGATTCTCATTGTAAGATTGGGATATAATACTGATTTGGGTGTATAGTTTTTCTTGTATTTATTTAATACATCAATCACTGTGTAATAAATACATTAGTGATTAATACTTTTGGGGAAGATAACTGGCAGCAATCCTGAGCAAGAATTTTTCTTGGTGAGTGTTAACTTTTTCCTTAGTAAATTTCTGAGAGTATGGCTGTTTGTATAGATGGTGAGAGCATGCCGTTTGAAAGTAGTGTGTATGTGGTGTGTGATGCATGTGGAGTTGAAAGGAGAGTGAATGTAACTGAATGCCGTGTGTGTTTTCTGGAAGGGGAGGTTAGGAGGTTGAGTGGGGAATGTAAGAGGTTGAATGATTTGGTGTTTGAGGTGAGAAGAGATGCAAGTGTGCGATTGAAGGGTGAGATTAGTGCTAAGAGGGTGGAAGATAGGGCTAGGACTGGGAACAGTGTGGAAGTTGTGAGTGATGATGAATGGTGGGTGAAAATGGATAGGATAGATAAGTTAGGACAGGTTAGGTGTGTGAATGAGAGGGACATAGAACCTGTTAGGTTGACTAACAGATTCAATGTCCTGAGAGAGGAAGAGTGTGAAAGTGATTTGCCTGGTGTGATTGTGGATGAAAGCAGGATGGGTGGTAGTGTGACTGAGAGCAGGAGGGAGGGTAATGTTAGGCCAAGACAGAATAGGAGAATGACTGA
The DNA here is from genome assembly GCA_963969495.1 of Ceratothoa steindachneri. Taxonomy (NCBI): domain Eukaryota; kingdom Metazoa; phylum Arthropoda; class Malacostraca; order Isopoda; family Cymothoidae; genus Ceratothoa; species Ceratothoa steindachneri. The sequence continues at coordinate 109,566,595 of OZ018333.1, forward strand.
GGTGCTAGTGATGGGTGACTCTCAGATTAGGTATTTAGATAGGAAGTTGAGTGATAGCAAGTGGAAGGGAATGAGAGTTTGTCTGCCGGGTGCTGGTGTAAGTGATGTTTGTGAGAGGTATGATAGGCTGGTTTCTGGGTGTGAGAGGGATGCAGTTGTGATTACGCATGTGGGAGTGAATGATGTAAAGAAGGTGGGTACATGTGAGTTACGTGAGCAGTATAAAAGGTTAGTTGAAAGGATGAGTAAAAGCAGGGTAAAAGGTGTTGTTTCTGGTGTGCTTCCGAGATTGGATGTGGGGGTAGAATGGTTGTCGCGTGCAATTGGTTTGAATGAATTTGTGAAAGGACTGTGTGAGGAGTTAGGATTGGTGTTTGTAGATGTCTGGGGAGGGTTTTACGGGAATAGGAGGTTGTATGCGATGGATGGGCTCCATCTTAGTCGGGCAGGTGTTGAGGTTCTATGGGGGGAGCTGGATAGTGTGATTAGGTCCTTACGGGTGGGAAACTAGAAGCTGTTAGAGGTAAGGGAATAACAGGAATAGAGGGCAGGTGTAGGAAATGGAAGGGATGCAGAGATAGAGGAATAGCTAAGGGAGAGCGCATACTGATGCGTTATAGGGGGACTAATGCACAAGTGAATGAGCAGATAACTAGGAATAGAAAAGCACGATGCAATGAAGATGGGAATAATAAAAAAACTTAAAAATATTCTACACAAATGGTCGGAGTATAAGGAATAAGATAGATCTCTTAAGAGCGTTAGCGAGTGAAGAGAATTTTGATATAATTGCGATAACAGAGTCATGGCTTGATTTGGCAGGAAATCACTTTAAACCTGAGGTTGAGATTGAGGGCTTTAACATGTTCCATACAGATAGGAATAGGAAGAGAGGAGGAGGGGTTATTATTTATATTAAAGATAATCTCCAGTGTTGCGTAAACAGTACAATTAAATTAGATGATAACACAGAGTCATTATGGCTAAATGTTCTTATGTTCTTATAGGATTATTATACAGACCACCAAATCTTAGTAAGGAAGCTTCAAATCTTCTGTGGCAGGAGATTGAACAGGCATGTAGAAGTAAGCATGTGTGTATAATGGGCGATTTTAATTACAGAAATATAGACTGGGAAGCTCTTGTGGGTGATCAGGAGGCTGAGGAATTTTTGAATGTTGTCCAAGATAATTTTCTGAGGCAGATTATTAACGAACCCACTAGAGGTAATAATATACTGGATTTAGTTCTGACAAATAGGGAAGAAGTTATTAAGGATACTGAGATTGGAGGAAATTTGGGTAATAGTGACCATTGTGAAATTAGATTATGAAATAGAATGGTATTGATAGTAGCATGAACAATGTTAAAATTCCTGACTTTAGAAGAGCAAATTATAATGGGCTAAGGACTTAGCTGGAGGCAGTTGTACAGAAACCAGGCAATGAAATCAATTCAGGAATAGATTCAATGATATCAGTTAGTGGAGACAATAATCACCAGGAGGAAGAGATTACAATTGAAGAGGAGTATGAAAGAATAATTGAGCAATTAATTACAGGTCAGATGATTAACATTCCTTATAAGGAGATTAGGACTAAAAATAATGACCCAAAATGGATGACAGATAAAATTAAGCATTATATTGGCATTAAAAAGGGCATTTATAGGAAAATAAAAAATGGAGAGGATCACTTAAGGCAGAGATATAATGAACTAGCAAGAGATGTTAAAAAGTTAATTGGAGTAGCAAGGAGAAATTATGAAATTAAAGTGGCAAATAGGGCAAAGGAAGATCCTAAAAGTTTTTATCAATTATACAAAACTAAGGTTAGAGATAAAATAGGCCCACTTATAGATTCTAATGGAGAATTAGTGAGTGATAGGGACTCAATGGCTGGAATGCTAAATGACTTTTTTCTCTCAGTATTTACACAGGAGGATACTCTAAATATACCTGAGGTGTCAATGATCTTTCGGGGTAATGATGAAGAGAAATTAAAGGATATATTGATCACAAAGGAGATAGTGACAAAGGAAATTGATAAAATCAAAAGTAGTAAAGCACCCGGTCCTGATGAGCTCTTTCCTAGAATTTTGAAAGAATGTAAGGATGTGTTAAGTGAGCCCCTAGCATGCATCTTTAGAAAATCATTGGAGAGTGGCATTGTGCCAGTGGCATGGAAGAAAGCCAATGTGATACCTATATTTAAGAAAGGGGATAAAACAAATATGTCTAATTACAGACCAGTAAGTTTGACATCAGTGGTAGGGAAAATGATGGAATCTATTATAGCAAGGAATATTAGAGATCACTTGGATAAGCATAAGTTGATAAAAGAATCACAGCATGGCTTTAGTAAGGGTAAATCCTGTCTGACTAATTTGCTGTCTTTGTATAGTAAGGTGTATGAAGCAGCAGATAATGATGAAAACTATATTTTATACTTGGACTTTAGTAAGGCTTTTGATTGAGTGCCACACTTATGGCTTCTGAGCAAATTTAATACACAGGATCGATGGCAGTATATTTAGGTGGATTCAGTCATGGCTTGGTGACAGACAGCAGAGTTAGTATAGATGGAGTTAAATCTGAGTGGGGGGGTGTTAGCAGTGGAGTTCCGCAAGGATCTGTTTTGGGTCCCTTGCTATTCTTAATTTATATTAATGATCTTGACATAGGTATAAGTAGTGACCTGAGTAAATTTGCTGATGATACTAAGCTAGGTAGGGCCATTAGGGCTGATTCTGCTGCTGTTGTAATGCAGGAGGAATTGACCATTCTGTCCTATTGGGCCGAGAAATGGCAAATGAAGTTTAACATAGACAAATGTATTGTACTTAGTATAGGTAGAAATAATCCATTGAATAGTTATAAATTAAATGGGAGAATTTTAGGGAGGACAGATTGTGAGAGGGACTTGGGTATTTTGGTAATTTCAGACCTTCGTCCTCGAAAGCAATGCCTAAATGCTAGGAATAAAGCTAATAGGATATTGGGATTCATTAGGAGGAGTGTAAGCAATAAGAGTGCTGAAGTCATTCTAAAACTGTATCTGGCGCTAGTTAGGCCTCATCTAGACTATGCAGTACAATTTTGGTCACCATATTATAGGAAGGATTTGTCTGGTGTGGCCGTGCCTGAAAGTAGAATAGGAGGTCGAGTGAGTGAGAGCAGGAGGGAGGGTAATACTAGGCCTAGAGAGAATAGGAGAATGACTGAGGTGATTGTGATGGGTGACTCTCAGATTAGGTATTTAGATAGGAAGTTGAATGAAAGTAAATGGAAGGGAGTGAGAGTTTGTCTGCCGGGTGCTGGTGTAAATGATGTGTGTGAGAGGTATGATAGGTTGGTGTCTGGGTGTGAGAGGGAAGCAGTTGTGATTACACATGTCGGAGTAAACGATGTAAAGAAGGTGGGTACTTGTGAGTTACGACAGCGGTATAAAAGGCTGATTGAAAGGATGTGTGAAAGTAGAGTAAAAGGCGTTGTTTCAGGTGTGCTTCCCAGAATGGATGTGGGGATGGAATGGTTGTCTCGTGCAATGGGCTTGAATGAATATGTGAAAGGTTTGTGCGAGGAGTCAGGATTGGTATTTGTAGATGTTTGGAGTGGGTTTTATGGGAATAAGGGTTTGTATGCGATGGATGGACTCCATCTGAGCCGAGATGGGGTTGAGGTTTTGTGGCGGGAATTAGATAGTGTTATTAGGTCTTTAGAGGCGGGAAACTAGGTTTTGATAGTGGTCAGGGAAATTTAATGGCTCAAAGTGAGGCAGGGAAAGGAAGCAAACACAGATTTGTAGAAGGTAGGCAGGCTAATGGAAGTGCTTTAGGGTTAAACTACTTGAGTAGTGATAGTGGTCAGGGAAATACAAGAGTACAGGGTCGGGGAAAGAGAGAAAGGAGATGCAGAGGAGATAGGCCCTCAGGTGCTTCAGGGATAGGTGGGCTGAGTTGTCTTTACACAAATGCTCGTAGTCTTAGAAATAAGAAGGATGAATTATTTAGTTATATCATTCATGAAGATATAGATATAATATGTATAGTTGAATCATGGGTTAATGAAAATATATTTAATGATAATGTCAGTGAATTTGAACTAGAGGGTTATACTATGTACATTAGTCAAAGGAGAGATAGGACTGGTGGTGGGTTGATTATTTATATCAGAAATAGCATTTCTTCAAATCTAAATAACTCTATAAAGCAAGGAGAAGGTGAATCATTATGGATAGATATTAAGGTTGGTAAAAATAGGAAAATACACTTGGGAGCTTTTTATAGACCACCAGGACAGACTGATTGTATCGATGAGTTAATGATTAGGGAAATAAGTAAAGGATGCAAAGAAGATACAGTTATTCTTGGTGACTTTAATTTAACTAATGTAGACTGGGAAAATATGATAGGAAGAGATAGAGCAAGTTGTAAGTTTATGGAGTGTTTTGAGGATAACTTTTTGATCCAATTTGTTAATAAGCCAACAAGGGGTGCCAATATATTAGATCTAATTCTTTCAAATGATGATCACTTAGTTCAAGGATTGAGTGTAGGGGAATCATTGGGAAACAGTGATCATCAGATGGTTCGGTTTAATTTGCAAATAGTTAAGGGTAGAACAACGACAAACTCCACGAAAATTCCAAATTTTTATAGGGGAGATTACGATAAATTACGCAGCATGCTAAATCAGATTAGGTGGGATATAGAATTCCATGGAAAGAATACTTATGAGATGTGGGATATTTTTAAGACTATATTAAACATGGTTCAGGAACAGTGTATTCCGATGAAGTCTATTAGGAAGAAATGTAGGAAACCATTATGGTGGAACCAAGAAATAGCTAATAAAGTTTCAGAGAAAAAAAGGGCATACCAGAGATTACAAAGTGAGAGTAGTTTAGATAATTTAAACCATTATAGGTCAACCAGAAATGAACTAAATAAGATTATTAAGAAGACCAAAAGGACAGCAGAAATTAATTTAGCTAAAAATAATAATAAAGATCCTAAAAAATTCTTTAGCTATTATAGAATCAATAATCAATCTAACAGTGATAAAATAGGGCCTATTAAATATGAAGGGGTTTTGAAAGAATCTGATGAGGAAATAGTAGAGGTCCTTAATGATCATTTTGCTTCAGTATTCACAGAAGAGAAACCAGTTAGATTAATTGATGATAATTCTAGGTCAAGGGAAGTAGTGATAAATTCTATTAATATAGACAGAGAAGAAATTAAAGGGCTTATAATTCAGTTAAATACTAGTAAGGCATCTGGCCCTGACAACATTCATTCTAGGATACTCAAAGAAGGTGTAGAAAGTATTGCAGTAGCTCTCGAGAAGATATTTATTAGATCACTAGAGTCTGGAGAAATACCAAATGATTGGAAATTGGCAAATATAGTGCCAATTTTTAAAAAGGGAAGCAAAGAGGACCCAAATAACTTTAGACCAGTAAGCTTAACTTCTATAGTCTGTAAAATTCTTGAGAAGATGGTTAAGAAGGGAATTTCTGATCATCTAGAGAGTAGCAGGTTAATTAATGATGCTCAGCATGGTTTTAGAAAAGATAGATCGTGTTTAACTAATTTACTGGATTTTATGGATTATGTAACTAAAGAATTAGATAGGGGTGAGAAAGTTGATGTGATCTACTTAGATTTCAGCAAAGCTTTTGATAAGGTTCCACATAGAAGACTAGTTCATAAATTAAAGCTGCATGGGATATGTGGGAACGTTTTAAATTGGATAACTGAATGGCTGAAAAATAGGAAACAGAGAGTTGTACTGAATGGAGTGAGGTCAGAGTGGAGGAATGTTATTAGTGGCGTACCTCAGGGATCAGTTTTAGGCCCTTTATTATTTATAATCTATGTAAATGATCTTGGGCAAGGTGTAAATAGCAAAGTGTCAATTTTTGCTGATGACACTAAATTGGCAGCTGTAGTCAAAGAGGTTGAGGGTAGCTTTAAAGTGCAGGGTGACTTAGATAAGCTGTTAGCTTGGGCTCAGAAGTGGCAGATGACTTTTAACCTTAATAAATGCAAAGTTATTAACATGGGGAGAGATAATAGGGAATTTAGCTATGAGATGGATGGATATTGGCTTAATTCAGTTGAAGATGAGAAAGACTTAGGAGTGGTAGTAGATAGGTCACTGAAATTTTCAAAGCAGTGTATTGAGGCAAAAAATAGAGCAAATAGGGTGCTAGGTTACATTAAAAGAAATGTTAGCTACAAGAGTAAGGAGGTCATCCTTAAACTATACAACTCTTATGTCAGGCCACATTTAGAGTACTGTATACAGGCATGGTCACCACATTTTAGACATGATATAAACTTATTAGAGTCAGTACAAAGGAGGGCAACAAAAATAATACCATCCCTGAAGCACCTTGAATATGAAGATAGACTGAGGGTATTAAATATGTTTTCATTTGAAAGAAGGTGTGTGAGGGGAGATATGATTGAGCTTTTTAAAATCTTTTCTGGGATGGATAAATTAGATTTCAGCAAGTTATTTGAGTTAGAAGGTAGTAATAGAACTAGAGGCCACCACTTAAAGATTAAAAAACAGAGGTGCAGACTGGATGTTAGAAAATATTTTTTCACTAACAGAGTGGTAGATTATTGGAATAGTTTGCCACCTGAGACTGTAGACAGCCCAAACTTGAATGTTTTCAAGCGCAGATTGGATGATTATATGGGGATGGAGGGTTAATTTCTTACTTTTTGGTATGTGGATATGTTTCTTGACTCATTCCTGTGGATGCAGTTTCTTTTTATTGTATATTTTGGGGGATTTTGATTTTGTTTTTGACAGACTCCTATGGAGGCTTTAAATTATATATTGTAGATGCATGGTTGGACATTCCTATGGATTGTTAAATTGTATATTGTAGCTGCATGATCTGACAAAATCCTATGGATGCATTATATGGGTGGGATTTGATGGATACGGATGACCTTTGATAGGCCCTTGTGGCTTTTGTCATCCGTTAAATTATGTTATGTTATGTTATGTTAAGGATATTGATTTGCTTGAGTGTGTTCAGAGAAGGATGACAAAGATGATTGGTGGGCTAAGGAACTTACCTTATGGTGAAAGGCTCAGAAAACTAAATCTACATACATTGGAAAGGAGAAGAGTCAGAGGGGAATTGATTGAAGTCTTCAAATGGGTAAAAGGATATAATAAAGGGGATCTGGGTAAGGTTCTTATACTTAGTGAACATGACAGGACACGTAGCAATGGGTTTAAGCTTGATAAGTATAGGTTTAGGAAAGAGATTGGGAGGAATTGGTTTACAAATCGTGTGGTAGATGAATGGAATAGGCTCACTAGACATGTGATAGAAGCCTCCTCTCTGGGTAGTTTTAAGAATAGATTAGATAAATATATGGATGAAGCTGCTAGATGGGACTGACTTTTTTTTTATGTACATATGTATATATTTCTCTAAGGAGTGGGGAGATTATATTTTGCGGTTGCATGAATGGACATAATCCTCTGGATGCATTTTATGTATAATGTAGATTAGATCTGATGAACTCCTGTAAGGGGTGACAATGTTGATGACTTTTCTCTGGTAAGAAATCTTTTGCGTGTTGACTGGAACAGGAGCTGCCAAGTGTAGGCCATGTATGGTCTTTTGCAGTCTCTTTCTTTTCTTATGTTCTTTCCGGTTATTCTGCAACAGATTCTTTAAATATTTCAAATCAAAGTCTATCTAATCAAAGTTCAGAAAATGATTTGGTTAATGGAACAATTAATATTAAGGATAACAACTCAAGAAGTGTTAATGATACTCCACCAGTTAATGCACTACGTACTCGATCTAAACGGTTAGCTGCTAAAGCATGCGTTGACAGAATGCATGAATGGTGCAAAACCTTGACAGAGTAGCTATAATGGAGTGTTCTTTAAATTCTTTTTTGTCAACTTTACCTTCCTTTAACATATGTTCATTTGTTCAATGGTTCATTGCACTTCTGTTGAGGGAAAATATAATAATTTATGTTTGATGTCATTGTCATTTTCATTATTCTATATATTTCAATCATTAATTTAAATATAAAATATTCATTAATTTTTCTAGAGAATGATAATTTGCTTGGCTAAACTTTGATGTAAACCAGGTGATAAATTTTTCACTAAAATTTAATATTGCGTGACTCATGACAAAGGCTTCGGCGCAGAAGTAAAAGTGTCAGCTCTCTCAGTTCTCTCAAAAGGGTCAACTTTCACGTATTCATAACTAAAGGCGTTCTGGACATCTTTTTCAATAAATTCATTGTTACTAGAGAAAGTTAATGATAGCTTACCCAAAATACTAACAAGAGGAATAAGCTACTCCATATGGCAACGATATTCTCTGGAACGAAATATCATAAATCCCTGGATACAGTATTAGTCCTTTTCTCAAGGTAAGCCAATCATTTATCATTCTCTTTGCTCATGTTATGTTTAACTCATTAAAATTTCTTATAATAGGACTAGGGGTCACCACTTAAAAATTAAAAAACAGAGGTGCAGGTTGGATGTTAGAAAATATATTTTTCACCAATAGAGTGGTAGATTATTGGATGAGTTTGCCATCTGAGACGGTAGACAGTTCAAACTTGAATGTATTCAAATGCAGATTATATGATTTTATGGGGAGGGAGGGTTAACTTTTGGGGGTATTCTAGATTCATTCCTGTTTATGCAGTTTTTTATTATTGTATATTACGAGTGATTTGGATTTTGACGAGTCTTGATGATGATGCTCTTTGTTTTTGACACATTCCTGTGTATGGTTCGAATTGTATATTGTAGATGTATGATCGGACACAATCCTATGGATTGTTTAAATTATATATTGTAGATGCATGATTGGACACAATCCTATGGATTGTTTAAATTATATATTGTATATTGACACAATCTTATGGATGCATTTTGTGGCTGGGTTTTGACAGATGCGGATGACCTTTGAGAGGCCCTTGTGGCTTTTGTCATCCGTGAAATTATGTTGAAATATCTCAGATCTGGTTCTTTCAAATGATTATCACTTGGTTCAGGAATTGACTGTCGTGGAAGCATTAGGAAATAGTGATCATCAGATGGTTCATTTTAACTTGTGAATAGTAAAAGGTAGACATCAACAAACTACAAAAACTCCCAATTTTTATAGGGAAGATTACGATAAATTACGAAACTTGCTCAATCAGATTAGGTGGGATATAGAATTCAGGGAGAAGAATACTTATGAAATGTGGGACACTTTTAAGATATACTAAACATAGTCCAGGGGCAGTGTATTCCCATGAAGGATATTAGGAAGAAATGTAGGAAGCCGTTGTGGTGGAATCACGAGATAGCTAGGAAAATTTCTGAGAAGGGCATACAATAGATTACAGAGAGAAAGTACTTTTGACAATTTAAAACATTATAAGTAGATCAGAAATGAGCTAAATAAGATTATTAAGAAGAGCAAAAAGGCGGCAGAAATTAATTTAGTTCAAAATAATAATAAAGATCCAAGAAAATTCTTTAGCTATTATAGAATTAATAACAAATCTAACAGTGATCAAATTATGCCTATTAGATATGAAGGGGTTTTGAAAGAATCTGATGTGGAAATAGTAGATATTCTTAATGATCATTTTTCTTCAGTATTTACACAAGAGAATCAAGATAGATCAATTGATGATAATTCTATCTGTCCACCTGGTTAAATACGAGGATCGCACACAAACAAACATTCGCGTATTGGGAACATTAATTAGCAGCTGAACAAATATAGGCTCTCACCAGAGAAATTTCACAGAGACCTGCAACCACCGATTCAGCCAAATCTTTGGGAAATAGGTAGGCACAACAGATACACATTCATCGAAACTCCGCCCAAGGGGTGGAAATAACGAACAAACTAGACTACTAGTCCGCCCAACGCAGAAGTCAAGGTCAAGCCCCTTGTAGAGAGAGAGAGAGAGAGAGAGAGAGAGAGACAGAGAGAGAGAGAGAGAGAGAGAGAGAGAGAGACAGATTTTCATTGGTCAGGCATAATTATTATTTCAGAGAATCCTTAATCCTTATTCATTAACCCCGTTCACTCTCTTAGTGGCGTCACTGAATCCCGTTTACTTGCCTAAGTCCTGCCGCCTTAGACTAGACACTTAGCGTAAATCAGAAAGCCTACACATTGACCGCAAAGAACTCGAGACGTTTCCGCTTGCCCACTTTAGTAGACCAATTTAAGAATAAAGTTATATTTTCTTTGCCGCGTCATTTAAAGTCCTTTACTTACCCCGATTACCGCACCACCTTCGGTAAGCCCAGCCTAACGCATAACCCTCGTGATAAATCATAAGGAGTTAGAACCAATTCGACAGAGGTGAAAAGTAGGCCTGCACCTTAAAGTCTTCGTCACCCGTCGAACGCAATAGCAACGAAAACGCTTCAATACACGCCCTTATAATTACCCACAAGCCGGTAACCTCATTGGGTAACTTCAGCGCTAACTTATACACCCCATAAACTGGTATCATTCTCCCCCGTAATTGTTCATACGTAAGTCCAATACTCTACCTACCCCCAATACATCCTACACCGCTATACTCGTATAGCGAGTAAAATCCCTTGAAACAACTGGATCTGATCGTCTGAGTTGTTTAATTCAAATGGTTTTTCAACTTCATTCCCTTTTTATATAGATAGTGATGTGATTCACATTATATGCAGTGGTGGGCAGTCCGTCAGTACCGATGACAGAAGGTCTGTCAATGACGGACTCCCGTTTTGCTGACGACTGACGAAAACATTATTTGCCGAAGGTCGTCTTTGCTTTTCGGGTTAGTGACGGCCTAAAATCGCTTCCGTCGGCGCTTATTTCGTCAGTCGTCTGTCCGCCAGTGAAACGGGAGTCCGTTAGTGACGGACCTTCCGTCATCGATACTGACGGACTGCCCACCACTGAATTTATAAGGTTTAAATTCAAAAGGTGATGCAGCAAACAACAAGAAAATGCTGAATGGTCAAATATAACAATCAACATCCGTGTAGGTATTCTCCTAATGAAAATATTATTCACACTACTCATTGATATTCCACTCATAATTGTGAAATTTCTCATACGAACTTGAGTGACAAGGTACTTAGTGTTTCATGTAAGCAACCAATTTTCCCTCTCCAACTGATTAACTGCTAAATGGCGGACTTTTATAAAGTTAAGGATACTTTCTAATAATTTTAGTTTTGCGTCTAAACCAGTCTGTATTTTAAATAGAGTAAATGACTGTGGTTCTGGTGATAAATTTATTTTTAGTGCCACTCCACTTATCAACAGCTTATGTTGTAAGAAATCGGCGTGTAATCTTTCATATATACCCATTAGTTTTTTCTTCGATTTATTATAATTCGTTTCTATACTTTCTTTACTGAGAGTTTTTATCCTGCAGTGGAAAGAAATGTAGATTTATCTGCTTCATTATAGTTCAACAGGGTCTCTAGATATGCACGATAGGGGTAATTATTTCCTAGGCAGCTTACAGGTGTCTCATTTAAATAAATGTAAACATAGATGAACAAAGTGTGAAGAATATTATTTTTCAGCAAAAAAAAAATTAGGTTCGTTACCGTTTGCCTCCACAATTCTTGTTTTAATATAAAGATAAACATCACTAGGGTCTGGATAATACTGTTCGTTATCAGATACATAATATTCAACTGAAGTGAGGTCAGATATAGTGGTAGTCAGACGTGAGAATCGAAACTGATAATAAGGCGTGGGAATCGAGCATTGTAGTTAGACGTGGGAATCGAGAATGGTAGTCACACGGGGGAATAGAAACTGATAGTAAAACGTGGAAATCAGTCCTGGTAGTCAGGCGTGGGAATCGAGTCTGGTAATCAGACATGGTAATCTAGCCTGGTAGTCAGAATTGGGAATAGAGACTGGAGTCAGACGTGGGAATCAAACCTGGTAGTCAGAAGTGGGAATCAAGCCTGGTAGTCAGACATAAGAATCGAGCCTGGTAGTCAGATGTGGTAAAGGAGCCTGGTAGTCAGATGTGGTAAAGGAGCCTGGTAGTTAGATGTGGGAATCGAGCCGGATAGTCAGACGCGCGAATCGAGTTGGGTAGTCAGACGTGGGAATCTAGCATGGCAGTGATACATGGGAATCGAGACCAGTAGTCAGACGTGGGACAATTACCACGTCAATAGCTTAGGAGTCAGACGTGGGACAATTACCACGTCAATAGCTTGGTAGTCAGACGTGGAAATCAAGATTGGTAGTCAAAGGTTGGAATCGAGACTGGTGGTCAGAGGTAGGAATCGAGTCTGATAGTCAGAAGTGGAAATTGAGCTTGGTAGTCAGAGGTGGGAATCTAGACTGGTAGTTAGACGTGAGAATCGAGCCTGGTAGTCAGACGTGTGAATCAAGACTGGTAATCAGAGGTTGGAATCCTAACTAAAGGTGGAAATAGAGCCTGGAAGTCAGAGGTAGAAATCTAGAATGGCAGTTAGACGTGGAATCTAGACTGGTAGTTATACATGGGAATCGAGACTGGTAGTAAGACGTCATAATCAAGCCTGGTAGTCAGATGTGGAATCGAGCCTGGTAGTCAGGCGTGTGAATTGAGTCTAGTTGTCCGAGGTTAGAATCGAGACTGGTAGTCAGACATTGGAATTAATAGTGGCAGTCAATGGTGGCAATCGAGTCTGGTAAACAGACGTAGGAATCGAGACTGGTAGTCAGACGTGCAAATTGAGTCTGGTAGTCAGACGTGTGAATCGAGCGTGGTAGTGATACTTGGGAATCGAGACAAGTAGTCAGACGTGGGACAATTCCCACGTCAATAGGCTGGTAGTTCTACCTAAAAAATCAGGATTGGTAGTCAGAGGTGGGAATCGAGCCTGGTAGTCAGACGTAGGAAGCTATACTGGTACTTAGACGTGGAAATCGAGCCTGGTAGTCAGACGTAGGAAGCTATACTGGTACTTAGACGAGGAAATCGAGCCTGGTAGTCAGATGTCGGAATCAAGCCTGGTAATCAGATGTTCAATCGATCCTGGTAGTCAAACGTGGGAATTGAGCCTGGTAGTTAGACGTGGGAATAGAGCCTCGAGTCAGACGTTGAAATTGAGACTGGTAGTCAGACGTAAAAAATCAAGACTGGGAATCAGTCCTGGTAGTCAGACGTGGGAATCGAGTCTGGGAGTCAGACGTGGAAATCAAGCCTGGTAGTCAGACTTGGAATAGAAACTGGAGTTAGACTTGGGAATCGAGCCTGATAGTTAGACATGGGAATCAAGCGTGTTAGCCAGACGTGGGAATCAAACCTGGTAGTCAGGCGTGTGAATCGAGCATTGTAGTCAGACGTGCGAATCGAGCCTGGTAGTCAGATGTGGTAATCGAGCCTGGTATTTTTACGTGGGAATCAAACCTGATAGTCAGACGTGGTAACCGAGCTTGTTTGTCAGACCTGGGAATTGAGCCTGGGACTCGATTCTGGTAGTCAGACATGTTTTTTTTTGTTTTTTTGTTTTTTTATAGAGCCCATCTGGCAACTACCCACTTGGGCATAAGTCGCCGAAAAACACGACAGCCTAGAATTAGGCTACTTTAAAGTTAAAATATGAAAACTTAACAATCAATATAAATTGGAAAAACTTAACAATCGAAGCAATCTCCGGCAGCGGGGGGAGGTCCCCCTCACCCCGGTGCAGGAGAGTGCAACCTACAAACAAAACAATAACAAAAAAAGGAACCTTAAATAAAGGGGAGAAGGCCGGCCTCCCCCCAAAAGTCAATAAGTTCACCAGTCATGGTGCACGCACTCGTCCCGAGTACAAGGGACAGGCGGTAGCGACCCCGCCCATCCCGGTACCGAGAGAGGTATCGTGCGCGAAGATCACCCAGACTGGGACATTCGACAAGAATATGCCGAACAGTCTGGGGGACGACGCAGTCGTTGCAATAGGGCACATGCGAGCGCTCCACCAAGTAACGATGCGTCACACGAGTGTGTCCGATTCGAAGACGACAGAAAGCAACCTGAAGCCGCCGCGGCATTGGGGGATAGGTCCATGGGAACAGTCGCGGCGCAATGGCACGCAACTTTAAGTTCCCCTCGACCGTCTCCCATCTTCTTTGCCAAGCAGTCCGAAGAGCTGCCCGTATTCCTACCATGTAGTCAGTGTGAGGAAGAGCGAAACGCTGGTCCGGTCGCAGAGTCCTCGCGGACTCTTTGGCGCCCTCATCGGCGCGCTCATTCCCCGCAATTCCTACATGTCCAGGAACCCAGCAGAAGATAATCTCGACATCTGCCCGGCTCGCCAAAACCGTGGCGTCACGGATTTCGCGAACCAGGGGATGTGGAGATTTCAATGCCCCGAGAGCACTCAGGGCGCTTTGTGAGTCGCTATAAATCACAATCCGGTCTCCGAACCGGGCACGTCGCGTAATCTCCCGTACCGAGTGGTGTATTGCCACCAGCTCGGCCGTGAAGACAGACGCAGCGCCTGGTAGAGCCCAGCTGACTTCAAACAGAGGGGATACGGCGTGGAAGCCGACCCCCTCTTGGGACTTGGAGCCATCCGTATACACTGGCACGGTACCAGCGTGACACGATGTGTGCTCCAAAAAGGTCGAACGCAATACTCCCGGCGCAGTACAAGCTTTGGGAGCAGAGGCGTGGCGACAAATAGCCAAATGTGGTACCCTCCAGGGTGGCGTCCTGGGCAGAACCAGGGGCGCCACCGGCCCGAGAGCTATATCTACCTCTCGAAGGAGTTTCCTGGCCCTAAACCCAAAGGGCTTAGGGTATGACTGGCGTCTCTCGGTGGCATAGGCACCATCGAGATCAGCTGCGGATGCAGTGAGAGCTGTTGGCGACTGAGGGAGGCGCCGGGCTCGCGCGTACAGGCGAGTGATGCACTGCACGCGGCGCAGAGCGAGTGGCATCTCCCCAGCATCGACCAACAGGCTCTCAATGGGGGAAGTGCGGAAGGCACCGGTCGCAAGGCGAAGGCCGGTGTGGTGGATCGAATCCACCTTCCGCAATAAACGCTCGGCTGCGGATGCATAAAACTCGCATCCGTAGTCGAGCTTCGAGCGAACAAATGATCGATAAAAAAGTAAGGCGGTAGCCCTATCAGCGCCCCAAGCGCTGAACGTCACGGAACGGAGAATGTCCATGGCGCGGGTACAAGAGACCCTAAGGCTGCGTATATGAGCCTCCCAGGTGAGGCGTCGGTCGAATACAAGACCAAGGAAACGGTGCGACTCAACCACATCCAGGCGCACCCCATTAAGAAACAAATCTGGGTCGGGGTGAAGCCGTGGGTGGCGGCAGAAGTGCACCACCTTAGTCTTGGCCAAAGAAAACCAAAACCTGTGCGCTTCGGCATAGCGAGAGACGCGGTTCAATGCCTGTTGGAGTCGGCGCTCCAGAGTTGGCATCTGGGCCGCGCCAAAAGAGATCGAAAGGTCGTCCACGTAGAGCGTAGCGAGAACATCTTCCGGCAGCACCGAGGTGATGCCGTTGATGCTCAGGGCAAAGAGTGTGACACTGAGGACACTTCTCTGCGGGACACCCTCTTCCTGCTCCTTTGGGCCGGAGAGGGCTCCCCCCACCCGTACGCGGAATCGACGATCTCGCAAAAATTCAGATATAAACATTGGGAGGCGTCCCCTCGCCCCCATCGTGTGAAGAGTCTCCATGATACCGTATCGCCATGCGGTATCATAGGCCTTCTCCAGATCAAAAAACACCGTGGCGTAGTGCTGTCTACGAAGGAAAGCCTCGCAGACGGCATTTTCCAGTCGGAGCAGAGCATCCGACGTGGAGTGGAACTTACGGAAGCCGCACTGTGCAGAAGACAGATGGCCTCCGCTGTCCAGGAAATAGGCTAATCTAACATTTACCAATTTCTCCATCAACTTGCACACGCAAGAGGTTAGAGAGATTGGGCGGAAACCGGTCGGAGTAGAGTGATCTCTCCCCGGCTTGCGAAAGGCGAGCACAGTAGCGATTCGCCAGGAGTCTGGGAGAAGACCTTCCACCCAGATCCTGTTGAACAAATCTAACAGAAAGGCCATGCCTCGCTCACCCAGGTGTCGAAGCATGGCGTACGGGACATCGTCCGGACCATGGGCGGTGTCCGCGCACGAAGCGAGAGCGGAGCGCAACTCACTCACAGTAAACTTGTCGTTGAAGGGTTCTCCGCCTCTGGAGGTAAAGTCCAGCCGGCGGCCTTCCGCGACATCACGACGTGCATTGAATGCTGGCGGAGCAGCATCACGGCTAGAGAATGCGGAAAAAGCGGTCGCTAAGGATTCCGCCACGGACGCGGGGTCCGAGATTGCGGTCCCATTCTCCTGGAGAACGGGAGGGGGGTCCTGCGAGAACTTGCCCCGAATCCTTTTGACTCGCTTCCACACCTCAGCTAAAGGGGTCTTCCCGTTAAGTGAAGACACGTATGCCCGCCAAGAAGAGCGGCGGGCGTGCTTCGAAATATACCGGAACCTAGCCCTAGCCCGACGAAATTCAGCGACAGTGAAATCGTTCGGGCGGCGCTTATAGCGCATGTAGGCATAACGCTTCTGTTTGAGGGCCGTCTCACACTCGGCCGACCACCATGGGAGTGGTCGGCGTGCAAAACGGCCAGACGTCCTAGGAATAGTAGTCAGGCCCACGGCGATGAGGTTGCCGGAGAAGAACTCGACGGCATCATCTACCGACCTAAACTCCTCGACTGAGATAGAGAATTCAGTCATTTCCTGAAATGCAGGCCACCGCGCCCGCGCCAAGCACCACCGAGGTGGTCTCTCAGGCGGCAGTTGCCCTGAAAATGATATTTGAATGGGAAAGTGATCACTACCATGGAGGTCATCGACCACCCCCCAATCAAAATCAAGCTGTGCATCCGAAGAGCACAAAGATAGGTCAAGGCAAGAAAATGAAGCGGTTCTCGGACAGTGATGCGTAAACTCATCCACGTTTAGGACACCCATCTCAAGCTCTTCGATCAGATCGGCAAGGACTTGTCCCCTGGGATTTATGGAGTTATCTCCCCAGAGAGGATGCCTGCCGTTCAGATCTCCAAGCAAGAGATAGGGCCTCGGCAACCGTGCAACGACGCGGCGGAAGTCCCCCGCGTCGAAGTCAGCTGACGGTGGAATGTACGCAGAAATGATAGTATACCTCCTATCCAGGTGCAGCTGCACAGCCACTGCCTGAAAGGAGGTATCTAAAGAGAAAGGAAGAACGGAGACATCATGCCGGGTGTAAACTGCGCATCCCCCAGCCCGGCCATCCCGAGGTGGTGGGGTCGCAAGACCCTTATACCCCGGGAGGGCAGGGAGGGGGCACGCACCTAGCATGGTCTCCTGCAAAAAAATAGCTAACGGGGAACGGGACGAGACGAGCCTCCGCAGCTCCTCCCAGTTGGCCCGGAGTCCACGGCAAATCCATTGAAGGAATATGCCCTCCAGGCCTAGCTCGGAGGAGACGCGGGGGCCCTCCTCGAATTGAAGACCCTCACGGGAATGGCCGTACGCTTCTCGGGGGCAGAACCCCGGGCGCTGTTGGCCGGACAAAGCGCTGAAGGCGCTGTCGCCTTCGAGGACTTATTGGGGGAGGTTGGGCTCGCCATGCGAGTCTTTTCCTCCCTCCGCCTCGAAACCTTAGGCGGGCGTTGCGGCTTCGGAGGCGGGGGGCCCTCTTTTCGAGGAACCACCGTCTCCGAGCCACTCGCTTCACCTCGGGACGTGGGCGAAGGAGCCGAAGCTCCTTTGTTGCTGTCCTCCTTTCGGGGGACAGCTTTAGGAACCCCGGAAGATGGCCTAGCGACCATCTTCAGGGGTGTTGCCTCCTGTGAGTCTAACGACTCGGTGGAGGCGCGTGGCCGTTTCGCCTTACGGGAAACGGTCACGCTGGGGGAAGAGGGGGGAGCCCTGGTTTTAGCCGGGGCAGGGTATGAGCCCTTTTTGCCGCCAGCTTTACCAGGGGAGCGCCCGGGTTGGGTAGAGCCCGCAGAAGGGCTCCGAATGGGCGCGGAAACAACCGTGCTCGTTGGCCTGGATGGGCCGGGAGCAGAGGGTGCCTTCCTAACTATTGAGGCATATGACGTCCCAGGCAGAGCCGGGCGCGCCAGGACCAAGTCCTTTGCCTCGCGGAATGAGAGTCGATCCTGGGCCTGAACGGCCAGGATTTCTTTCTCAAGGAGATATGCACCACATTGCTTCGAAGAAGCAGGGTGCGGCTCTCCGCAATTGACACACTTGGCCACACACGATTTGGACTTATCGTGTGCGACCTTGGAGCAATTTACACAGACTTCGGGTGACCCCGACTTTGCACGTCTACATGAGCGATTCGTATGGCCGAAGCGGTGACAGTAATAGCACCGCCGCGGCAGTGGCACGAATGCCTTCACGCGGTAGCGGTACCAACCGGCACGCACCGACTCAGGGAGCTTGTCACAGTCGAACGTGACGAAGAGTGTAGGGGTGGGTCTCGAGGCCCCTCCCTGTTTTCTCATCACACGTTCGACCTTGACCGCCCCATGGTCGGCCAGCTCTAAGGTGATGTCTTCAATGGAGTAGTCCACGAGTTCCCTCGCATAAACTACTCCTTTCACAAAGTTCATGGTAGAGTGCGGCGTCACACTCACCGGGGTGCCATGAAGTGTCCGAAGAGCACTAATCCTGGCCGCCTCGGCGGGATTCGCCGCATTCGCCAGAAGGCTCCCGTCCGAGAAACGGGTTACCTTCGGCTCTCTACCAATTGCACTAGCTAATCCTCTCCGCTGATGGATCATGTTGCCCTTGGACAACATGGTGCCATCAGTGGAGCGAATAACGAGGAAGCGTTTGAAGCCAGCGGGCTCGAAAACGCCAGGTAACCTCTGAATCAGGGGCCCCGATGTCATCGAGGCTCCGCCCTGTGCACTCTTGGTAGTAGTCTTCTTTGTCAGGGGCTCCGCAACCGGGGGGTGCAGAGGGGCGGATGTGCCGATCTTGGCTTGGTCGCTTGCCAGAGTGGCAGCAGACCCATCCGTCCCCGCAGCCCCCGCGGATGGAGAGGAGCCCCGAGTCTTTTTGGTCTTTTTAGTCTTTTTAGTCTTTTTCTTTTTCGGAGAGGAGGGCGGGGAATGAACCCGCTTTTCACCTCCGCCGGCAGAAGTCCCCAGGCCAGATGGACCAGCCTCAGCCAGGTCCCTCTCCGAAATGGAGAAGGTCCTGGTTGTCGTAGGGGCACCTGTCGGAGGAGATCCCTCCCCTCCTTCTACTGCCTCGGAGCCCTCAGCCATTTGAGGAGGACCTTGCATAGGGGCGGATTCGGGTTCGGTGCTTGGCGCCGAGCCCGAATTCCCCCCCATGGAAGGCCCTACCGTCTGGGGCTGGGTCTCCTCAAGGACCATGTCTATCACAGGAGGGGCCTCCAATTGGCCATCCCCTCCCAGGACATCGCAGGTCCCCTTGGCAGTGTCGCCAGTCTTGTATGGGGAGGCACAGGCCTTGACCCCGGCAAGGTTTAAAATTCTTGCCAGCAGGTCTTTTGAGGGAAGTGACCGAAGGGGCCTGGCTTCCCTCTCCCCCCTAAGGGGGTTTGCCCTACCGAGCCGCTTTGATGGGAAGCGGCTGGCTAAGGGCTGCCTGCTGGCTTTCTTGGCAGTCCCCTTGAAAAGAAAAGATGGGACTGCCGCTGGGAAAAGGGAGGTGCCCGAAAGCACCTCCAGAGAAGGGGGTGAGGGGGAGTCCCCTGCACCCGTACGCGAAGGAGAGGAGTAAGCCTCCTCTCCATTTAGAGAAATATGGAGGGTCCCCTGTGCAAGCACAGGGGGGGGGACCTCCACTTTTTCGGTGGAGCTGCCCAAGGGCAGCTCCGTCGATGAGCAAGGGGGAGTTAAAGGGGTTTGGGGGGGGTTTTTTTGTTGTTCATCTATGGGCATGGTGACCCTATTTTTGCCACGGGACGCAATAGCTCATCACCCCTCGCAGTAGCCCGCACTGCGAGAGGTGCTTACAAGCCCGGCAGAGCCAGGCGCCGCCATTCGGGACCACCCCTCCCGCCTGGTGGCCTGGCAGTCCATCGGCATGGCGGCTCCACCTTGGACACGGCGTAAAAAATATAGGTTGTGAAGAGGAGAGGAAAAGGGATGTGAGGAAGGTATGGGTGGGGATGAAGCAGGTTGTTAAAAAACCCCCATCCCGAACCGGAGCTCAGGGGTTAGGGGACAATGTCCCCTCCCCCCTCAGCCCCGATCCGGGGTGGTTGGCTTGCGAAGAAGGTCAGCATTCTACCCTTTGAAATTAGAGGCTGACCAGAGAAAGTTGTGGGAGAGGTTGTATGAAAAGCGACAAGGTAGGGGAGAAATCGGGCTATCTGAAGGAAGGAAGAGAGGCTAAGCTGGGGCCGGACGGAGCGCTGGATCCCGTCAGCACGGCGGCCAGGATGGCAAATCGCCGCGCCCCTTACGGGGGTCAGACATGGTAATATAGACTGGAGTCATACCTGGGAATCGAGCCAAATAGTTAGGCGTGGGAATCGAGCCTGGTAGTGATGCATGGGAATCGATACTAGTAGTCAGAGGTGGGAATTGAGCCTGGTAGTCAGACGTGGGAGTCAGAGGTTAGAATCGGGACTGGTAGTCAGACGTGGTAATCGAGCTTTGGTAGTCAGACGTAGGAATCAAGCCTGGTAGTGGAGTGATGAGAATTGAGACTAGTAGTCAGAGGTGTGAATTGAGTCTGGTAGCCAGTGGTGGGAGTCAGGATTGGTAGTCAGAGGTTGGAATCGGGACTGGTAGTCAGAGGTGGGAATCGAGCTTGGTAGTCAGACGTGGGAATCTAGACTGGTAGTTAGAAGTGTGAATCTTGACTGGTAGTTAAAAGTAAAAATCGAGCCTGGTATTCAGACGTGTGAATTGAGCCTGGTAGTCAGAGGTTGGATTCGAGACTGGTAGTCAGACGTTGGAATTAATACTGACAGTCAATGGTGGCAATCGAGTCTGGTAAACAGACGTAGGAATCAAGGCTAGTATTCAGACGTGTGAATCGAGCCTGGTAGTAATACATGGAATCGAGACTAGTAGTCAGACGTGGGATAATTCCCACGTCAATAGGCTGATAGTCAGACGTGGGAATCAGGATTGGTAGTCAGAGGTGGGAATCGAGCCTGGTAGTCAGATTTGGGAATCGAGACTGGTAGTCAGACGTCGGAATCAAGCCGTGTAATCAGATGTTCAATCGATCCTGGTAGTCAGACGTGGGAATTAAGCCTGATACTTAGACGTGGGAATAGAGCCTGGAGTCAGACTTTGAAATCGAAACTAGTAGAAATTAAGACTGGGAATCAGTCCTGGTAGTCAGACGTGTGAGTCGTGTCTGGTAGTCAGACATGGTAATCTAGTCTGGTAGTCAGACTTGGGAATAGACACTGGAGTTAGAATTGGGAATCAAGCCTGATAGCTAGACAGGGAAATCAAGCGTGTTAGACAGACGTGGGAATCAAACCTGATAGTCAGACGTGCGAATCGAGCCTGGTAGTCAGATGTGGTAATCGAGCAGGGTAGTTAAATGTGGGAATCAAGCCTGATAGTCAGACGTGGTTATCGAGCTTGGTAGTTAGACCTGTAAATTGAGCCTGAGACTCGAGCCTGGTAGTCAGACATGGTAATAGAGACTGGAGTCAGACCTGGGAATCGAGCCTGATAGTTCGGCGTGGGAATCGAGCCTGGTAGTCATACTAGGTAATTGTGCTTTGGTAGTCAGCTGTAGGAATCGAGCCTGGTAGTGATGCATGGGACTCGAGGCTAGTAGTCAGAGGTGGGAATTGAGCCTGGTAGTCAGACGTGGGAGTCAGAGGTTGTAATCGGGACTGGTAGTCAGATGTAATAATCGAGCCTGGTAGGCAGACGTGAGAATCTATACTAGGAGTTAGAAGGGTGAATCTTGACTGGTACTTAGACGTTGGAATCGAGCCTGTTAGTCAGATGTGGGAATCTAGCCTGGTAGTTAGACGTGTGAATCTTGACTGGTAGTGAGACGTGTGAATTGAGCCTGGTAGTGAGACGTGTAAATTGAGCCTGGTAGTCAGAGGTTGAAATCGAGACTGGTAGTCAGAGGTTGGATTCGAGACTGGTAGTCAGACATTGGAATTAATACTGACAATCAATGGTGGCAATCGAGTCTGGCAAACAGACGTAACAATCGAGACTGGTACTCAGACGTGCAAATCGAGCCTGGTAGTGATACATGGGAATTGAGACTAGTAGTCAGACGTGGGACAATTCCCACGTCAATAGGCTGGTATTCAGACGTGGGAATCAGGATTGGTAGTCACAGGTAGGAATCGAGCCTGGTATTCAGATGTGGGAATCGAGACTGGTAGTCAGACTTCGGAATCAAGCCTGGTAATCAAATTTTCAATCGATCCTGGTAGTTAGACGTGGGAATTTAACCTGGTAATAAGACGTGGGAATAGAGCGTGAAGTCAGACGTTGAAATCGAGACTGGGAATCAGTCCTGGTAGTCAGACGTGGAAATCGATTCTGGTAGTCAGACATGGTAATCGAGCCTAGTAGTCAGACTTGGAAATAGATACTGGAATTAGAATTGGGAATCGAGCCTGATAGTTAGACATGGGAATCGAGCTTGTTAGCCAGACGTGGGAATCAAACCTGGTAGTTAGACGTGTGAATCGAGCATTGTAGTCAGACGTGGGACTCGAGCCTGGTATTCAGATGTGGTAATTGAGCCTTGGTAGTTAGACGTGGGAATCAAGCCTGATAGTCAGACGTGGTAATTGAGCTTGGTAGTTAGACCTGGGAATTGAGCCTGTGAGTCGAGTCTGGTAGTCATACATGCTAATAGAGACTGGAGTCATACCTAGGAATCGATCCTAGTAGTTAGGCGTGAGAATTTAGCCTGATAGTCATACGTGGTAATCGAGCTTTGGTAGTTAGGCTTAGGAATCGAGCCTGGTAGTGATGCATGGGAATCTATACTAGTAGTCAGAGTTGGGAATTGAGCCTTGTAGTCAGACGTGGGATTCAGGTTTGGTAGTCAGAGGTTAGAATCGGGACTGGTAGTCAGAGGTGGAAATCGAGCCTGGTAGTCAGACTTCGGAATCAAGACCGATAATCAGATGTTCAATCGATCCTAGTAGTCAGACGTGGGAATTGAGCCTGGTAGTTAGACGTGGGAATAGAGCCTGGAGTCAGACGTCGGAATCGAGTCTGGTAGTCAGACATGGTAATCTAGCCTGGTCGTCAGCCTGTGGAATAGAGACCTGAGTCAGGATTGGCAATCGAGTCTGATACGAGGGGCGGTCAATAAGTTTTGCGAATCGGTAGGGCAAAACAGAGGAAGGGGAATGGCTGTTCGTTGGGGTGTTATGACAAGTTATGACAAGTCAAGACCTGCAGCCGCACGCTTCTGCCTCGTCTATTTAAGAAGCAGTAGCTGATCGCAGATCGTCAGTCACAAATTTTTCAACAATGGAGAAGGTTGAGCACCGCGCAGTGATCAAATTTTTGACCAAGGAAAGCAAGAATGCAAAAGAGATCCATGAATGCATGGTTGTAATATACATCGACACCGCCCCTTCCTATGAAACCATTGCTCGCTGGAATAGGGAGTTCCGCCATGGTCGTGAGTCCCTTGAAGATGACCCTCGTCCAGGACACCCGTCAGACGTGACCAACCAGGACAATGTGGCCCGTGTGGAAAGGATCATCCTCGAAAATCGACGGGTGAAGATCAAGGAAATCAAGCGAGAACTTGGAATATGACATGGAAGTGTTATCAACATCATCCACAACAATTTGGCCATGATCAAGGTATCTGCCCGTTGGGCCCCTAGAAACATCACGCCCCACGATTGACTTCAACGTCGTCAAAGTTCGGGGGAGCTGCTGCTCCTGTACAACCAAGACCCGGCGGGATTCGAGTCACGCATGGTGACAGGTGATGAAACGTGGGTCCATCACTGGGATCCTGAGACCAAGCTCGAAAGCATGACATGGAAGCAAAGTGGCTCTCCGACCCCCATCAAGTTCCGGACCCAACCCTCATCCGGGAAGATCATGGCCACCATCTTCTGGGATTCTTAGGGAGTGTTGATGGTGTACTATACGCCTTGTGGAAGGACCATCACAGGCCAATATTACGCCGAGGAACTGGCTGGTTTGAAGAAGTGCATCCGTCAGAAGCGGCGCGGCAAGTTGACACGCGGTGCCCTGCTCCTCCACGACAATGCCCCTGTCCATAAGGTCAGATTTTCACAAGCTCCCCTGCGCGAGTGCGGATTTGAGGAGCTCAGCCATCCCTTCTACAGTCCAGATCTGGCCCCTTAGCGACTACTTTTTATTCCGCCAGCTCAATGCTGCACTGCGTGGACGCCGGTTTGGGGACGATGAAGATGTCCAGCTCGCCGTCCAGGAGTGGATTGAACCACAGTCGGGAGATTTCTGGGTGGCGGGAATTCGAAGCCTCATGGACAAGTGGCGCAAGTGTATTGGAGTCGAGGTTAGTTATATTGAAAGATAATAAAACACGTTTCCTCATATCTCGTTTCCCTATATCCGAATTGCAAAAAGTTATTGACTGCCCCTCGTAGTTAGACATTGGAATCAAGCGTGTAGGCCAGAAGTGGGAATCAAACCTGATAGTGAGACGAGCAAATCGAGCATTGTAGTCAGTCGTGGGAATCGAGACTGGTAGTCAGATGTGGTAATCGAGCTTGGTAGTTAGACGTGGAAATCAAACCTGATAGTCAGACGTGGGAGTCTGACTATTGGGCCTGAGAGTCGAGTCTGCTAGTCAGACGTGGGAATCGAGCCTAGTATTCAGATGTGGTAATAGCGCCTGGTAATTTGACCTGGTAATCGAGCCTGATAGTAAAACGTGGTAATCAAGCTTGGTAATCAGACCTGGGAATTGAGCCTGGGATTCGAGTCTGGTAGTAAGACATGGTAATAGAGACTGGAGTCAGACCTGGAAATCGAGTTTGATAGTTAGGCGTGGGAATCGAGCCTGGTAGTCATACGTGTTAATCGAACTTTGGTAGTCAGCCGTAGGAATCAAGCCTGGTATTCAAGCCTGGGAATCGAGACTAGTAGTCAGAGGTGGGAATTGAGCCTGGTAGTCAGTCGTATGATTCAGGATTAGTGTTCAGAGGTTGGAATCGGGACTGGTAGTCAGAGGTGGGAAACGTGCCTGGTAGTCAGACGTTGGAATCTAGACTGGTAGTTAGACGTGTGAATCTTGAATGGTAGTTAGACGTCGGAATCGAGCCTCATAGTCAGACGTGTGAATTGAGCTTGGTAGTCAGAGGTCGGAATCGAGACTGGTAGTCAGACATTGGAATTAATACTGACACTCAATGGTGGCAATCGAGTCTGGCAAACAAACTTAGGAATCGAGACTGGACGTCAGACGTGCGAATTGAGCCTGCTAGTGATACATGGGAATCGATACTAGTAGTCAAACGTGAGATAATCCTTGCTTCAATAGGCTGGTAGTCAGACGTGGGAATCAGGATTGGTAGTCAGAGGTGGGAATCGAGCCTGGTAGTTAGACGTGGGAATAGAGCCTGGAGTCAGACGTTGAAATCGAGACTGGTAGAAATCAAGACTGGGAATCAGTCCTGGTAGTCTGTCGGGCGAATCGAGTCTGGTAGTCAGACATGGTAATCGAGCCTGGTAGTCAGACTTGGGAATAGGGATTGTAGTCATAATTGGGAATCGAGCCTGATAGGTAGACATTGGAATCAAGCGTGTTAGCCAGAAATGGGAATCCAACCTGGTAGTCAGACGTGCGAATCGAGCATTGTAGTCAGACGTGGGAATCGAGACTGGTAGTCAGAGGCTGTAATCGAGCCAGGTAGTTAGAAGTGGGAATCAAGCCTGGTAGTCAGAAGTGGTAATCGATCTTGGTGGTCAGACCTAAGAATTGAGCCTTGTAGTCGAGTCTGGTAGTCAGACTTGGGAATCGAGCCTGGTAGTCAGATGTGGTAATCGAGCCTGCTAGTTAGACGTGGTAATCGAGCCTGATAGTCAAACGTGGTAATCGAGCTTGGTAATCAGACCTGGGAATTGAGCTTGGGAGTCGAGTATGGTAGTAAGACATGGTAATAGAGACTGGAGTCAGACCTGGAAATCGAGTTTGATAGTTAGGCGTGGGAATCGAGCCTGGTAGTCATACGTGTTAATCGAACTTTGGTAGTCAGCCGTAGGAATCAAGCCTGGTAGTCAAGCCTGGGAATCGAGACTAGTAGTCAAAGGTGGGAATTGAGCCTGGTAGTCATTCGTGGGATTCAGGATTAGTGTTCAGAGGTTGGAATCGGGACTGGTAGTCAGAGGTGGGAAACGTGCCTGGTAGTCAGACGTTGTAATCTAGACTGGTAGTTAGACGTGTGAATCTTGAATGGTAGTTAGACGTCGGAATCGAGCCTCATAGTCAGACGTGTGAATTGAGCTTGGTAGTCAGAGGTTGGAATCGAGACTGGTAGTCAGACAGTGGATTTAATACTGACAGTCAATGGTGGCAATCGAGTCTGGCAAACAGACTTAGGAATCGAGATGGGTAGTCAGACGTGCGAATTAAGCCTGGTAGTGATACATGGGAATCGAGACTAGTAGTCAAACGTGGGATAATTCCCGCTTCAATAGGCTGGTAGTCAGACGTGGGAATCAGGATTGGTAGTCAGAGGTGGGAATCGAGCATGGTAGTCAGACGTGGGAATCAAACCTGGTAGTCAGGCGTGTGAATCGAGCATTGTAGTCAGACGTGCGAATCGAGCCTGGTAGTCAGATGTGGTAATCGAGCCTGGTATTTTTACGTGGGAATCAAACCTGATAGTCAGACGTGGTAACCGAGCTTTTTTGTCAGACCTGGGAATTGAGCCTGGGACTCGATTCTGGTAGTCAGACATGGTAATATAGACTGGAGTCATACCTGGGAATCGAGCCAAATAGTTAGGCGTGGGAATCGAGCCTGGTAGTGATGCATGGGAATCGATACTAGTAGTCAGAGGTGGGAATTGAGCCTGGTAGTCAGACGTGGGAGTCAGAGGTTAGAATCGGGACTGGTAGTCAGACGTGGTAATCGAGCTTTGGTAGTCAGACGTAGGAATCAAGCCTGGTAGTGGAGTGATGAGAATTGAGACTAGTAGTCAGAGGTGTGAATTGAGTCTGGTAGCCAGTGGTGGGAGTCAGGATTGGTAGTCAGAGGTTGGAATCGGGACTGGTAGTCAGAGGTGGGAATCGAGCTTGGTAGTCAGACGTGGGAATCTAGACTGGTAGTTAGAAGTGTGAATCTTGACTGGTAGTTAAAAGTAAAAATCGAGCCTGGTATTCAGACGTGTGAATTGAGCCTGGTAGTCAGAGGTTGGATTCGAGACTGGTAGTCAGACGTTGGAATTAAATCTGACAGTCAATGGTGGCAATCGAGTCTGGTAAACAGACGTAGGAATCAAGGCTAGTATTCAGACGTGTGAATCGAGCCTGGTAGTAATACATGGGAATCGAGACTAGTAGTCAGACGTGGGATAATTCCCACGTCAATAGGCTGATAGTCAGACGTGGGAATCAGGATTGGTAGTCAGAGGTGGGAATCGAGCCTGGTAGTCAGATTTGGGAATCGAGACTGGTAGTCAGACGTCGGAATCAAGCCGTGTAATCAGATGTTCAATCGATTCTGGTAGTCAGACGTGGGAATTAAGCCTGATACTTAGACGTGGGAATAGAGCCTGGAGTCAGACTTTGAAATCGAAACTAGTAGAAATTAAGACTGGGAATCAGTCCTGGTAGTCAGACGTGTGAATCGTGTCTGGTAGTCAGACATGGTAATCTAGTCTGGTAGTCAGACTTGGGAATAGACACTGGAGTTAGAATTGGGAATCAAGCCTGATAGCTAGACAGGGAAATCAAGCGTGTTAGACAGACGTGGGAATCAAACCTGATAGTCAGACGTGCGAATCGAGCCTGGTAGTCAGATGTGGTAATCGAGCAGGGTAGTTAAATGTGGGAATCAAGCCTGATAGTCAGACGTGGTTATCGAGCTTGGTAGTTAGACCTTTAAATTGAGCCTGAGACTCGAGCCTGGTAGTCAGACATGGTAATAGAGACTGGAGTCAGACTTGGGAATCGAGCCTGATAGTTCGGCGTGGGAATCGAGCCTGGTAGTCATACGAGGTAATTGTGCTTTGGTAGTCAGCTGTAGGAATCGAGCCTGGTAGTGATGCATGGGATTCGAGGCTAGTAGTCAGAGGTGGGAATTGAGCCTGGTAGTCAGACGTGGGAGTCAGAGGTTGTAATCGGGACTGGTAGTCAGATGTAATAATCGAGCCTGGTAGGCAGACGTGAGAATCTATACTAGGAGTTAGAAGGGTGAATCTTGACTGGTACTTAGACGTTGGAATCGAGCCTGTTAGTCAGATGTGGGAATCTAGCCTGGTAGTTAGACGTGTGAATCTTGACTGGTAGTGAGACGTGTGAATTGAGCCTGGTAGTGAGACGTGTAAATTGAGCCTGGTAGTCAGAGGTTGGAATCGAGACTGGTAGTCAGAGGTTGGATTCGTGACTGGTAGTCAGACATTGGAATTAATACTGACAATCAATGGTGGCAATCGAGTCTGGCAAACAGACGTAACAATCGAGACTGGTACTCAGACGTGCAAATCGAGCCTGGTAGTGATACATGGGAATTGAGACTAGTAGTCAGACGTGGGACAATTCCCACGTCAATAGGCTGGTATTCAGACGTGGGAATCAGGATTGGTAGTCACAGGTAGGAATCGAGCCTGGTATTCAGATGTGGGAATTGAGACTGGTAGTCAGACTTCTGAATCAAGCCTGGTAATCAAATTTTCAATCGATCCTGGTAGTTAGACGTGGGAATTTAACCTGGTAATAAGACGTGGGAATAGAGCGTGAAGTCAGACGTTGAAATCGAGACTGGGAATCAGTCCTGGTAGTCAGACGTGGAAATCGATTCTGGTAGTCAGACATGGTAATCGAGCCTAGTAGTCAGACTTGGGAATAGATACTGGAATTAGAATTGGGAATCGAGCCTGATAGTTAGACATGGGAATCGAGCTTGTTAGCCAGACGTGGGAATCAAACCTGGTAGTTAGACGTGTGAATCGAGCATTGTAGTCAGACGTGGGACTCGAGCCTGGTATTCAGATGTGGTAATTGAGCCTTGGTAGTTAGACGTGGGAATCAAGCCTGATATTCAGACGTGGTAATTGAGCTTGGTAGTTAGACCTGGGAATTGAGCCTGTGAGTCGAGTCTGGTAGTCATACATGCTAATAGAGACTGGAGTCATACCTAGGAATCGATCCTAGTAGTTAGGCGTGAGAATTTAGCCTGATAGTCATACGTGGTAATCGAGCTTTGGTAGTTAGGCTTAGGAATCGAGCCTGGTAGTGATGCATGGGAATCTATACTATTATTATTATTATTAAAGTTCCAAGCCACAACCCCAACTGGAAGAGCAAATAGCTATAAGCCCAAGGGCCCCAGCGGGGAAAGAAACCTGGTATGGAAAAAACGAAACAAAGATCAAGAAAAACATAATAAATAAATAGAAAATTAAAAAAAAAAAAAAAAAAAAAAATTAAATGCTATAATGTTAAAAATATTATAATATTATATATGTGTGGATAATGAATAAAATATTAAAGTTATAAGTTTCTGTTAATTAAAAATGTATTAGCACCCACTTTAAATTTCTGAAGTTCCAAGGACTCAACAACAACACTAGGAAGTTCATTCCACAGTTTAGTTGTGTTAGGAATGAAACTTCTTGAAAACTGTGTTGTGTTGAATCTCATAGGCGTAAAGGCCCTACTATTGGCATTTAGTACACCTCTGGTAACTCGTTGAGGGGCATATAAATTGGGCAGATCGTGATGCAGTGGATGATCTGCATTGTTAAAAATTTTATATAAGATGCATAAGGAGCTTATTGCTCGCCTATGCCACAGATCAACTTTGAGGTCAGGAATTAAAAATTTTATTGCTCTCAAATTTTTATCTAATAAATTAAGATAAGAGTTGGCTGCCGAACTCCAAACAGGGGCGCAATATTCAAAACACGGAAGAATAAAAGCATTAAAACAATTTTTAAGAACAGTCTGCTCTCCAAATACTTTGTAAGATTTCCTCAAAATGCCAATTTTTTGAGCAATAGAGGAGGAAATAGATCGAATGTGATTCTCAAAAGTAAACCTAGAGTCAAGCATAACTCCAAGCAACTTAAAAGAATCACATATGGAGATGGGAATGTTATTTATTAAAAGATCTGGATGGGGAGGATCTAGTGTTCTGGATCTGCTAACAATCATACTCTGGGTTTTCTTTGCATTTAACTTCATGCCCCATGAAGTGCACCAAACATTTATCTTAGCCAGATCTCTATTTAAAGACTCTGCAACCGATGCTCTCAACTCAGGAGATGGGACTGGGGCTATTAGAGTAGCATCATCAGCATAGGCTATAAGTCTATTTTCCAGTCCAAACCACATATCATGGGTATATAAAATAAACAGTAGAGGACCAAGAACACTGCCTTGTGGTACACCAGATAGCACCTCTCTCTCATCACTAAAATTATTGTCAACATAAACCTTTTGATGTCGATTTGTTAAAAATTGTTCAATAATATTTAAAAATACACCACCTACTCCCAACTGCTTCAACTTAAATATCAGGGCCTTATGATTGACACGGTCAAATGCAGCACTGAAATCCAGGCCAACTAAGCGAACTTCTTGACCAGAGTCTAATGATTTTTGGACAATGGTGGAGACTGTGAGAAGTGCATCACAAGTGCTCAGACCCTTACGAAATCCAAACTGTAAAAAGGGAAACAGACGATTAAGCTCGGCAAATGTACTTAAACGTTTAGCTAGTAAACGTTCAAAAATCTTAGATAGAACAGGAGTTATAGAGATGGGCCTATATTCAGTAGGGTTAAAACTACCACTTGCACTTTTACATAGTGGAGTGATGTTACCAATTCTCCAACATTCGCAAAAACTACCACTCCTCGCCAGCTTCCGAAGAATAACGGAAAGCTTGGGAGCCAAATACTCTGCAGTTTTCTTAAAGAATAAAGGGAATATACCATTTGGGTCAGTACCACCATAAGCATCCAGATCAAGAAGTAACTGTTTTACTTCACTTGAACGGAAAGCAATCTTGTTTAACCTTGGTTCAGGGAAACAAGTGTCAGGTAGAGTTAGATTCTCCTTACTTTGTTTATTATCAAAAACATCAGCCAACAGTGTTGCCTTTTCTTCAGGACTATGGGTAATGGAACCATCAGGTTTAAGAAGGGGTGGCATAGATGAATCATTCCCAAAAAGAGCAGACTTGAGAGTGGTCCAGAATTTGTGGGAATTTGCTGTGCGCTGAAGAGTTCCCTTTGTGGTAGTATTGAATTCAACTTCAGCATTATTATATACCCTCTGAGCTGCTGTTCTGTAGTGCACATAATTATCCCATAGAAAGGCAGATCTACTCCCCTTCCACAGGTTGTAGGCTTCTTGTTTCTGCATATGAGCCCTCTTACAGTCATCATTAAACCAGGCTTTGTCCTTAGTGCGATATCTGATCATACGGAATGGAACATGTCTATCAATAATTGAAACAATTTTATCATTCAAAATACGAACTGCTTCAACCTCCTTATATATTAGTGGCCAGTTGATCCGGGAGATATCATTTAATATATTGCACCAGTCTACTTGAGATTTGATGAATACTTTGCTTGTATGAGCTATATTAGGAATAGATTGCTCAATACAGATAGTTATAGAAATTGCACAGTGGTCAGAAGTTCCCACAGGAGGATCAACAGCACTTGTAACGACTCCAGGGGAATCAGTGAAAACCAAGTCAAGGCAGTTCCCAGATGAATGGGTAGGCTCCCTAATGACTTGCTCACAACCCGACTCACACGCAAAATCATAAGCCCTGATACCATGACAGTCAGTAGGGGAGACAGAAGACAGCCATTGCCTATGATGAGCATTGAGGTCTCCCATAAATACAAAGCAGGCTTTCCGGTCATTTTCCTGTACCTTGGCCATGGCAAGGAGCAGACAATCAAAAATAGTATCATCTAAGTCTGGATTGCGATAGACAGAAAAAAGATAAAAATTATTTTGCTTACCACATACTTTCATAACTTGCATCTCATGGCAAGAACAAGCATAGGAGGTCTTTGAAGCAGAGTAACCATTCCTAATGTAAACTGCCAATCCTCTAGCCCTAGGAATGGCATCACGCCTAAGTAAAATTGGTTTTTTGAAGCCTGGTATAAGTAGTTCAGAGACATGCCTCATATTTGAAACCAGGGTCTCTGAACAGAGTAAAATGTCATGAGACTTGGATGAAGCAGTCAAGTCTTTAATATTGGCATTGAGCCTTGTAGTCAGACGTGGGATTCAGGTTTGGTAGTCAGAGGTTAGAATCGGGACTGGTAGTCAGAGGTGGAAATCGAGCCTGGTAGTCAGACTTCGGAATCAAGACCGATAATCAGATGTTCAATCGATCCTAGTAGTCAGACGTGGGAATTGAGCCTGGTAGTTAGACGTGGGAATAGAGCCTGGAGTCAGACGTCGGAATCGAGTCTGGTAGTCAGACATGGTAATCTAGCCTGGTCGTCAGCCTGTGGAATAGAGACCTGAGTCAGAATTGGCAATCGAGTCTGATACGAGGGGCGGTCAATAAGTTTTGCGAATCGGTAGGGCAAAACAGAGGAAGGGGAATGGCTGTTCGTTGGGGTGTTATGACAAGTTATGACAAGTCAAGACCTGCAGCCGCACGCTTCTGCCTCGTCTATTTAAGAAGCAGTAGCTGATCGCAGATCGTCAGTCACAAATTTTTCAACAATGGAGAAGGTTGAGCACCGCGCAGTGATCAAATTTTTGACCAAGGAAAGCAAGAATGCAAAAGAGATCCATGAATGCATGGTTGTAATATACATCGACACCGCCCCTTCCTATGAAACCATTGCTCGCTGGAATAGGGAGTTCCGCCATGGTCGTGAGTCCCTTGAAGATGACCCTCGTCCAGGACACCCGTCAGACGTGACCAACCAGGACAATGTGGCCCGTGTGGAAAGGATCATCCTCGAAAATCGACGGGTGAAGATCAAGGAAATCAAGCGAGAACTTGGAATATGACATGGAAGTGTTATCAACATCATCCACAACAATTTGGCCATGATCAAGGTATCTGCCCGTTGGGTCCCTAGAAACATCACGCCCCACGATTGACTTCAACGTCGTCAAAGTTCGGGGGAGCTGCTGCTCCTGTACAACCAAGACCCGGCGGGATTCGAGTCACGCATGGTGACAGGTGATGAAACGTGGGTCCATCACTGGGATCCTGAGACCAAGCTCGAAAGCATGACATGGAAGCAAAGTGGCTCTCCGACCCCCATCAAGTTCCGGACCCAACCCTCATCCGGGAAGATCATGGCCACCATCTTCTGGGATTCTTAGGGAGTGTTGATGGTGTACTATGCGCCTTGTGGAAGGACCATCACAGGCCAATATTACGCCGAGGAACTGGCTGGTTTGAAGAAGTGCATCCGTCAGAAGCGGCGCGGCAAGTTGACACGCGGTGCCCTGCTCCTCCACGACAATGCCCCTGTCCATAAGGTCAGATTTTCACAAGCTCCCCTGCGCGAGTGCGGATTTGAGGAGCTCAGCCATCCCTTCTACAGTCCAGATCTGGCCCCTTAGCGACTACTTTTTATTCCGCCAGCTCAATGCTGCACTGCGTGGACGCCGGTTTGGGGACGATGAAGATGTCCAGCTCGCCGTCCAGGAGTGGATTGAACCACAGTCGGGAGATTTCTGGGTGGCGGGAATTCGAAGCCTCATGGACAAGTGGCGCAAGTGTATTGGAGTCGAGGTTAGTTATATTGAAAGATAATAAAACACGTTTCCTCATATCTCGTTTCCCTATATCCGAATTGCAAAAAGTTATTGACTGCCCCTCGTAGTTAGACATTGGAATCAAGCGTGTAGGCCAGAAGTGGGAATCAAACCTGATAGTGAGACGAGCAAATCGAGCATTGTAGTCAGTCGTGGGAATCGAGACTGGTAGTCAGATGTGGTAATCGAGCCTGGTAGTTAGACGTGGAAATCAAACCTGATAGTCAGACGTGGGAGTCTGACTATTGGACCTGAGAGTCGAGTCTGCTAGTCAGACGTGGGAATCGAGCCTAGTATTCAGATGTGGTAATAGCGCCTGGTAATTTGACCTGGTAATCGAGCCTGATAGTAAAACGTGGTAATCAAGCTTGGTAATCAGACCTGGGAATTGAGCCTGGGATTCGAGTCTGGTAGTAAGACATGGTAATAGAGACTGGAGTCAGACCTGGAAATCGAGTTTGATAGTTAGGCGTGGGAATCGAGCCTGGTAGTCATACGTGTTAATTGAACTTTGGTAGTCAGCCGTAGGAATCAAGCCTGGTATTCAAGCCTGGGAATCGAGACTAGTAGTCAGAGGTGGGAATTGAGCCTGGTAGTCATTCGTGGGATTCAGGATTAGTGTTCAGAGGTTGGAATCGGGACTGGTAGTCAGAGGTGGGAAACGTGCCTGGTAGTCAGACGTTGGAATCTAGACTGGTAGTTAGACGTGTGAATCTTGAATGGTAGTTAGACGTCGGAATCGAGCCTCATAGTCAGACGTGTGAATTGAGCTTGGTAGTCAGAGGTTGGAATCGAGACTGGTAGTCAGACATTGGAATTAATACTGACACTCAATGGTGGCAATCGAGTCTGGCAAACAAACTTAGGAATCGAGACTGGACGTCAGACGTGCGAATTGAGCCTGCTAGTGATACATGGGAATCGATACTAGTAGTCAAACGTGAGATAATCCTTGCTTCAATAGGCTGGTAGTCAGACGTGGGAATCAGGATTGGTAGTCAGAGGTGGGAATCGAGCCTGGTAGTTAGACGTGGGAATAGAGCCTGGAGTCAGACGTTGAAATCGAGACTGGTAGAAATCAAGACTGGGAATCAGTCCTGGTAGTCTGTCGGGCGAATCGAGTCTGGTAGTCAGACATGGTAATCGAGCCTGGTAGTCAGACTTGGGAATAGAGATTGTAGTCATAATTGGGAATCGAGCCTGATAGGTAGACATTGGAATCAAGCGTGTTAGCCAGAAGTGGGAATCCAACCTGGTAGTCAGACGTGCGAATCGAGCATTGTAGTCAGACGTGGGAATCGAGACTGGTAGTCAGAGGCTGTAATCGAGCCAGGTAGTTAGAAGTGGGAATCAAGCCTGGTAGTCAGAAGTGGTAATCGATCTTGGTAGTCAGACCTAAGAATTGAGCCTTGTAGTCGAGTCTGGTAGTCAGACTTGGGAATCGAGCCTGGTAGTCAGATGTGGTAATCGAGCCTGCTAGTTAGACGTGGTAATCGAGCCTGATAGTCAAACGTGGTAATCGAGCTTGGTAATCAGACCTGGGAATTGAGCTTGGGAGTCGAGTATGGTAGTAAGACATGGTAATAGAGACTGGAGTCAGACCTGGAAATCGAGTTTGATAGTTAGGCGTGGGAATCGAGCCTGGTAGTCATACGTGTTAATCGAACTTTGGTAGTCAGCCGTAGGAATCAAGCCTGGTAGTCAAGCCTGGGAATCGAGACTAGTAGTCAGAGGTGGGAATTGAGCCTGGTAGTCATTCGTGGGATTCAGGATTAGTGTTCAGAGGTTGGAATCGGGACTGGTAGTCAGAGGTGGGAAACGTGCCTGGTAGTCAGACGTTGGAATCTAGACTGGTAGTTAGACGTGTGAATCTTGAATGGTAGTTAGACGTCGGAATCGAGCCTCATAGTCAGACGTGTGAATTGAGCTTGGTAGTCAGAGGTTGGAATCGAGACTGGTAGTCAGACATTGGAATTAATACTGACACTCAATGGTGGCAATCGAGTCTGGCAAACAAACTTAGGAATCGAGACTGGACGTCAGACGTGCGAATTGAGCCTGCTAGTGATACATGGGAATCGATACTAGTAGTCAAACGTGAGATAATCCTTGCTTCAATAGGCTGGTAGTCAGACGTGGGAATCAGGATTGGTAGTCAGAGGTGGGAATCGAGCCTGGTAGTTAGACGTGGGAATAGAGCCTGGAGTCAGACGTTGAAATCGAGACTGGTAGAAATCAAGACTGGGAATCAGTCCTGGTAGTCTGTCGGGCGAATCGAGTCTGGTAGTCAGACATGGTAATCGAGCCTGGTAGTCAGACTTGGGAATAGAGATTGTAGTCATAATTGGGAATCGAGCCTGATAGGTAGACATTGGAATCAAGCGTGTTAGCCAGAAGTGGGAATCCAACCTGGTAGTCAGACGTGCGAATCGAGCATTGTAGTCAGACGTGGGAATCGAGACTGGTAGTCAGAGGCTGTAATCGAGCCAGGTAGTTAGAAGTGGGAATCAAGCCTGGTAGTCAGAAGTGGTAATCGATCTTGGTAGTCAGACCTAAGAATTGAGCCTTGTAGTCGAGTCTGGTAGTCAGACTTGGGAATCGAGCCTGGTAGTCAGATGTGGTAATCGAGCCTGCTAGTTAGACGTGGTAATCGAGCCTGATAGTCAAACGTGGTAATCGAGCTTGGTAATCAGACCTGGGAATTGAGCTTGGGAGTCGAGTATGGTAGTAAGACATGGTAATAGAGACTGGAGTCAGACCTGGAAATCGAGTTTGATAGTTAGGCGTGGGAATCGAGCCTGGTAGTCATACGTGTTAATCGAACTTTGGTAGTCAGCCGTAGGAATCAAGCCTGGTAGTCAAGCCTGGGAATCGAGACTAGTAGTCAGAGGTGGGAATTGAGCCTGGTAGTCATTCGTGGGATTCAGGATTAGTGTTCAGAGGTTGGAATCGGGACTGGTAGTCAGAGGTGGGAAACGTGCCTGGTAGTCAGACGTTGGAATCTAGACTGGTAGTTAGACGTGTGAATCTTGAATGGTAGTTAGACGTCGGAATCGAGCCTCATAGTCAGACGTGTGAATTGAGCTTGGTAGTCAGAGGTTGGAATCGAGACTGGTAGTCAGACAGTGGATTTAATACTGACAGTCAATGGTGGCAATCGAGTCTGGCAAACAGACTTAGGAATCGAGATGGGTAGTCAGACGTGCGAATTAAGCCTGGTAGTGATACATGGGAATCGAGACTAGTAGTCAAACGTGGGATAATTCCCGCTTCAATAGGCTGGTAGTCAGACGTGGGAATCAGGATTGGTAGTCAGAGGTGGGAATCGAGCATGGTAGTCAGACGTGGGAATCAAGACTGGTAGTCAGACGTCGGAATTAAGCCTGGTAATCAGATGTTCAATCGATCCTGGTAGTCAGACGTTGGAATTGAGACTGGTAGTTAGACGTGGGAATAGAGCCTAGACTCAGACGTTGAAATCGAGACTGGTAGAAATCAAGACTGGGAATCAGTCCTGTTAGTCAGATGTGGTATTCGAGCTAGGTAGTTAGAAGTGGGAATCGAGCCTGTTAGTCAGAGGTGGTAATCGAGCTTGGTAGTCAGACCTAAGAATTGAGCCTTGTAGTCGAGTCTGGTAGTCAGACGTGGGAATCGAGCCTGGAAGTCAGATGTGGTAATCGAGCCTGGTAGTTCGACGTGGTAATCGAGCCTGATAGTTAAACGAGGTAATCGAGCTTGGTAATAAGACCTGGGAATTGAGCCTGGGACTCGAGTCTGGTAGTCAGACCTGTGAGTTGAGCCTGGGATTCGAGTCTGGTAGTCAGACATGGTAATAGAGACTGGAGTCAGACCTGGGAATCGAGCCTGATAGTTCGGCGTGGGAATCAAGCATGGTAGTCATACGTAGTAATCGAGCTTTGGTAGTCAGACGTAGGAATCGAGCCTGGTAGTGATGCATGGGAATTGAGACTAGTAGTCAGAGAAGGGAATTGAGCCTGGTAGTCAGTGGTGGGAGTCAGGATTGGTAGTCAGAGGTTGGAATCGGGACTGGTAGTCAGAGGTCGGAATCGAGCCTAGTAGTCAGACGTGGGAATCTAGACTTGTAGTTAGACGTATGAATCTTGAATGGTAGTTAGACGTCGGAATCGAGCCTGGTATTCAGACGTGTGAATTGAGCCTGGTAGTCAGATGTTGGATTCAAGACTGGTAGTCAGACGTTGGAATTAATACTGACAGTCAATTGTGGCAATCGAGTTTGGCAAACAGACATAGGAATCGAGACTGGTAGTCAGACGTGCGAATCAAGCCTAGTAGTAATACATGGGAATCGAGACTAGTAGTGAGACGTGGGAATCAGGATTGGTAGTCAGAGGTGTGAATTGAGCCTGGTAGTCAGATTTAGAAATCGAGACTGCTAGTCAGACGTCGGAATCAAGCCGTGTAATCAGATGTTCAATCGATCCTGGTAGTCAGACAAGGGAATTGAGCCTGTTAGTTAGACGTGGGAATAGAACCTGGAGTCAGACGTTGAAATAGAGACTGGTAGCAATCAAGACTGGGAATCAATCCTGGTAGTCAGACCTGGTAATTGAGTCTGGTAGTCAGACATAGTAATCGAGCATGGTAGTCAGACTTGGGAATAGAGACTGGAGTCAGAATTGGGAATCGAGCCTGATAGTTAGACATGGGAATCAAGCGTGTTATCCAGACGTCGAAATCTAGACTCGTAGTTAAACGTGGGAATCGAGACTGGTAGTCAGACGTTAGAGCCATTCCTGATAGTCAGACGCGGGAATCGAGACTGGTAGTCTGACGTCGGAATCAAGCCTGTTACTCAGATGTTCAATCGATCCTGGTAGGTAGACGTGGAAATTGTGCCTGGTAATCAGACGTGAGAATAGAGACTGGACACAGACGTTCAAATCGCGAATGGTAATCAGACTTGGAAATCAAGACAGGTAGTCAGATGTGGGAATCAAACCTGGTACTCAGACGTCAAAATCAACATTGGTACTCAGAGGTGGGAATCGAGAATGGTAGTTAGACGTGGGAATCTAGGCTGGATGTTACACCTGTGAATCTTGACTGGTAGTTAGACGTCGTAATCGAGCCTGGTATTCAGACCTGTGAATTGAGCCTGGAAGTCCGAGGTTGGAATCGAGACTGGTATTCAGACGTTGGAATTTATACTGGCAGTCAGAGGTCAAAATCGAACCTGGTAGACAAACGTAGGAATCGAGACTGGTAGTCAGACGTGGGAATCGAGCCTTTAGTCGGAAGTTGAATCTAGACTGAGTTAGATGTGGGAATCGAGTCTGGTAGTCAGACGTGGGAATCAAGATTGGTAGTCACAGGTTGGAATCGAGACTGGTAGTCAGATCTGAGAATAGAGCCCGATAGTTAGACATGGCAATTTAGACCTGGTTGTTAGAAGTGGAAATCTAGACTGGTAGTTAGACGTGGGAATCGAGACTGGTAGTCAGACGTGTGAATCTTGACTGGTGGTTAGACGTCGGAATCAAGCCTAGGAGTCAGTTGCGGAATCGAACCTGGTAGTCAGACGTGTGAATTGAGGATGGTAATCATAGGTTGGAAACGAGACTGGTAGTCAGACGTTAAAATTAATACTGGCATTTAGATGAGAAATTGAACCTGGTAGACACACGTAGGAATCGAGACTTATAGTCAGACTTGCGAATCGAGTCTAGTCAGACTTATGAATCGATCCTGGTGTGATAAATGGGAAGCGAGACTAGTAGTCAGACGTCGGACAATTCCCACGTCAAGAGCCTGGTAGTCAGACATAGGAATCAAGGTTGGTAGTCAGAGGTTAGAATCGAGACTTGTAGTCATAGGTGTGAATCGAGACTAGTAGTCAGACGTGGGACAATTCCCACGTCAATAGCCTGGTAGTCAGACGTGGGAATCAAGGTTGGTAGTCAGAGTTGGAATCGAGACTGGTAGTCATAGGTGGGAATCGAGACGGGTGGTCAGACGTGGGAATCTAGACTGGTAGTTAGACATGGGAATCGAGAGTGGTAGTCAGACGTTGGAGTCAAGTCTGGTAGTCAGTTGCGAGAATCGAGAGTGGTAGTTAGACGTGGGAATCTAGACCAGTATTCAGACTTGACACAATTCCCACGTCAATAGCCTAGATTTGGTCATCAAGATTGGTAGTCAGAGGTTGGAATCGAGACTGGTTTCAGAGGTGGGAAACGAGCCTTTAGTTAGACTTGTGAATCTAGACTGAGTTAGACGTGGTAATCGAGTCTGGTAGTCAGACGTGGGAATCAAGATTGGTAGTCAGAGGTTGGAATCGAGACTGGAGGTCAGAGCTTAGAATAGAGCCTGGTAGTCAGACGTGGGAAACGAGCCTGGTAGTCAGACGTTTGAATCTAGACCGGGTAACTAGTTAGACTTGGGATTCTAGACTGGTAGTTAGACGTTGGAATCGAGACTGGTAGTCAGACGTGTGAATTGAGCCTGTTAGTCAGCGGTTGGAATCGAGACTGGTAGTCAGATGTTAGAATTAATACTGGCAATCATAGGTGGGAATTGAACCTTGTAGACAGAAGTAGGAATCGAGACTCGTAGTCAGAGGTGGGAATCGAGCCTTTAGTCAGACGCGGGAATCTAGACTGAGTTAGACGTGGGAAGTGAGTCTGGTAGTCAGACGTGGGAATCAAGATTGGTAGTCACAGGTTTGAATCGAGACAGGTAGTCATAGCTGAGAATAGAGCCTGGTAGTCAGACTTTGGAATCTAGACCTGGTAGTTAGACGTGGGAATCTAGCCTTGTAGTTAGACGTGGAAATCGAAACTAGTAGTCAGACTTGTAAATCTTGACTGGTAGTTAGACGTGGGAATCGAGCCTGGTAGTCTGACATGTGAATTGAGCCTGGTAGTCAGAGATTGGAATCGAAAGTGGTATTCAGACGTTGGAATTTATACTGGCAGTCAGAGGTCGAAATCGAACCTGGTAGACAGACGTAGGAATCGAGACTGGTAGTCAGACGTGGGAATCGAGACTCATATTCAGACGTTGAATCTAGACTGAGTTAGATGTGGGAATCGAGTCTGGTAGTCAGACGTGGGAATCAAGATTGGTAGTCACAGGTTGGAATTGAGACTGGTAGTCAGATCTGAGAATAGAGCCTGATAGTTAGACATGGCAATTTAGACCTGGTTGTTAGAAGTGGAAATCTAGACTGGTAGTTAGACGTGGGAATCGAGACTGGTAGTCAGACGTGTGAATCTTGACTGGTGGTTAGACGTCGGAATCAAGCCTAGGAGTCAGTTGCGGAATCGAACCTGGTAGTCAGACGTGTGAATTGAGGATGGTAATCATAGGTTGGAAACGAGACTGGTAGTCAGACGTTAAAATTAATACTGGCATTTAGATGAGAAATCGAACCTGGTAGACACACGTAGGAATCGAGACTTATAGTCAGACTTGCGAATCGAGTCTAGTCAGACTTATGAATCGATCCTAGTGTGATAAATGGGAAGCGAGACTAGTAGTCAGACGTCGGACAATTCCCACGTCAAGAGCCTGGTAGTCAGACATTGGAATCAAGGTTGGTAGTCAGAGGTTAGAATCGAGACTTGTAGTCATAGGTGTGAATCGAGACGGGGAGTCAGAGCTGAGAATAGAGCCTGGTATTCAGAGATAGAAATCGATCCTGATAGTGATACATGGGAATCGAGACTAGTAGTCAGACGTGGGACAATTCCCACGTCAATAGCCTGGTAGTCAGACGTGGGAATCAAGGTTGGTAGTCAGAGTTTGGAATCGAGACTGGTAGTCATAGGTGGGAATCGAGACGGGTAGTCAGACGTGGGAATCTAGACTGGTAGTTAGACATGGGAATCGAGAGTGGTAGTCAGACGTTGGAGTCAAGCCTAGGAGGCAGTTGCGAGAATCGAGAGTGGTAGTTAGACGTGAGAATCTAGACCAGTATTCAGACTTGACACAATTCCCACGTCAATAGCCTAGATTTGGTCATCAAGATTGGTAGTCAGAGGTTGGAATCGAGACTGGTTTCAGAGGTGGGAAACGAGCCTTTAGTTAGACTTGTGAATCTAGACTGAGTTAGACGTGGTAATCGAGTCTGGTAGTCAGACGTGGGAATCAAGATTGGTAGTCAGAGGTTGGAATCGAGACTGGAGGTCAGAGCTGAGAATAGAGCCTGGTAGTCAGACGTGGGAAACGAGCCTGGTAGTCAGACGTTGGAATCTAGACCGGGTAGTTAGACGTGGGATTCTAGACTGGTAGTTAGACGTTGGAATCGAGACTGGTAGTCAGACGTGTGAATTGAGCCTGTTAGTCAGAGGTTGGAATCGAGACTGGTAGTCAGATGTTAGAATTAATACTGACAGTCATAGGTGGGAATTGAACCTTGTAGACAGAGGTAGGAATCGAGACTGGTAGTCAGAGGTGGGAATCGAGCCTTTAGTCAGACGTGGGAATCTAGACTGAGTTAGACGTGGGAAGTGAGTCTGGTAGTCAGACGTGGGAATCAAGATTGGTAGTCACAGGTTTGAATCGAGACAGGTAGTCATAGCTGAGAATAGAGCCTGGTAGTCAGACTTTGGAATCTAGACCTGGTAGTTAGACGTGGGAATCTAGCCTTGTAGTTAGACGTGGAAATCGAAACTGGTAGTCAGGGTTGTTAATCTTTACTGGTAGTTAGACGTGGGAATCGAGCCTGGTAGTCAGACATGTGAATTGAGCCTGGTAGTCAGAGATTGGAATCGAAAGTGGTAGTCAGACGTTGGAATTAATACTGGCAGTCAGATGTGGAAATCGAACCTGGTAGACAGACGTGGAATCGATACTGGTAGTCAGACGTGCAAATCAAGCCTGTCAGTGATACATGGAAATCGAGACTAGTAGTCAGACGTGGGAAAATTCCCACGTCAATAGGCTGGTAGTCAGACTGGGGAATCAGGATTGGTAGTCATAGGTGGGAATCGATCCTGGTAGTCAGAGGTGGGAATCTAGACTGAGTTAGACATGGTAATCGAGTCTAGTAGTCAGACGTGGGAATCGAGACTGGTAGTCAGACGTGGGAAACTAGGCCGGGTAGTTAGACGTGAGAATCAAGACTGGTAGTTAGATGTGGGAATCGAGACTGGTAGTCAGTCATAGAAATCAAGACTTATAGTTAGACGTGCGAATCGAGTCTGGTAGTCAGACTTTGGAATCGAGACTAGTAGTCAGATGTGGGACAATTCACACGTCAATAGGCTGGTACTCAGATTGGGGAATCAGGATTGGTAGTCAGAGGTGGGAATCGAGCCTGGTAGTCAGACGTAGGAATCAAGATTGGTAGTCAGAGGTTGGAATTGAGAATGATAGTCAGAGCTGAGAATAGAGCCTGGTTTTCAGACGTTGGAATCGAGACTGGTAGTCAGACGTGGGAAATAAGGCCGGTTTGTTAGACGTGGGAATCTATACTGGTCGTTAGATGTGGGAATTGAGACTGGTAGTCAGACCTGTCATTGTTGACTAGTAGTTAGACGTGGTATTCAAGACTGTTAGTCAGACGGGTAGTCAAGCCTGCTATTCAGAGATTGGAATCGAGACTGGTAGTCAGACGTTGGAATAAATACTGGCATTCAGATGTAGCAATCGAACCAGGTAGACAGACGTAGGAATCCAGACTTCTAGTCAGACTTGCGAATCGAGACTGGTAGTCAGACTTCGAAATCGATCCTGGTGTGATACATGGGAATCGAGACTAGTAGTCAAAAGTTGCACAATTCCCAGACTCGGGAATCAAGGTTGGTAGTCAGATGTTAGAATCGAGACTGATAGTCATAGGTGGAAATCGAACCTAGTAGTCAGAGCTGAGAATAGAGCCTGGTAGTCAGAGGTGGGAATCGAGCTCGGTAGTCAGACGTCGGAATCTAGACTGGTAGTTAGACGTGGGACTCGAGAGTGGTAGTCATACGTTGCAGTCAAGCTTGGTAGTGAGACGCAGGAATCGAGACTAGTAGTTAGACGTGGGAATCGAGACCAGTAGTCAGACTTGGGACAATTTACACTTCAATAGCCTAGACGTGGGAATCAACATTGGTAGTCAGAGTTTGGAATCGAAACTGGTTTCAGAGATGGGAAACGAGCCTTTAGTCATACGTGGGAATCTAGACTGAGTTAGACGTGGG
The DNA here is from genome assembly GCA_963969495.1 of Ceratothoa steindachneri. Classification (NCBI taxonomy): domain Eukaryota; kingdom Metazoa; phylum Arthropoda; class Malacostraca; order Isopoda; family Cymothoidae; genus Ceratothoa; species Ceratothoa steindachneri. The sequence continues at coordinate 109,610,725 of OZ018333.1, forward strand.
AATAGAGTCTAGTAGTCAGACGTGGGAATCAAGATTGGTAGTCACAGGTTGCAATCGAGACTGGTAGTGAGACGTCGGAAACTAGGCCGGGTAGTTAGACGTGGGAATCTAGACTGGTAGTTAGATGTGGGAATCGAGACTGGTATTCAGACGTAGGAATCGAGACTTATAGTCAGACGTCGGACAATTCCCACGTCAATAGCCTAGGGGGCAGACATGAGAATCAAGGTTGGTAGTCAGAGGTAAGAATCGAGACTGGTAGTCATAGGTGTGAATCGAGACGGAGAGTCAGAGCTGAGAATAGAGCCTGGTAGTCAGACGTGTGAATCAAGATTGGTAGTCAGAATGAAGAATAAGGATTGGTAGTCAGAGGTGGGAATTGAGCCTGGTAGTCAGACGTGTGAATCAAGATTGGTAGTCAGAGGTTAGAATTGAGACTGTTAGTCAGAGCTGAGAATAGAGCCTGGTAGTCAGACGTGGGAATCGAGACTGTTAGTCACACGTGGGAATCGTTGCCGGTTTGTTAGACATGGGAATCTATACTGGTAGTTAGATGTGGGACTCGAGACTAGTAGTCAGACCTTTAAATGTTGACTAGTAGTTAGACGTAGTATTCGAGATTGGTTGTCAGATGTTGTAGTCAAGCCTGGTATTCAGAGGTTGGAATCGAGACTGGTAGTCAGACGTTGGAATTAATACTGGCATTCATATGTAGCAATCGAACCAGGTAGACAGACGTAGGAATCGAGACTTATAGTCAGACTTGTGAATCGAGTCTGGTAGTTAGACTTCGGAATCGATCCTGGTGTGATACATGGGAATCGAGACTAGTAGTCAGACGTCGGACAATTCCCACGTCAATAGCCTAGGGGGCAGACATGAGAATCAAGGTTGGTAGTCAGAGGTAAGAATCGAGACTGGTAGTCATAGGTGTGAATCGAGACGGAGAGTCAGAGCTGAGAATAGAGCCTGGTAGTCAGAGGTGGGAATCGAGCTTGGTAGTCAGACGTCGGAATCTAGACTGGTAGTTAGACGTGGGAATCGAGAGTGGTAGTCATACGTTGCAGTCAAGCCTGGTAGGCAGACGCGGGAATCGAGACTAGTAGTTAGACGTGTGAATCGAGACTAGTAGTCAGACATGGGACAATTTAAACGTCAATAGCCTAGACGTGGGAATCAACATTGTTAGTCAGAGTTTGGATTCGAAACTGGTTTCAGAGGTGGGAAACGAGCATTTAGTCAGACGTGGGAATCTAGACTGAGTTAGACGTGGTAATCGAGTCTGGTAGTCAGACGTGGGAATCAAGATGGGTAGTCACAGGTTGGACTCGAGACTGGTAGTCAGAGCTGAGAATAGAGCCTGGTAGTCAGACGTAGGAATCTAGACCGGGTAGTTAGACGTGGGAATCTAGCCTTGTAGTTAGACGTAGGAATCGAGACTGGTAGTCAGATGTGGGAATCGAACCTGGTAGACAGACGTAGGAATCGAGAATGGTAGTCAGATGTGGGAATCGAGCCTCGTAGTGATACATAGGAATCTAGACCAGTGTTAAGACATGGGACAATTCCCACGTCATTAGCCTGGTAGTCAGACTGGGGAATCAGGATTGGTAGTCATAGGTCGGAATCGAGCCTGGTAGTCAGACGTGGCAATCTAGACTGAGTTAGACATGGGAAACGAGTCTGGTAGTCAGACATGGGAATCGAGACTTGTAGTCAAACGTGAGAATCTCAGCCGGGTAGTTAGACGTGGGAATCTGGACTGGTAGTTAGATGTGGGAATCGAGACTGGTAGTCAGACCTGTGAATCTTGACTAGTAGTTAGATTTAGTATTCGAGACTGGTAGTCAGACGTTGTAGTCAAGCCTGGTATTCAGACGTTGGAATCGAGACTGGTAGGCAGACGTTGGAATTAATACTGGCATTTAGATGGGAAATCGAACCTGGTAGACAGACGTAGAAATCGAGACTCATATTCAGACGTGCGACTCGAGTCTCGTAGTCAGCCTTGGGAATCGATCCTGGTGTGATACATGGAAATCGAGACTAGTAGTCAGACGTCGGACAATTCCCACGTCAATAGCCTTGTAGTCAGACATGGGAATCAAGGTTGGTAGTCAGAGGTAAGAATCGAGACTGGTAGTCATAGGTGTGAATCGAGACGGAGAGTCAGAGCTGATAATAGAACCTGGTAGTCAGACGTGGGAATCGAGACTGGTAGTCAGACGTGGGAATCTAGGCCGGGTAGTTAGACGTGGGAATCTAGACTGATAGTTAGTTTTTGGAATCGAGACTGGTAGTCAGACCTGTAAATCTTGACTGGTAGTTAGACGTTGGATTCGAGACTGGTAGTCAGATGTTGTAGTCAAGCCTGGTATTCAGATGTTGGAATCGAGACTGGTAGTCAGACGTTGGAATTAATACTGGCAGTCAGATGTGGCAATCGAGCCTCGTAGACAGACGTAGGAATCGAAACTGGTAGTCAAACGTGCTAATCGAGTCTGGTAGTCAGACTTGGGAATCGAGTCTGCTAGTGATATATTGGATTCCAGACTAGTAGTCAGATGTGAGATAATTCCCACTTTTATAGCCTGGTACTCAGACATGGGAATCAATATTGGTAGTCAGAGGTTGGAATCGAGACTGGTATTCAGAGGTGGGAATCGAGCCTGTTGTCAGATGTGAGAATCGAGCCTGGTAGCCAGACCTGGGAATCGAGACTGGTAGTTAGACGTCGGAATCAAGCCTGGTAGTCAGATGTTGAATCGATCCTGCTAGTCGAACGTGGGAATTGAGCCTGGTAATCAGACGTGGGAATAGAGACTGGAGTCAGACGTTTAAATCGCGACTGGTAGTTAGACATGGAAATCAAGACTGGTAGTCAGATGTGGGAATCGAGCCTGGTACTCAGACTTCGGAATCGACACTGGTAGTCAGAGGTAGGAATCGAACCCGGTAGTTACAGTCGGGAATCGAACCGACTTGTGATCCATCCATTCATCCAACTAATGAGATCTTCGAGTTTTTTGAGTCCGGAAATTCGCCTTTCCATTCCTTTTTTCCTCTTATTCTTCCAAATTATTCTTCCTTTATTTTGCAACAAAACTTTCATTCTATTCTACGGGCCTCTCTGAATCGCCTGTTGCTCTTTATTCGGCAAACAAATCACTATTTTTGCGAGTTATTTCTACCTGAAAGTAGTTCATCATCTATTATTTGCCCCTGATATGACGTCATAAGCCTCGGGAAAGAGATTCATTGCACCGATTCAAGAAAATTTAACAACGATGAAGCTAGTTTAACTAGGTACGCTATTGAAGGTTAGGGTTAGTATGTTATTTAAATACGTTTAGTTTTAATATGTAAAATTACCAAAAGTGGAAAAGATGATATTTTAATTAGCCCATGGGAAATGTCGGCCAAGTTTATTGACAACGATTAGTATCCCCTCTAGGTAGGGGGCTAATTTAACTACCATGTGGATTGTTCAGGGCAGTAGGATATTTAAATAGGTTTAGTGCAGGTAATTCTACAGATGAACGAGTAATATTCACGCGAGAATGTAATCACCAATGTATCATAAAGATCAGCCATTTTGACGTGAAGCCTAAGGCTTTAGGGATGCCACGGCAATTCCGGTAGAATAGAATTTTTGTATGGTTTCTTTTCTGGGCGAAAAATGACAAAAAAAACTAGCATAACTTAGCAAAACCAACCTAAACAAAACTACAAAAAATAAGATACCCTGAACATAATTTTTAGAAATAAAAAAACTAATTAAACAACCAGTGACAAGATGGCTGACAATCTACTTTTCGTTATAACATTATAATTAGAATTTTCCAATCCTTAATTTTCGAATAATCGAAATATTTATAACAAAGCGCCTTCGATTACGTTGGAGTTGTTAATCTGGAGAATTACGAATTTTTCTTTCTATTTTACCAACCTTTTACTCCATCTGTCCTACATTTCAAAATTTATTTACCTAGGAAAATTGCTATGATTCAACTACGTCAGTTATCTCCTTTTTTCTCTCTCCAATTTTACCCCACCTCGCAATCTCAACTTCATTCCTCTCACATGTAAAATACTTTCTCTTTATGCTATTAAATTATAATAAAACACATGAAGGCTTTTATGTGGAGAACACAACCTCAACAAGCCATTCCATAAAAAAACACCCTATAATAACGCAACAATTCGGGAGAGGAATTTTCTCTATCGCGACTAAAGCTATGTCCCTTCGTTGAAATTCTAGGCCAACCTATACTCTTGATTTCAAGGCCGTGTGTGGCGCTTCTTTGATGCTAATTTATTCCACAGGTGTAGCCTTATTTTTCGACGCGGTGGGAATTAAAATGGGACAGGGGCGGGGGATGATTTTGTATTCCGAGATGAAATAAACTGAGATCGCCATAAAAGCCTCGAGTAGAATTATTCATTTTTCAGTGCGCGATTAATCCGCCATTTGTTATGGTTCTGGTCTTGCGTGGTGTGGGAACACTCGTTTTTTTCGTTGGTTGCCATGACACCCCTCGGTCGCCGCCAGATGGCGCCTTAGCATTAATATATATATATATATATATATATATATATATATATATATATATATATATATATATATATATATATATATATATATATATATATATATATATATATTTCTCCGTCCCTCCCTTCTTATTCTTCCTCTCTCTTTTCTTTTGGTTATTATTATCGTTGTCACTTTAGAGCTCCGTTTTGAAGTATCTTATCGCCCCTTTTCACACGCCCTCGGGTCCGTCCAACGGCGGGCGGAAGAATGAGAGGGAGAAGAGGCATAAGGGCGATAAAGGGGGGAGAAGGGGAGAAAATGAAAAGAAAAACACGAATAAAAAAAATATAAGAATGAAAAGCGTCTCCGTTAATACACTAAGGACCCCTCGTGGGGTGGGGATTAACTCCTGAATCTACTGGTTCCCTTCCCTGGCGGGGGTCGCTCCCCCTCCCCCTGTGTTTTTTTTATTATTCTTATCTAATTTAGCCTAAAAAAATCATTTCGACTTTGATCTATTCTTTGTGTACGTACGAACGAACAAGGTAGGAAGGAACCAAAATAATAATAATAAACCAGAGCGTGGTTGTCTCCGGAAGGAATCTCAATCATTTTTCCCTTTTCTGTCCAAGGCCTCCATTGCGCCCCATCCTTGCATTCTCCTAATCCCCCCCCCCGAGGGCGTGACCTTCCTTATCCCCAGAGGCGCCTGCATTAATTATTTTGGCTCTGGAGTGAAATGGATCTGAATCGAGCCCTTGTATAAAAACACCCCCTCGAATTGTGGTCATGATCAGACGGGAAGATTTCGTGTTTCCAACATGTTTAAGGCAAGTCCCAACTCCGATTTTCTCGTTTAGATCAGCGGGTCTTTGGTGACGGTATTTTGATGGCAGGAATCAGTTGGTCTTATCTGATGATTTTTTTCTTTATCTTTATTTTAACGCTATATTGATATTCCTTAAATAATGGTGTTTTTTTAAAGTTTGCTACGTTTACATATAGTCACTTTTTCACCACAATTAAAAACAAATTATTATAAATACTTTTATTAATTTACCGGGTATATTTTGATAATTTGGCGCACTATTTATCATATCAAATAATTTGTATTTTCCTCATTAGAGGCGATTCTTCTTCACGCATTGCGACTATGCTCTTTGTTTCTATTTGTTCCGGGGGGTTGTAACTACACAATCCCGTTTGCTATCCCCTTGTTTAACTAGGATATTTTCCTTCGTTTATTTATTCGTTCTGTCTTCTGTTCTACCTCTATCTTTTTTAAGGATCACGCTTCCTTTATTATTCGATAAATCTTTCGTGTTCTTATTTAATTTTTCTAGGCCGTTTTAATCTGCCTAATCGTCATCCCGTGTGTGGCTGCCCATGGACAGAGGTACTCCGCTCCTAACCGGGAACTCGCCTCTTTCTCAAATGTCCCGTCTACTTCAGGAGATCCGCAAGCTTTATTCGGAGGATCTGCGCGATTTCAATCTAGTACTGGTTCTGGTTTAACTCACCATGTGTTCGAACCCAACAAGAGTCAACAATTTGGAAGGGGCTTTGATTTAGCCACAGGGTTCACATCAACTGGCCGCAACAGATCTCAAAAGAAGTTTGGTAGAGGACATTTTGAAGTTGATGAGGACATTGGGAACCGTGGGATATTCCAGACATCTTCCCGCCCCGGGAGGACTGGGCGATTTGATGGAAGTTTTGGAATTGAGAGGAGCGGACGCAGAGGGGGCGTTGGGGGCTCTTTACGCAGCTTGTCAAGAACATCCGCATCAACATCAGCAGGAATTTCCTCCTCGGCCAGGATCCTTCGACAGGAAAGGCAGGAATCCCAAGATGGTTCTTACGCCGCCTTTTTTGAGACCGAAGATGGCATCACTTGGGAGGAGCAAGGGGCGCCACTTGGTCCAGAAGGGGCCATCGTTAAAAAAGGCAGTTATACGTAAGCCCATTTATCTATTTTTGTTAGGAGAAGAGCAAATGCGTGAGAGAGAGAGAGATAGAGAGAGAGAGAGAGAGATAGAGAAAGAGTAATTGGATAAGATGACATAAAGGCCTCCATTCACGGACGCAGATTAAAATATCTCGTGCAACGACTTGGGAGATTACAAATTCCTCGAAACCAATGATTTCCTCCTCGAGGAACACCGTCAGCAACCAAAACTTGGCTCCAAGGTAACCTCTTACAGGAGGTGCGCCTCGTCCAGGAGCTCTATAACTAGGCAACCTGGTGCGCAGTTTGCAACCGACTTGGGAGATAAAAAGGGCTTCGAAACAAATAATTTCTTCCACTTCTCTTGCTAATTCCTCTTTAATCCCTTTGGTCTTTTCATTGAGACTTGGTGACCCTCCCCCCCTCTTCTGGCAAGAGGCCTGCCTACCAATTATTAATCAGCCCAGATCAAAAATGACCGGCTTCATTCAAGGTGTAAGTAAAGAGGGTCCTTTGTATACTTGTCCCTTAAGTTTAGAAGAACCCTTTGCCCCTAATTAAGGGTTTATAGTTGATAAGGTCTTTGCCCGTACCCTAGAAACTCCGATGTCTCCAATGGTCTCCTCCTATCAGGGTTCTTTCTAGTCCAATTTCTCAATGTTTTCCAGGTTCACCTTTCCAGACGGTACCCCTGGCCAAGTCAGATACATCGCTGATGAAAATGGTTTTCGCCCCGAGTCGGACTTGATCCCCGCGGCCCCAGCTCACGCCCTTGCTCAATTGAAGAAGGCACAGGAGGAGAGATCCTTCGGAGCTGTTGACGACGGCCAGTATAGATCAGAAGACCACCACAGTAGCAATGGTCTTCGGGACATTCCACTGTTGAATGGCAATAGACGGGTCCTGAGTGATTCCAGAGCCTTTGGGGGTTCCTTCCACAATCAGTTCGAGGCTAATTCTGGCTTTGGTTTAAGGAACAACCAATTTCCAAACTCAAGGATCCATCAAAGAACAAATTTTGGTGGGGGAACACCACAAAACACAGTGGTAATTGGCTTTGAAGGAAGCACTAATGACAAATACACTCATGTTTAGCGCTAACAACAAATACACTTATGTTTAACGTTAATAACAAATACACTCATGTTTAGCGCTAACGACAAATACACTTATGTTTAACGTTAATAACAAATACACTCATGTTTAGCGCTAACGACAAATACACTCTCTTAGCGTTCTGTTCTTTCAAATGTTAGAGCCACAATTAATAAGCGTGTATAATTTTTGTTCAAAGCGTTCGTGTTTATTTGACTTTTTTACTAACCAATAAATGTCAAAGGTAACCAAAGTGTGTTTGAATTCTCTGTCCTCCTTAAGGGTAACAAAGAGGTAATCTCTTGTGTTTTGGGAGTAATAATTGAAACGTTCCTAAATGAAACGAAAATTATGATTTCTGACTCGATTTTTTTTTTATTATTCTTTTTATTAAAGAATGAATAGGATATTGGGGGGGGGAGGGGCTTTAAAATTATGTAAACTACAGCTACATCCAAGTGGCAGCAGCCAGCTGGGTGTTGTTTTTCCCGCCCACAGCGAAGTTGAGCCACATGGATTGTGGGTAATCGCTGGATGGAGTTTAATTTAGGCTGCCATACGCTGTAGCAACCCGAGGTCCGGAACATGTGGTAAACTGGAGGTCCTCAGTGACCGGAATAAAAAAAATTCTACCCCTGGAATACCCCCCCCCTTTCTCTGAAAACGCCCTCACGTTGTCAACAAATTACTAAGAAAATTTAATTTCGAACGAATGAGGAAGGATGCAAAGGGATATTGACCAGGGAAAGGTCAACAAGTCAAGAGGTTTCTTGCTGACCTTCATGGAATATTTCAAAACTGCCATTCTTCCACCTTTCCTCCTGGTCAAACTTTGTTCTGGGTGTGCCTCATAGATGATGCCTCCCTTCTTTCACCAGACCACTTGGATTTTTCTCATTTTTTTATGATTTTTTTACTTAACCTAACCTAACCAAAGTATAACAACTTTCACTCACCATAAACTTTACTGCCAAATGTGAAAATCTTAATTTCTTTAACTTAAAACAATGGTGCCGTTCAACAAAAGATCAGAGCATTTGTATTCCTATCACAACAATTTCCATAACTTTTCTGAGAGAAAATTCCAAGTGGTCCAAGTTGACGTACTCTAACCTCCAAATATAAACTACGTAATGGGTGAAAGTTATTTAAATTCGTATGAATAAAACGAAAATTATCAGCAGATAAACAATTTACTAGAAAAAATGAAGTGTCCAGAATGCTCCGAACACTTAGATTTCTTGTAGAGAGAAATCTCGTGTAAGTTAGGCCCATTCTCTTGGCAGCTGCCATAAGACAGCCTCTCTCTATCCGCAAGCTGATTGTAAAGCTGCAACACACATATGGTTTTTAATTGTAACAATAGAGACTGTCAAGTTGTCCAAGAGTGTATGTCCATAGTATTTTGTCAACTTATGACAAAACAAGCTCATTTAAGGTGGGTTAATCAACCGATAGGCCAAGGAAGATCTCAAAAATGGAACACCGAGCCATTGACAAATTGTGAAGACGGGCCGTTTCAAGACAGCTTCAGTCTTTTCTCGATAGATAGTTGAAATTTTGGTCATCAATGTCTCGAGGCAGACTGTGTCACGTCGACTGGAGGAATACAATTAAAAAGGCAAACCAGCAGTCAAGCCATTGATCAGTCCGTACCACAAGAACGTTCGTCTTGTATTGACTACTGGACGGATGAACAATTGAGTCAAGTCTAATTTAGTGACGAATTGAAGTTCAATTTGTTTGGATCGGATGGCAGGAGGAGAGCATGAAAGAGATCGGATGGCAGGAGGGGAGCATGGTAGAGATCGGATGGCAAGAGGAGAGCATGGCATATATCGGATGGCAGGAGGAGAGCATGACATAGATCGGATGGCAGGAGGGGAGCATGACAAAGATCGGATGGCAAGAGGAGAGCATGACATAGATCGGATGGCAGGAAGGGAGCATGACAGAGACCGGATGGCAGGAGGGGAGCATGACAGAGATCGAATGGCAGGAGGGGAGCATGACAAAGATCGGATGGCAAGAGGAGAGCATGACATAGATCGGATGGCAAGAGGGGAGCATGGCAGATATCGGATGGCAGGAGGAGAGCATGGCAAATATCGGATGGCAGGAGGAGAGCATGGCAGATATCGGATGGCAGGAGGAGAGCATGCCAGAGGTTGTCATTCAATTGCGCCAAAAGGACTGTAAATTTTAGAAGAAGAGTGTCATGGTTTGGGGCGTGACTTCGGTAGAATGCACTTGGTCACCAATGCGCACAGAGAGCAAGGTGAATGCACAAGTGTACAAGGAATTGCCGAGACAGAATGTTTTGCCCCATCTGAGGGCCTCCTAAACGCAACCTGAAATTTCCATGCATGCAAAAGCCTGTTGCCAAACGGCCAAGTGGGTGAAGATATCCCTGGACAAGGAGCACCTCATATTTATGAACTTTACTGTACAGAGTCTGGAAATGAATTCCAGTGAAAATGTTTTGAACGCACTCGGAGAGGGGTCGAAATTGAGGAATCAGAAAAAAAAGGTAAAGAACTATGGGAAACATTTCAAGATGAATGGAACAAGATAACTCACGTGTCAACAGTTGGTTCACAACTGGGTTAAAGATGTATGGAACAAGATTACTAAAGTGTCAACAGTTGGTTTGCTATTGGCTTCAAGATGGAAGGTGCAAGTTCACTTAAGTGTCGACAGTTGGTTCGCTACTCGGTTTAAAATGAATGGTGCAAGATTAATCAAGTGTCAACAGTTGGATTGCTACTGGATTCAAGATGAATGGAGCAAGATTACTCAAGTGTCAACATTTGCTTTGCTACTGGAATCAAAATAAATGGAGCAAGATTACTCAGGTGTCAATAGTTGGTTTGCAACTGGGTTCAAGATAATAGACAAAGATTACTCAAGTGTCAACAATTGATTCGCTAATAGGTTCAAGATTAAAGGTGCAAGATTACTCGAGTGTCAATAGTTAGTTTGCTACTTGGTTTAAGATGAATGAGGCAAGATTACTAAAGTGTCAACAGTTGCTTTGCTCCTGAGCTCAAGATGAATTGAGCAAGATTACTCAAGTGTCAACAATTGGTTTGCTACTTGGTGCAAGATGAATGGAGCAAGACTACTCAAGTGTCAACAGTTATCGGGGATAAAACCCTCCACACTATCTAATCCTTATACCTTGATAATGATATGTGTATATATCGAAACATATCAGGCTAATAAAGAATTTCGTTTTGATTAGTTAACCAGTTTTCTGCCCTCGTCCGTCACGACTTTCAAATGAATTTGCGCAATTAATCCACGGTTTAAGCCAAGACCAAAAGTAGAATATAAGACAAATCAAGACACTCGAAAAGAAAACAATTAACAATAAGTTAACAGTCGCCTTCAATAAAATATGTCACGAAGAAAAACTACTACCTAATTACACCAATATATATATATATATATATATATATATATATATATATATATATATATATATATATATATATATATATATATATATATATATATAGGATAGTGAAACCACTGTGTAGGATTGAAATTTTAATTTACGAAACTAGTTTCAGTCGTATTTGTATACTAGTCCCATAAAAAAATTGGGGCTCATATACAATGGTTTCACTATCATATGAGAACCTTTACTTATATATATATATATATATATATATATATATATATATATATATATATATATATATATATATATGCAAATTTTGTTGAAGTCCATTGTGTATTTTGCCTTAATTAATTTTTCCTTTGGCAACTTTCTCTTCTTCTAACTATATTTTTTATTCCATCTTGTAGATGGTGGATCACTTGTCCAGTATTCATCTCTTTTTTAAAAGAATGTAATTGGACAAGTGATCCACCATCTACAAGATGGAATAAAAAAGATAGAAGAAGAGAAAATTGCCAAAGGAAAAATTAATTAACGCAAAATACACAATGGTCTTCAACAAAATTTGTATTCAAGAAAGACTGCTACCCAACTACACTAATATATATATATATATATATATATATATATATATATATATATATATATATATATATATATATATATATATATATATATATATATATATACCAGTATATATATATATATATATATATATATATATATATATATATATATATATATATATACATATATATATATATATATATATATATATATATATATATATATATATATATATATATTAATTTTGACCATGACTGTACATTAACATAAATGAATTTATCCATACTTACATCTATCTATTAGCAGATATTGTAATTAATTACCCTGAGTCTTGTTTACCATTGTGCTGTGAACATCTGCTACATCTGATCATACTATGTAGTGTAAATTTGCATATAAATTATATAATTATGGTGCTATTGTATTAAATGTATAGACTCCAAAATGGCCGCCTTGCCTTCCACATCAAGATGCTAAAGCTCTCATTGTGATCGAAAAACTTGTATCCGATTGGTGGCCCAAATGTAAAGTACCTTTCTGTGTTGGTGAATGCTACCTGCACTTATAGACTCTCAACAAAGTTTTAAAAGACAGAGTACCTTATACAATATTGTTATACATGCATGTGTGTATAAATGTATTTACACCATCACTCAATTCTGAAGAATAAGCTATTCAAGCTATGATACCCACCCCTAGAAATAAGCCGAGTTAGCAGAATAAATTCATGTAATTATTTTTACAAAATCGTCTTCACTTTTAATTGCATTTCAAGTAGTAGTAATAAATTGCACCACCCGATACTTTCAGCAATTAAACGAAAACATTATATAGAAAATATTATATGTACATGAAAGTTAAACATTGAATGTACTTGGTTAAAATGGGTTACCAATACTCTAGTTTGCAAAAGGTTCTGGTTACACTCGTTTTGTTATCGTTCGACAGGTTCACGTGCGTGATAGAAAACGTTCCGTCAAACAAACTTAAAAGTTCTACTTTTCCATCACGTGTAATTAAAACGTATTTTCCATTGTGTGTAGGTGTGACGAGGTGGAAGTGAAAAGAATCGAGATCTCTGCTCTCCTGCGCGCGGGCGACAAGTCCGGCATCGCCAAACGGCCCACAAGTCAGCTGGATGACCGTCCACAACGTCGCGGAGAGGCTCAAGAACGGGGAAGACCTCTAAGATCGACTTTGTTCAGGAAGACCTCAAGTTGTCAACCGTTTTGCTGTGAGAAAGGCCTTCGAAGCTGCATCAAAGCTTAAAGTGATTGAGCTCGCGAAGAACATTTCGGTGGCCAGGTGATGCCAGGCGAGGCAGTACTACATACAGTATTTTTAACTATTTTAGCAATTATAACCACCAAATAGATTATATATAATTATAAAGAAGGGTCTTTTCTGTTTGGCGACAGGCGGATCTTTTGTCCCAAATTTTCGCCAACGATGCAGTTTTGAGTGCTGAATACGAATATAACATTTCTTTTTTGGAGAAATGAAAGGAAGTATCTAAAAAAAGAAATTTCAAACTGTAAATTTTGGTTTGTCCGATACATTTTGAAAAAAACGAAATAGAAATGAAACGACCTTAAACTGCCATATGATTTTCCAATATTATTGTTCACTCCCTTTATTATTTCTTCAAACATTTATTTGTATTTATATATAAGTATCCCATAATATTTTTTTAAACACATTTTCATTTCTATTGCGTTTTCGCCACATAAATTGTGTTCAAATATGTTTCGCCTTTTGGGAGTAAATTCAAGGGGACTGCTCGTGGGCGTTTAGCACTGCGATGATCCTGAGTTTCAATTAATTGGGGGGGGGGCTCTGGGAGGCACATCCCCCCAGTATAAAATCATAATTGTTTATGGAATAATGTTCTAAATTAGTGCGCATTAAATTTGGGTTTTTTTAATACCTCCTTTCATTTTTCCAAAAAAGAAATGTTATATTCTTTTTCAGCACTCAAAACTGCATTATTGGTGAAAATTTGGTACAAAACATTCGCCTGCCGCCAAACAGAAAAGATCCGATTTCCCTAAAAGAAAAATTATAGAATCAATACTAATAGGAAAAATTCCCAATTTTAATCTTTCGGTTGGTCAATTTAAATGTAGCTCCTATTCCCGGAACTTGATTGTAAATAGTTTAGAATAACACCTCCTGATTAAATACCCCTTTTCTCCGGGGTTTTTGGCTGGATTTTGAGATATTTAGTAACTTGTGTCGTTCATTCCATTCTCATTATACGACTGAAGAGGGTGTGGTAAATCTCATACTGAAACTAGTCTCGTAAATATATTTTGTGCTCCTATACAGTGGTTTCACTATCATATACCATAACTCACTATTAAGTTCTTTCATATATATATATATATATATATATATATATATATATATATATATATATATATATATATATATATATATATATATATATATATGATAAACGAAAGGACGTAGAGGGGGAAATTCATTTCACTTCTTGATAACAATCACGTTTCGGGTATTAATTTCACCCATCTTCTGCTACTGGAAATTACAATTTCATGAAAGACTAAATTTTAAGTTAGAATTTAAACATTCCAATTATTAAATTTTCAAACCGTTAATCTGAGGGGGCAATGCAGAACTTGCAGATTATTGGGTTGTTTTTAAATGATGGAGAATCTAGTGAGTAAAATCTAGCTAGATAAATTTAAGAAAGCACTAAGGTGGCGGAATAGGCGAGGAGCTTAGAAATAGATGATTAGGTGGGTGGTATATATACTTATATAAGAACCTCACAAAGCAAAGCATAAATTAAAAAAAACGAGAAAAATAAATAAATATACATATATATATAAAGGCTATGAGCCTCTCAAATAATGGTCACATTTAGTATTAACGCCTTCTACGCATCTTCGTAATGGTACAGTTCAAATTCAGTTTAATTACTTTTCTGAAATATTACAGATTATGATTCATATTATTTTTTTAAGAAAATTGAATATAATATTTTAGATGAAAAAAATTTCAATATAAATTAATAATATAATATTAAACAGTTTATTGATGGTAACTATTATAATTATATATTTTCATTTTTAAATAATTTTTTATTTATTTATCTTTCTGTTTTATTATAATAAATTATACACTTTTATGCCTCTTAACATAATGGTGAATACATCAACTACCTATGATGGGATCATAGATTTTTTGGTCGTTTTTCAGACTTTTCATGATTACCTAAATTATGTTTTCTAAATTTATTGATAGTACAATGACATAACTTGGAAAAACACTCATTCAATGACAAATGGTGAAAAAACACTATGGCCTATCAAAGTTATCCGTCAAAATATTCAAAAACAAAACAAAAAATCCACCATGGGTATGATCTGTATACATTGGATTGTATTAACCGCTATCAAATGGCAGGGTCATCATATTTAGCTTGTGAAACAAAACCCCAAACATGTAAATACTAGTTAAAACATATATGTAGCCTACATATAAAGCCTCCCAAATCAGGGTCTTATAATATGTGCTCTTCCCCCTTATGCTTGTCTAGCTTCCCTTTGAATTATGTTAAGCTAGAAATATTTACAACCTCCCTAAGTAATGCATTCCAAGAATCTACGACTCCATTACTGAAATATTCCCTCAATTACAGCCTGCATTTACATATATATATATATATATATATATATATATATATATATATATATATATATATATATATATATATATATATATATATATATATATATATATATATATATATATATATATATATATATTTTAAACAGTGGCCTATTACCCCATCCTCAGTGTTCAGGTCGAATAAACTTTCTAATTTATTATTATGGCTAAACATTTTAAAAAGCTGGATCATATCACCCCTTAAGCACCGTTTCAAATGAACAAAACTTTTGCATTCCACTTTTCCATATAATCAAGGTGTCTCAAGGAAGGTATCAATTTGCTGATAACAAAATTGGCTGTCTTATTGGTTATTGGATAATAAATTGATTATTCTTTGTTTAATTCTATTTCTTCTAATATATATGCAATTTTGGACGTATTCACCATGAATTATTTTGTTTGTTTGTATAGGTTCATTGTGCAATAGCGATATATGATATAATAGTATAGAGATAAATATAAATACATAATATAAGCATTAAACAAAGCGGGGAGCCCGCCAGTGTCGGCGCGCAGCAAGGCGCGGCGGAGAGTCCTGCGCGTGGCTTGTCTGCTGCTAGTGGGTGGCAGCGGTCCTCACCACCCGTTGCCCTGCTGGGCGCGGGCGGCGATCAGCGCGGAGGGGGTGCTGTTCTTAGCACCTCCAGCAGCTTGTGAGGCGGACCATCTGGGCGGCTCTTGCCTCTCGCGCACTCAGTTGGGCGCCTCTTGCAAGGTGAGGGGCTGGCGCTGGCTCTGGCCTGATGCAGCCGGTGGCTGGTCAGGCGCCGAGAGCGGCCGCCGCAGTGTTCGCACCTCCATGCCACAAAGTCGGCGTGCAGCTCTTCCTGCGTGGAGTAGTCCAACCTCACACGCTGTAGCAGCACGCCGTTTGCTCTGGGCTGCTGGAAGGATGAGTTCAGTGGGCGATAGACTGTGGCTGCAGCATACCACGCCGCTTGCCTCTTGATTGCTTCCCATTCTTGGTGCTGCTGGTGGGCATTATGGGCGGTCATGCGCTTGGCCTGCGCCTTGAACTGCTGCATGCTGGGGCGCACAATCCAGATGATGGTGGGGTCGTGTGCGGCTCGCTTGGTGGCCTCGTCAGCAGCCTAGTTGCCGCGCACGCCCACGTGGCTGGGAATCCATTGGAGTCGGACCCGCCTACCCTGCGCTGCCAGGTCTTGCAGGTTGCTCATGATGGTAGTGGTGAGGTGGATATTGTCCCTGGCGTGGGCGTGAGCGTGGGCGTGCTGCAGCGTCTGCAGCCCCAACTGGGAGTCTGTGTGTAGCACCACAGTGGCTTCCCGGTGAAGCAAGGCGTTCTGGAGGGCGTGCAGGATTGTTACCAGCTCCGTCTGGAGGGTGGAGCAGTGGTCTGATGTCCTCCACGCTCGCGTCAGACCGCTGGTGATGAAGGCGGCGCCGGACCTCCGGCTGTCGGGGTTGATGGAGCCGTCGGTGAAGTAGACTGCGCTGCCCGGCTCCGTCACCTCAGACATGGCTCTAAGGGCGTGCTGGTGCAGCTCCTCGGTGAGGCAGTGCGCTTTGCTGGTGGGCAGCTGTGTGGCGGTGAAGTCAGAGTTGGGGGGCTCCCATGGTGGCGGTGGTGGTGGAGCGTAGGCGGGTTGGTTGGTGTCGGGGTTGCACCACAGCCAGTTCCCTGCCTGGCTGAGGGTGTTTGCTGCTAAGGTGACATTTATGAACCACCTGTTGAGGCGCAGGCACTCGATGCCCTGTCCCACGGCTATCCGAAGTCTCCTCTGCGCAATACCCTCCACGTCGCGCTGGAGCACTCTGGCCACCGGACAGGCCAAAATGCAGTCCACCCTGGAGGTGAGGGTCACCAGGCGAGCCTCGCTCTGCATGACACAGGCACTGCACCACCTCGGTGCCCCCAACATGGTCCTCATGGCGGTGTTTTGCACCACCTCCAGGCGCTGCTGTTGCTGCCGGGGTAGGGCTAGAAGGACTGGTGCACTGTAGTCCACCAGGGAGCGCACTGCCTACAGATAGTAGAGGCGAAGGACGGGGAAGGTTGTACCCGCGCTCGGCCGCGTCATGGCCCTCATCACGTTAAGCCGGGCCTGCGTCCGTTTCCTCAGGTGCGTGACATGGTGTGTGAAAGATAGCCGCCTGTCCACCCACACACCGAGATACTGGTAGGAATCGGTCCAGTCCAGCCCGACTCCCTGGACGCACAGCTGCAGGCCAGCAGGTGCGGAAGTCTTGATGGCCATGGCCCGGGACTTCTCTGCTCAGATCTTGAGCCTCAGCTCTTCGCACTTGCTAGTGATGAGGTGGAGCGCCTCTTGAGCTCGCGCGAGCTTGTCGCCACTCCCGGTCACGACGAGGGCCAGGTCGTCACCGTAGCTGAGAAGAATGGTTCCTTCCCGATAGGGGAGCGCCACCAGCTGCTCCATCAGCACGTTGAAGAGGAACGGGCTGAGGATGCCGCCCTAGGGCGTCCCGTTCTCGAAGGTCAGGTAGTGAGACTTGTGACCCTGGAACTTCACATGGGCCCGGCGCTGGTGAAGGTAGTCCTGGAGCCAGCCCAGCAGTCTCCCTCGGATGCCCTTCCTCACAAAGGCAGCTAGTATGGCGCGGGGGGCTGGCCAGCTCGAAAGCCTTCTCGAGGTCAAGGAAGACTACGATGGTGGGCTGGTTGTCGGCGTGAGCCAGGAAGGTGATGAAGCAGTCCGCCGTGCTCACCCCCTTGGTGTAGCCGAACACGTAGGGGTGAAGGCTCCCCACGCTCTACTGTAGGCGACTCAGCACCATCCTCTCCACTGTTTTTCCAGTGCAGCTCAAGAGGGAGATTGGCCTGAATGTGGTGGGGTCCTTTGGCTTGGGGATGGGTTGGATGTCGGCGTCCTTCCAGGAGAGCGACAGACGGCCTGCCAGCCACAACGCGTTCACAAGCACCAGCAGCGCGGCGTCCCCGGCTGGCCCAGCGTGTGCCAGCATGGAGTACCGCACTCTGTCGACCCCCGCCGCTGTTTTACGCCCACGCTTTGCCCTGGCCAGCTCATCAAGCGTGAAGGGCTGGTTCGTTGCGTGCTGTTGGCCCTGTACCTCCCTGACCTCCTCGTCGCGCTGGGCGCACAGCTGCTGCTGGAAGTGGCGGGTGTGGGGAGGGAGCTGCTCGCTGGAACAACTCCTTGCTGTGAAGCAGTTCACCAGTTGATCTGCCTCTTACTTTGGGCGTTGGTGGGCGGCTGAGCGTGTCGGGGCAGCGCCTGAGGCCATCCTGAAGCTCCCCCACAGCTGGCCGAGGGAGGTGTGTTGGCTGAAAGAGGCGCACCATTCCAGCCAATTTTCCTTTCTGGCGCTCAGGGACACCTGCCGCACGCGGGCCACCACGTCCTGCAGGAGCCGCAGGTTGGTGGCAGTCGGGTGCTTCTCGTACAGCCTCCTGTGGACGTTGACGCGGTGATTGTGCTCCCGGACCTCCTCGTTATAAAACCACCAGTCCGGGCGCCATGAATTATTAGCATCACTACTATATATTTAGTTAAGTTCAACCATTTTTTAGGGGTAACCACTTAAAATAATTTTAAAAACAGAGTTGCAGGTTGGATGTTAGAAAATATTTTTTCACCAATAGAATGGTAGATTACTGGAATAAGGAAAATTATCGCAGTAACGCAATTAATTATGTTGTTAAAGGGTTATTTTTTGCAAACATAGTCTTCCTCAAAGCCCTCGGAAGGAGCTTTTTCACATACACGAGAAGGTAACACTTAAAATGGATGTTACCTTCTCGTGTATGTGAGAAGAGCTCCTTCCAAGGGCTTTGAGGAAGACTGTGTTTGCCAAAAATGGCATTTTAACCGCATTACTGGAACAGTTTACCACCTGAGAGGGTAGACAGTCAAAACTCAAATGTTATTAAACGCAGATTGGATAATGAGTCCAGAAGAACCCCCCACCCCGCAAGAAAAAAAGAAGTTAACCACCAGTCCTGCTTATTATACGGGGAGGCAGGGTTAACTTCTTTTTTTCTTGGGGAGTGGGGGTTTTTTCTGGATTCATTTCTGTAGATGCAGTTTTTTTATTAATTGTATATTGTGATTGATTTTGATGAGTCTTGATGATGATGCTTTTTAATTTTGATACATTCCTGTGGATGGTTCTAATTGTATATTGTAGATGCATGACCCGACACAATCCTATGGATGCATTTGTGGGTGTGTTTTAACAAATGCGGATGACCTTTGATAGGCACCTTGTGGCTTTTGTTATAGCAATGCCCTGTAGCATTCCTATAAAATATTACATGTATCAATATTAGCATACTTTCCTTTTTAAATTCAATGTAAAATTATCCATTTATTTTCCCATTTAAATTCTAAAATTTACATTAAATCTTATGTAAAAACTTAACTTAGTTATGTATAAATAATCAATCCAAAATTTCAAATATTTTGTAATATGTATATAATTAGCATCCAAAAATCATTGGCTAAGATACATTCTTTTCGGCAACACTTACTTTATTCAAACACACAAACACACGCTTTCAGCCTAACCGCATTGAACATGAATATTCCTCATTCGTCTCTTGCCATTCTCAGCATAAAGGTCGGTAATCATTCCTTCTACATTTAGTCATTTAACTCCAAACAAATCATACTTAGTTTAATTCCTCGTCTTCTTACAATTATTTTTTGCAAACTGCCATACAAGAGTAGGTCCTAATTCGGGTTACTTCTCTCATTGCATATCCCAATTCACAGTCCATCATAGTTACAATACCTTAGTTACTTTACCATACCTTACCTCACTTCATCTTACATTCACTCTACTTTTCATTACTTTCATACATTGCATTACGTTGTATTCCTTAGCAATTCTCAATTTAATTATATCATTCATCCATATAATTGTAATAACCGTTCACTAGTTATTTCCTAATTCAATTCTCATTGTGCATTTGTTGATTTGTAAATATATTTATTTTGTTTATTGTCCTTTTCTCTTACAAACCTCGCGTCCAAAGTTTTCTAAATTCAATTCACGTCAGTCGTTAGGCCTAAATATTAGCAGACGACTATTCCATCCACTTCAACAAATTTATGGTAATGGTTTTCAAATAGCTATCTAGGTTGATTTATTAACTAAAGTCAATCCCAATAATAACCAAATACGATATTGTCATCCGTGGAAATATGTTTTGGTAGTTTATTTAGTACCTCGATGAACGTTTCTGGATTGTCCAGATTTGCCATATGGGTGAATATAATTAGGATCATCAGTTTTTTTTTTCTTTCGCTATTATTAGTTTTAAGGTATTGGACCGTTGCATCAGGGTGGTAGTATAAATCCCGGTTTCAACATATGTTTTTTCTTTGGCCTATTTTCCTTGTTTTATTCTTTCGTTCTTTTTCTGGAGTGCTTGTTTGCGTATGGGGCACCTCATGGGTAGTGTCATTGTGGTCCCTTCCCCAATTGACGCACTTTGGATTCTCGATTTTGCAATCCTTCCTGCCATGCCTGAAATATTTTGCTCAGGTGCTTATTCCCAGGTAAAAACCTCGAATTTGTTCAGTTTTTGCCTTCTAGGCCATTTCGATGTCTGCTAATATAAAGATGACAATATTTTGCCTCAATTATCTACTTTGCCAATGTTCCAGAATTACTTGAATAAGTTAGGAAAGAGAGTTACCATTTTATTGGGTTCAGCTTTGCCTACTCAAAGACGCCTGGGTCAAAAACATTCACCAGTTCATCTATTCAAAAAAGGTCCCTTGGAAAAGGTAAAAGGGAAATAAATTTAAAGTAATTTGCGATGCCTCACTAAGGAGAATAGCTATCAGACGAGGGTTTGGCTCATTAGTATGGCAAGCTGAAATATTTCCTATTTTAAAAAATATCTTTCTTATGGAATTTGTAACGGCTCTCATTGCATTTATCTTATTCCCTAAGGCCAGAATTTATACAGATAACAGAGCCGCAATGTATACTTAACGCAGAGGTAAAATACCCTTTGAATATTTAATTAGTTTTAAATTGTGCGGGAAACCTAATCCGCGGGGTTGTTATTTGACTTTGTATTATACAAATTTTAACGTAGCATTAATGAAAATTTTCCTCTAATTTATTCCAGCTGTTATTTACCCTTTTTTTTCCAAGTTATGTTAATTAGATCTATACCGGCTATTTTAATGATATATTGTATCTTTTTTCATTTCTCTTCTTTTCGTAAGGATATAAGTCGTTTTATCAATGAGATCGTGTAGCAATGGGCCCGGTGGATATGTTAAAGACTTTTTTTTTTAGGGGAGAAAAAAGTACGGGTCATAGGTTCTCCGCCCCTCTGTTCCCCTCCCACGATCGTGGCAGAAGAGGAGGAGGCCCGTGGCCCCCTCCTCTCAGTTCAAGTCAAGTGCTTAGAGGTAAGTCCGGAACAAGCTTTAGAAGAGGGTTTTATTTTGGGAGACAGAAAATTTTGAGTTAAAAGAGGACAGATTAGTGAGAGGCAGATTGAGCAACCTCGGTACTCAAAGGTGGAACGGTGGAATACCCATGCTCGAAGGGCAAGAGGGACCTGCTAATTAACGGGGATTCCGAACCACCATCCTGCATTTACTCATCATTCTTTCTTCCCTTCTCACACTTTTAGCACCTATGTTCCTTGTGCAGTAGCGAGAGGACCGCCAAATCTCTGTTCCCTTATTCGCTTCATCTTTCATTGTAGCATTCATGCCGTTTTGAGTTATCTTAGCTCTGAGCTTTGTTTATGTATTGTTATGTTACTTGTTTGTTGTGTTTCCGTCGCTTACTTTGTTTAATTTTTGTAGTGTAGTCTCCTGTCTGTTACATTCATGGGTCTTCTTTTTTGTACTCGTTTAGGGCGTTTTTTTATTATCACTACTCTTGTTGTTTACACTTATTTCACTTTAGTTTCACTTTGTGCACTTGTTTTACTGTTAACTTTCACTTTACTATCATTTTAGGTAAATTTTTTAATACTATAGTTCACTTATTACACTTTTAGTTCACTTTGTTCGTTTTATTTCTGTTTACACTTTGGATCTGTGTTGTCTTCTTAATCGGTTGTTTCTTTCTATTCTAGTAGTTTAGATTCGGTTGCCTTATTAAGGTATCAATCCGGTGTCTCGGTTGGTTAACTTTGTTGGTTGGGGTTCGTTATGCTCGTTCCTTCTATCCTTTTGAATTTTCTACCTAAGTAAAGATGGGTACCTCCTCAATTCTCAGCTGTTGTCTGCCGCTGGGAAATCGAGTGTTAAAGGGGAGTCCAACTCTGGTGTTCGTCTGCTCTGCAAATATCGGAGGTAGTCCGTCTATCTTCCTTCATATTTTCTCTGCTCTTTTCCTGATGTTGAGCATTTTTAATCATGTTTCTTGGTGCAAGTCCCGTAGTCTCTTCCTCTCTCTCTCGCGGGTGTTGGTGATTAGGTAGAGAGCTTTATTTGGTATTCTCTGGAGTTCCAATTTTTTGGTCCTTGATTTAGCGTTAATAGGGATGGGCAGGTATAGTAGTACCTCTCTTCCTAGTGCAAGCTAGATGTTTCTTTTATTTTTCATGCCTAACCCTCTTAGATTGTACAGTAGGTTAAGCATCGGAATCGCTTTGTTCTTCTTCTCCGTCATATGTTGTTTGTAGCCTCTTATTGTTACTTTGAGCGCTATCACTTTGCCTTCATTGTGTTATCTTAAGACCGATTCGGTGAACGCTTTATATAGAGTTCCTTTTCGTTTTACATTCATGTTACCCAGAATGGATAACAATCTTATGTTCATTTTGGTTTTGGCTACCCTTGCTTTTGTGTGCGCATGGTAGCCTCCTGAGCCAATGTGGAGTCCCAGTGCATTTTCCTCTGTTGCGTATTCTTAGTTAACGCCGTTGATGTTGATGCGATCTTTCTTATTCCTCAATATTGGAATGAGTTTAAATTTATTGATATTTGTTTTAATTTTCAATTTATTTTCGTATTGATTTATGTTGTTAATTTCTCTTTCGGTGGTTCCGGCCTGCCATCTTGGGTTTGTGGATTGCGATGCGATAATTTGACTGATGTTATCCGCGTATTGTACATTAATATACCCGAGGGTTATTGGGGGCGGAAAATCTGCCGTGTATATCGCGTAAAGTATGGGGCTCATGCACCCATTGTGACGGACCCCCGTCTGAAGGTGGAATATCGGTCCCTCGTGGTCCTCGATGGAAATGTAGGCTTTCCTATTGGAGATGTAGTCAGCCAAAATTCTCTCAATCTTGATGGCGAGACCCAGTTGAAGGAGCCTATATTTGAGTCCTTCGACCTAGACTTTGTCGAAGGCCTTCTCGACATCGTGGAGGACCACGTACACGTGCCCCTTTACTGCTTTGGCCTGCGTGATTCGTTCCGTTATTATGGCTATCGTCATGGTTGAGTCTCTTTCCTTTCGGAAGCCATATTGATGTACGTTGTATTTGTCGTTCTCTTCGAGGAAATCAACCAATCTTGTGTTTAGTATTTTTTCGAGCACTTTTCCTAGGAAGTTTAGTAATGAGATTGGCCTGTACCTGGAAACTTGTTGGGATGGTTTCCCATGTTTCAGCAGGAACACCATCTTAGCTTGCTTGAACTTCTCTGGGTTAGCGCCTATATTTAGGTAGGCATTGAAGAGGTCTGCTTTGCCCTTATTATGTTTCCGGGGGCTTTCTCGTAGTTATGTATTGTGAGTCCTGTTTTCCCGGGGGCCTTTTGTTTAAACGAGCTGATAGCTCTTTTTAGTTCTTCTATTGAGATGACCTCTCCTATTACTACGTTCTCCTGCGTTCTGTAATCCACTCTTTCTGAAGAGTGATTCTTTCCCTGTTTGTGAGTATATATACATAGAATATTTCCTCCGTCTCTCTGTCATATCTTTGGTTGTCTGCCTCTTCGATAGTATATACTCTGCTCCAGTGTTCTTTAAATTTAGTCGTTATTTCTTCATTATTCTTTGAGTATTCCCCTTGTTTGTTCTTTATCTGTAGCATAAAGAACGCATTTCTAAACTATATAATTTCTCTTGCTCCATGTTTTCACGTGGATTGTGCATGCCGAAGGCGAGAATGCCTTTGGTTGCTACTTTTCTTGCTATTTCTGTTGATGTGAACGTTATCTTGAATACACTTTGACCGGTGCCCATGTTTGTTGACACTCCAATTCTCTCTTGAGTTCTTATGGGGTATGCTCTCCTACCCAGCTCTCTATATTGGGGCATATTACGATGCGGTTGGCTGCCACTTGTGGGTTTTTTTTCGCCTCGAGGCCAATGTCCTTTAAGTGGTGGTTAGCTCCCTATGTAGAGGAGTTTGTCAACGTCTTTTGTTAGTTCTGCGAGTAGCATCCCGGAGACTCTGCTTTTCAGGAACGATTTTTGTCCGGGTAGTGTTCTCTGGGGGACCCTCATAGTCAGGCTTCCCAGAGCCGGATTAAGGGGTGGGCACAGGGGGCCGAAGCCTTGGGCCACCCACCAAGCGGGGGCCTCCCACCAAAGACACCATGAGCATCGAGTCAGATATACTGCGATAATTGAACTTCAGTGACATTATCAGCGACTTTGCAACACAAAAATCGAGAAAAGTGTCTGGACTGTAATGGTCATATCTCCATCCATTCTCTGATTTGAACTATGTTTACTTGTTAGTTGTTAGTTATACTATAATTTTTCATGAAAAATTGAATAATTGTAACTGAATTTCTGTGTGTAAATAAATCTGGTAAGAACAACTTGTGTTCATTTCGTGTGTATGCATTACATATTATAGCATTGCAAGAATAGGCCCCGTTCAGTATTTCCTAAGTAAAAGTGTCCTATTTATATATTAGGATTTAGGTTACTAGTCTGTGGTGTATGCAATGGGGCCCCTATTGCCCCTCGCCCTCCTGAAACAATCTTGGATCCACCACTGCCCAACAGCTAACAATGGGCTTCCCCACCAAAATGGGCCCTGGGCCCTCACATCCTAAAGATGGCCCTGAGGCTTCCCATGTACCGACTAGGACGGGGTGAAGTTCTTTGGTCCTGGTCATTTTAGATTTTAGTTCTTTATAAAAAGAATTGTGGAGTAATATGTTTAACCAGATGATATATATATATATATATATATATATATATATATATATATATATATATATATATATATATATATATATATATGACGCAATTTTATTAAAAGTCCATCTGGATACTTCGGTTTCATGAAAACTTTTTTAACATATTCGAATTCACCTTTCAAAAATGCTTTCACTACAAATTCGAATGACCCTTGGAGGAAGAGGAGGACTGTAAGATACCACTCCTGGACACACTGGTCCACAGGGGTGACGAGGGGGCTAAATTCTCCGTGTACAGGACACTCACAGAGGAGGATCATTTTATTCACTCTATTTTGGAACGTAGTAAAAAGACGGGGTTGTCATTCATGAGCTTTATCGTCTTCACTATCTAATGAATTCAAAGGAAATACCCCTTTTGCTAGCTGAGTGGACACGGCGTTGGTCTCCCAACGTCGCGTACCGGGTTCGATCGCGGCGAGAGCGGACACAAAACGTCAGCGCAAGGAGAGATTTGGCTACCAATTGGTGGACGCGCTGTGCCCATCCCCTTTGTTATCCCTGTATTCGGGTGGGTAGATCTTACTCTTCTCATCACACGCATAGCCAAATACAATACTGCTTTCTTTCCCCTCCTGTCCTCGCAGCATAACACACACACACTCTCTTTGTTCCAAGGAATCCTGCCGATGGGTATATCTATCCGCATACCTCTGACACAGAACAGGTCTCGATGCCCCGGGGCGACGAAGGTCCCACTTGAACGCCGTTTGGTGTCGACAAATACTTCCTGGCACCTCCCCCTTCCCCAGAGGTCTGGTTGCTGGTGCTCTCGGTCTCATCAGCGATTATCATACTCACCTTTTATGGCTATTTTATTATCCGATCGGGATCCGCCTGAATAAAGGCAGCTAGGCGATCCACCACCTTGGTAGGGCAGTTTGTATTGTTTGTATAGGTTTACTGTGCGATAGCGTACATTTAAACATGAACCAATACAAATACAATAATAATATGATATAATAATATATAAATACACATAATATAAGCGTACATATTACACAAAGCGGGGAGCCCGCCAGTGTTGGCGTGCAGTAAGACGCGGCGGAGCGTCCCACGCGGGTCTTATCTGCTGCAAGTGGGTGGTGGCGGTAATCACCACCCGTCGCCCGGCTGGGCGCAGGTGGCGATCAGCGCGGAGGGGGTGCTGTTCTCAGCACCTCCAGCAGCTCGTTTGTTGGAGTGTGGCGGACCACCTGGGCGGCTCTTGCCTCTCGCGCCCTCAGTAGGGCCCATCTTACAGGGTGAGGGGCTGGCGCTGGCTCTGGCTTGAGGCTGGCGCTGGCTGGGCAGGAGAGGAGGTAGTGCACCAGTGGGCGCCGGGAGCGGCCGCCACAGTGTTAGCACCTCCATGCCACAAAGTCGGCGTGCAGCTCTTCCTGCGTGGAGTAGTCCAACCTCACACGCTGTAGCAGCACGCCGTTCGCTCTGGGCTGCTGGAAGGATGAGTTCAGTGGGCGATAGGCTGTGGCTGCAGTATACCACGCCGCTTGCCTCTTGATTGCTTCCCATTCTTGGTGCTGCTGGTGGGCGTTGTGGGCGGCCCTGCATTTGGCCTGCACCTTGAGCTGCTGCATGCTGGGGTGCACGGTCCAGGTGATGGTGGGGCCGTGGGTGGCTCGATTGGCAGCCTCGTCGGCAGCATCGTTGCCGCGCACGCCAACGTGGCTGGGAATCCAGTGAAACCGGACACGCCCTCCCTGAGCTGCCAGGTCCTGCAGGGTGCACAGGATGGTGGTGGTGAGGTGGATGTTGTCCCTGGTGTGGGCGTGGGCGTGGGCGTGCTGCAGCGCCTGCAGCCCCGACCGAGAGTCCGTGTGTATCACCACAGTGGCCTCCCGGCGGAGCAGAGCGTGCTGGAGGGCGTGCAGGAGTGCTACCAACTCCGTCTGGAGGGTGGAGCAGTGTTCTGATGTCCTCCACGCCTGCGTCAGGCCGCTTGTAACGAAGAGGGCGCTGGACCTCCCGCTGTCGGGGTCGACGGAGCCGTCGGTGAAGTAGACTGCGCTGCCTGGCTCCGTGACCTCAGGCATGTCTCTGAAGGCAGTGCTTACAATCAGGTTTAAAGAGCAAAGGTAGTTGACATGTAGGTTAAAAATAATTAATCTCATTCCCTCTGGGTCTTAAAACAATATTTCATTTACTCTATACCAGAGGTCTCTAACTCGCGGCCCGCGGCCACTCGTCCAAATTAACCTTGCGTGCGGCCCGCCGGATCATTTCCTCTTTTCTTTCTCAAGAGCATGTTTTAAGATAGGTTAATTTAGGGTAAGGTTAGGTTAGGTTAATTGTTTAGATAAATTTCGCCAGGTGTCTCATTATTAAGTTCTTGGAAAATTTTTGTTATATAAAATGTGTGGTTTTCAGAGGGTTTTTATTAGTGCGGCCCTCGGGTTCTCTTAGAGTTGTTGATGCGGCCCGCGGTATTATGCAGGTTGGAGACTCCAGCCCTAGACTGTAAATTTTATACTTTGGAGGTAATTCTCGTCTTGTATAATACTTTATAATATATTTTGTCCCATAAAAAAACAAATCGACTCATCTCTTAATGAAGAAAAGGAGTCGAATTAGAGTTTGAAAAATCTAGAAAAAAAAGTGAAAATGATCACGATATTTTTTTTTATCTCAACATTGAAAATAATAAATGAATAAACCGAAGATGGAAGCTGAATTTTCCAGTAAAATGATCAGAATAAAACTCTCAGAACTTACAATGAAGAAATGTTTTAAGGACCCAAATTAGAAAACTATAGGTAGAGTGAAAAAAAAGAAGCCCCACGACCATTTAAACCAGCGGTGAGGAAATCTTTTTTGAGCCGTGGGCGAAAATTTCTACTGAAAGAAGTCGGCGATAAATAAAATTTGACTCATTTTATCTAAAAAAAAGCAGCCATGGTTAAATTTTATTGATTTTCTGAACTTTGCCAATTATAATCATTTTAAAAAGGAACTCGAAACTAAATTTCCCTCCTTTCAAAATATCACGTTGCTAAAATCTAGTTATAGAAGAAGATATATAAAAAGAAATTTTCTGAACTTCACCATTTGTAATTCATTTTCTTTTAAAACATTATAAAGCATCGGATAATCATATTTATTTATTCTGAACTAAACTATTTTCTTTCTAAAGATGAAATTATGATTCAAATACACCAAAAAATCCCGTTCTTAAATTATAGAGTTAGTGAAGTGATGATCATTAATATCTTTAAAAAAAATAATACGCATCATTTTTATTGACTGCCACCATGGAAATTGGGATAGTGATATAGTTGTGCAGACAAATATATCCCAAGTTTGCTAAACGTATTTTAATAAAAGTACCAAATTTAGCAATATACTGTATAAGTACCAAATTTGACTAAAAAAAAGGGGTAAATATGTAGATTAGCGACTCGGCCGAAAAAGTGGGGGTTTTTGGTAAATATTTTCGTTCACCTCTGCTGGAATATTCATGCGCGTTTGAGTCGTCTGACGTCAGACCCCACCCCCACCCCCATTATAATTCGCAAAACGATTAAAGGCGCTGACATGATTTGGTTAAATTCACCTCTGTAAACGTTAGGAAACTCAGGATCATCGTAGTGTGGTCTCCCCATTGTGTTTACCACCACACGAGCCGTCCCCTTAAATGTACTCCAAAAACGTGAAACAGTTTGGAACACGGACGAAATAGTACGTCCCATAATTCGAGTCGCTAATCTACATATTTACCTAAAGAAGTACCAAATTTTTAATTTATTATAGTTTGCCTATAAATCAACTGGAATGCATAATATTTATTATTTATTATATACTTGGCTTTATTTTTAAGTGGCTTACACATATTTAATATACATACTTTATGATTAGAAGGTTGCATCCTCAACGGGTTCCTCTTTATACCAATGTTCTTGCTTTAATTTAATACAAAGCTCTGGATTAGGTGTATAAGTTGTGTAGTTTACAGCATGAAGAAGACTTTTGGAATGTAGCAGAGCATTGATTGTTGGGGTATGGAGTTTAGATCTATTCTCAACTTTAATGTTATTTACGAGTGAAAATATTCTCTCGGCTGCAGCTGAAGAATGTGGTAATGAGAGGAGCTGAAACATAAAGCATGATAAGACCGGATAACGAGCTGAATCTCCACATTTTTCCTTAGAAATTTTATACCAATAATCTTCTCGTTTGGTAGCTTCAGTTATGGCATTCTTATCTGGAATATTAAGTTCTCTCCCTTCTTTATTTAGAGCTTCAATCTGACTCTCCTAAACAAGATTTGGAAATTTGCATGCCAGAGGAACTGTAGGGGTCGGATTACGCATAGGTAGGCTTCTGGCAGCTCAAAATTTCTGGATTCGATAGGCCCGAAAGATACCTCCACAAATGGACGCGAATTGGTCCTATTAAATCCAAGCACGCCTTATTAAATGTATAGATCCAATGGTGTATTAGAAATAAAATGAGTTTTGTAAATGTACATATGTAGCAAGAAGCGTGAGAGACAAAAGAGGAACAAAGAAATGGTTGAACAACTGCGTTTGATAAAGATGGCCAAATTGTGTCTCGAGACAGAGTAATCAAAGACGGATATTTATTTAGGAAGAGCCTGAGTAAACACAACCGCTGACCATAAGAGATGGCACAGCGAAAATTGTATCAAAAGACAAATAAAGGTTTATCATGTAAGCGTACACATATGTACACAAACTTCCTAACCCTACCCAGAGGTTGGGGAAAGGACAATAAAAGGAGGTAGGCTGTGGAACGGTAGCCGTCCTATGTATATTCCACGCCCTCTGGATTTAGAGCGCAAATATAAATATAAAGAAGACAATCAGTTATGTGGTAGTTAATCAGAAAGAATCAGAGAGAATAATAACGAATTCATTCGCGTTCACTCTCCTGCCTAAATTCAGTAAGTCTTGCCTCGCCTCGTACTTGCGTTGATGATAATATATAGACTACTATTCTCCCGCATAGTACACTCCGTGTCACGCCGCTTGCACCGTAATATTCCGTTCTTAGAATAAATTGTTAATTCACATTCGTATGTCCACCTTCACCATATACTGGTCACCTCTATAAACCTAGTATAACTGGTGACCCGTTGTTCGACCGGACAGAGAAGGTATAGGAGAAACAATGGACTCGTCAAGTAATCGTCAGGCAGGACAAGGTGAAGGGGATTTCGTGAACGCAGTCGGCGTCAAGCCACCCAAATTCAAGGAAGCAGCAATCTCAGGCCGACCCTCAACTAAATTTTTCCACGTATTGGCCTCACTTCTTTCTGAGGCGGCCGATCGTCTTCCGGCGGCTATTACAGCGAACCGACTCCAAACAGAACGAAGGGACACACGGGAGTCGGCAACAAGGAATTCGACCCCAATCTCACTCTAAGCCCAAGAAGAATAGGACCTGGCTATCTCCATCATGGTTGGCCTACCCTATCGAATGAGCTGCAATAAGGATGGTGGAGGGACGCATTTCTACCCGCCGGACCACTGCAATCAACACTGTAACGAGATGATGCCAGACGAAGTTCGGGTACAGTTTTTAAACTCATTAATAACAAGCGTAGAGAGTGTTGTGTTCCAGTGATGATCAATTTAACTGCCAAATTCAGTATTCTTTTTTATATGTCCGGTGGTGTGAGAAGGATATCAGTCGGAGCCATTTAATAATGTTCAAAGAATGGTTAATTGTTAATGTGAAGTTAACTCCTGTTGGTTTACATAGTCCATATATGCATTAATTTAAAAGTTAACTCAGTATGCATATGTTCAGTACAGCTAAAAGTGAACAGTTCTGTACGCACACGCAAGCCTTGTAGCGTCCATTGCAAGGCGAAATAGATTCAGTATGAAGCCTCACAAATGAGTGTAATGTGAATTCTGTAAAGGCTTGTAATTGCTGCGCGAATATGGATAAGCCAAATGAAAGATATAGCGGTGTTCTTAAATAAAAATAACTCCCTGCGAGAATAATATATATATATATATATATATATATATATATATATATATATATATATATATATATATATATATATATTGATATTAAATAGTAATGGTATATAGACTGAAATGTAATATGGTATAGTTTTCGTCCTTGTAAGTTATAAGAAATATGCATTGCAAGGCAGAATAGGCGCCTTGTTGAACCCTCACATATGAGCATCATGAGAACTCTATAAAGCTTTGTAACTGCTTCGAAAACAACGACAAGCCGTTTGCCAGAACTCAGTCGTTCACGTATTACTAATCCTTGTGTAGACATTATTGTAGCGACACGTTTATTGAAAGAGGAAGAGGCCTTAATATACAAACCTCTCGCTGCTACTATAGCTTTCTTATGTGCCTTATTATCTATTTGTACTGTGTAGTAATCGTATATCTATAAAAATCTAAAAATATTTTATGGATCATGCTATCAATTTGCAAATGTATATTATTGTATTGTTTGGAAGAATATGGCATAGTTGTATGTACGTATGTGAATATAAAGGCCCTGTGGGTATTATTAATACCGCCTATATTAGGAGTGCCAGGAAGAATTTCACATGTATATTTACCTATGTACTTTTATACGACTTATTATTGATTCCATCCCTGGCGAAGGAGTAATGTAGGCTTCTGGCACAGCAAAACTGGTGGATTCAATAGGCCCGAAAGATACCTCAACAAATGGACGCAAATTGATCCTATTAAATCCAAGCATGTCCTATTTAATATATAGATCCAATGGTGTATTAGAAATAGAATGAGTTTTGTAAATGTACATATGTAGCAAGAAGCGTGAGAGACAAAAGAGGAACAAAGAAATGGTTGAATACCTGCGTTTGATAAAGATGGCCAAATTGTGTCTCGAGACAGAGTAATCAAAGACGGATATTTATTTAGGAAAAGCCTGAGTAAACACAACCGCTGACCATAAGAGATGGCACAGCGAAAGTTGTATCAAAAGACAAGTAAGGATTTATCATATAAGCGCACACACGTCGTACAAATATGTGCAAGCGACGCCCAGAGGTTGGGGAAAGGAAGGAAAACGGAGGTAAGTTGTCCGAAGGGACCCGTCCCATGTTTGGCCTCGCCCTCTGGATTTAGAGCGCAAATATAAATAGAAAAATAGTCAGCTTTGTGGTATTTATTTTTTTTATTTTAGGAGCCTATCTGGCGACTGTCGACTTGGGCATAAGTCGCGGTAATCAAGACAGCCTAGCACTAGGCTACTTTAAAATAAGAATATGAAAACACAACAACGATAAAAAGAGAAGATGGCAACCAATTAGGAAGCAAGCTCTGGCGTCGGGGAAAGTCCCCCTCCCCCGGCGCAGGAGCGTGCGACCTACAGAGAAAACAACAATAAAAAACAAAAATCTGGTTAAATAATATGGAGAAGGCTGGCCTCCCCCCAAAAGTCTATAAGTCCACCAGTCAATGTGCACGAACTCGTCCCAAGTACAAGACACAGGTGGTGGTAGTGACCCCACCCATCCCGGTACCGGCACATGTAACGTGCGCGGATATCGCCCAGAGTGGGAGATGTAACAAAAATGTGCCGAACAGTCTGGAGGACAACGCAGTATTCACAGTAGGTCACTGGCAAGCGCTCCATCAAATAGCAGTGCGTCCCACGAGTGTGCCCAATTCGGAGATGACAGAAAGCAACCTAAAGCCTTTGCAGAATTTGGGGGTAGTTAAATGGGAACAGTCGCGGTGCAATGGCACGCAACTTTAAGTTCCCTTCGACCATCTCCCATCTAATTTTCCAATCAGCCCGAAGAGCTGCCCGTATTCCTGCCCTCTAATCGGTGTGAGGAAGGGCGAAACGCTGGTCCGGTTGTAGAGTCCTCGCGGATTCTTTGGCGCACTCATCGGCTTGCTCATTCCCCGCAATTCCTACATGTCCAGGAACCCAGCAGAAGATAATCTCAACATTCACCCGGCTCGCCAAAACCGTGGCGTCACGGATATCGCGAACCTGGGGATGCGGAGATCCCAATGCCCCGAGAGCACTCAGGGCGCTTTGTGAGTCGCTATAGATAACAATACGGTCTCCGAACCGGGCACGTCGCGTAATCACTCGAGCCGAGTGGTGTATTCCGAGTGGTGTATTGCCACCAGCTGATCCACGAAGACAGAGGGAGCGCCTGGCGGAGCCCCGATGATTCAAACAGAGGGGATACATCGTGGGAGCCGACCCCCTCTTCGGACTTGGAGCCATCCGTATACACTGGTACGGTTCCAGCGTGACACGAGGTGTGCTCAAAAAGGTAGAAAGCAATACTCCCGCCGCTGTACAAGCTGTGGGAGCAGAGGCGTGGCAACAAATAGCCAAATGTGGTACACACCAGGGTTGCGTCCTAGGCATGACCAAGGACGCCACCGGCCTGAGAGCTATACTTAGCTCTCGAAGGAGTTTCCTGGCCCTAAACCCAAAGGGCTTAGGGTATGACTAACGTCTCTCGGCCGCATAGGCACCGTCGAAATCAGCTGCGGATGCAGTGAGAGCTGTTGGCGCCGGGCTCGTTGGAAAGGCGAATAATGTACTGCCCACGGCGTAGAGCGAGCGGCATCTCCCCAGCATCGACTAGTAGGCTGTCAATGGGGGAATGCAGAAGGAACTGGTCGCCAGGGGAAGGAGGGGGGTGGATCGAGTTCACCTTCCGCAATACACCCTCGGCTGCGGATGCATAAGACTCGCATCCATAGTCGAGCTTCAAACGAACAAAAGATCTATCAAAAAGTAAGGAAGTAGCCCTATCAGCGACTCAAAAACTAAATGTCACGGAACGCAGAATATCCATGGCGAGGGTACAAGAGACCCTAAGGCGGCGAATATGAGCCTCCCAGGTGAGGCGTCGGCCAAATACAAGACCAAGGAAACGGGGTGATTCAACCACTTCCAGGCGTACCCCATTAAGAAACAAGTCTGGGTTAGGGTGGAGCCGTGGATGGCGGCAGAAGTGCACCACTTTAGTCTTGTCCAAGGAAAACCAAAACCTGTGCGCTTTGTTTTAGGGTGAGACGTGGTTCAATGCCCGAAGAAGTCAACGCTCCAGAGTTGGCATCTGGGCTGCGACAAAAGAGATTGAAAGGACGTCCACGTAGAGTGTAGAGAGAACATCTTTCGGCAGCACCGAGGTAATGCCGTTGGTGCTCAGGGCAAAGAGTGTGACAGTGAGGACACTGCCTTCGTGACACCCTCTTTCGGCTCCAATGGCAAGAGATAGCTCCCCTCACCCGTAGGTGGAATCTACGACTTCGCAAAAATTCAGATATAAACATTAGGAGGCGTCCCCTCGCCCTCATCGTGTGGAGAGTTTCCATGACACCGTATCGCCATGGGGTATCATAGGCCTTCTCCAGATCGAAAAACACCGTGGCGTAGTGCTGTCTCTGAAGGAAGGGCTCGCAGACGGCATTTTCCATTAGGAGCAGAGCATCGGACGTGGAGTGGAACTTGCAGGAGCTGCACTGTGCAGAAGACAGATACCCTCCGCTGTCCAGGAAAAGGGCTAATCTAACATTTACCAATTGCTCCATCAACTTGCACGCGCAAGGAAATAGAGAAATTGGGAGGAAACGGGCCCTAGTATAGTGATCTCTCCCCGGTTTGCGAAAGGCGAGCACAGTAGCGATTCGCCAAGAGCCCGGGAGGAGACCCTCCACCCAGATCCAGTTGAACAAATCTAACAGAAAGGCCATGCCTCGCTCACCCAGATGTCGAAGCATTGCATAAGGGACATCGTCTGGACCATGGGCGGTGTCCGCACACGAAGCAAGAG
This sequence comes from Ceratothoa steindachneri, assembly GCA_963969495.1. Lineage (NCBI taxonomy): Eukaryota > Metazoa > Arthropoda > Malacostraca > Isopoda > Cymothoidae > Ceratothoa > Ceratothoa steindachneri. The sequence continues at coordinate 109,645,846 of OZ018333.1, forward strand.
CGGAACGAAACTCAGTCACAGTAAACCTGTCGTTTAAGGGTTCTCCGCCTCTGGAGGTAAAGTCCAGCCGGCGGCCATGCGCGACATGACGACGTGCATTGAATGCTGGCGGAACAGCATCACGGCTAGAGAATGAGGACAAAGCGGTCGCGAAGGATTCTGCCATGGACGCGGGGTCCGAGATTGCGGTCCCATTCTCCTGGAGAACGGGAGGGGCTCCTGCGAGAACTTGCCCCGAATCCTTTTGACTCGCTTCCACACCTCTGCTAGAGGGTTCTTCAGTTAAGTGAAGACACGTTTTCCCGTCAAGAGCGGCGGGCGTGCTTCGAAATATATTGGAACCTAGTCATAGCTTAACGAAATTCTCCGACAGTGAAATCGTTCATGGGGCGCTTATAGCGCATGTAGGCAAAACGTTTCTGTTTGAGGGCCGTCTCACACTCGGCTGACCACCACGGGAGTGGTCGGCGTGCAAAACGGCCAAACCTTCTGGGAATACTAGTCAGGCCCGTGGCGAGGAGGTTGCCGGAGAAGAACTCAACGGCCTCATCTACCGACCTAAACTCCTCGACTGAGATAGAGAATTCAGTCATTTCCTGAAAGGCAGGCCACCGCACCCGCGCCAAGCACCACCGAGGTGGTCTCTCAGGCGGCAGTTGCCCTGAAAATGATATTTGAATGGGAAAGTGATCACTATCATGGAGGTCATGGACCAACCCTCAATCAAAATCAGAATGTGCATCCGGAGAGAACAGAGATAGATCAAGGCACGAAAATGAAGCGGTTCTCGGACAGTGATGCGTAAACTCATCCACATTTAGGACACCTATCTCAAGCTCTTCGATCAGATCGGCAAGAACTTGTCCCCTGGGATTTATTGAGTAGTCTTCACAGATAGGATGTCTGCCGTTTAGATCTCCAAGCAAGAGAAAGGGCCTCAGTAACCGTGCCACGACGAGGCGGAAGTCCCCCGCGTCGAAGTCAGCTGACGGTGGAATGTACGCAGAAATAACAGTATACCTCCTATCCAGGTGAATCTGCACAGACACTGCCTGAAAGGGGGTATCTAAAGTGAAAAGAAGAACGGATACATCATGCCGGGTGTAAACCGCGCATCCCCCAGCCCGGCCATCCCGCGGTGGTGGGGTCGAAAGACCATTATACCCCGGGAGGGCGGGCAGGGGGCACGCGCCTAGCATGGTCTCCTGCAAAAAGATAGTTAAAGGAGAACGGGACGAGAAGAGCCTCCGCAGCTCCTCCCAGTTGGCCCGGAGTCCACGGCAATTCCATTGAAGGAATATGCCCTCCAGGCCTAGCTCGGAGGAGACGCGGGGGCCCTCTTCGTGCAGAAGACCCTCACGAGAATGGTTGTACGCTTCCCGGAGGCAGAACCACGGGCGCTGTTGGCCGGAAAATGCGATGAAGGCGCTGTCACCTGCGAGGACTTATTGGGGGAGGTTGGGCTCGCCATACGAGTTTTCTCCTCCCTCCGCCTCGAAACCTTAGGCGGGCGTTGCGGCTCCGGAGGCGGGGGGCCCTCTTTTTTCAGGATCCACCGTCTCCGAGCCCCCCAGCCCACCACTAGGCGTGAGCAAAGGAGCCGAAGTTCCTTTATTGCTGTCCTCCTTTCGGAGGGGGTGGGCAGCTTTAGGAACCCCAGAAGATGGCCTGGTGACCAACTTCAGGGGTGTTGCCTCCTGTGAGTCTAACGACTCGGTGGAGGCGCGTGGCCGTTTCGCCTTACGGGAAACGGTCACGCTGGGGGAAGGGGGGCGGGAGCCCTGGTTTTAGCCGGGGCTAGGTGTGAACCCTCTGTGCCACCAGCTTTACCTACCAGGAGAGCGCCTGGGTTGAGTAGAACACGCAGAAGGGCTCCGAATGGGCGCGGAAACAACCGTGCTCGTTGGCTTGGATGGGCCAGGAGCAGAGCGTGTCTTTCTAAATATTGAGGCGTAAGACTTCCCAGGAAGAGCCGGGCGCGCTAAGACCAAGTCCTTTGCCTCGCGGAATGAGAGTCAACCCTGGGCCTGAACGCCCACGATTTTTTTCTCAAGAAGTTATGCACCAAATTGCTTCGAAGAAGCTGCGTGCGGTTCTCCGCAATTGACAAACTTGTCCACACATGATTTGGACTTATCGTGTGCGGCCTTGGAGCAATTTACACAAACTTCGGGTGACCCCGACTTTGCACGTCTACAAAAACGATTCGTATGGCCGAAGCGGTGACAGTAATAGCACCTCCGTGGCAGTGGCACGAATGCCTTCACGCGGTAGCGGTACCAACTGGCACGCACCGACTCAGGGAGGTTGTCACAGTCGAACGTGACAAAGAGTGTAGGGGTGGGTCTCGAGACCTCTCCCTGTTTTCTCATCACACGTTCGACTTGACCGCCCCATGGTCGGCCACCTCTAAGGTTATGTCCTCTATCGAGTAGTCAACGAGCTCCTTCGCATAAACTACTCCTTTCACAAATCTCATCGTAGAGTGCGGTGTCACACTCACAGGTGTGCCATCAAATGTCCGAAGGGCACTAATCATGGCCACCTCGGAGGGATTCGATGCATTCGCCAAAATGCTCCCGTCCGAGAAACGAGTGACCTTCGGCTCTCTACCAATCACACTAGCTAAAGCTCTCCTTTGATGGATCATGTTGCCATTAGTCAACATGGTGTCATCAGTAGAGCGAATAACGAGGAAGCGTTTGAAGCCAGCGGTAGGGGGGGGGGGGGGTCAGGAGGGCCGGATGTGTCGACATTGGCTTGGTCGCTTACCGAAATGGCAGCAGACCCATCCGTCCCCGCAGCCCCCGCGGATGGAGAGGAGCCCCGAGTCTTTTTAGTCTTCTCCTCTACGCCCGAAGGAGCCCCCAGCCTGGGGCCTCAGCAAGGTTCTTCTCCGAGATGGAGAAGGTCCTGACAGTCGTAGGGACACCAGACGGAGGAGGAGATCACTTCCCTCCTTTTACTGCCTTGAAAACCCTAGCCCTTTGAGGAGGACCTTGCATAGGAGCGGAGTCGAGTTCGGTGCTTGGCGCCGAGCCCGGATTCGCTCTCATGGAAGGCCCTACCGTCTGAGGCTGGATTGCCTCATGGACCATGTCTCTCTCTGGTGGGGCCTCCAGTTGCCCCCCTCCCCCCAGGACATCACAGATCCTATTGGCAGCAGTGTCATTAGTCGAGTCTGGGGAGGCACAGGCCTTGACCCCCGCTAGGTTTAATATTCCAGCCAGCAGTTTTTTAGAGGGAAGCAACCGAACGGGCTTGACTTTCCTCTCCCCCTTTGGGGGTTTGCCCTGCTGAGCTGCTTCCATGGGGAGCGGTCTGCTATGGGCTGCCTGCTGGCTTTCTTGGCAGTCAAGGGGAGGACTGCCGCTCGGGCACCTCCAAACAGGGGGTAAGGGGGAGTCCCCAACACCCGTAGGCGAAGGAGAGGAGTAAGCCTCCTCTTCGGTTAGAGAGATTTAGAGGGTCCCCTGAGAGAGCACAGGAAGGGAGGCCTCCACTTTTTCTGTGGAGCTGCCCGAGGGCGGCTCAGACCATGGACAGGGGAAAATTGAGGGAAGATTATTAGTTTTCTCATCATTGGGCATGGTGACCCTCCTTTTCTTACGTGAAACAAACGCTCATCACCCCTCGCAGTAACCCGCTCTGCAAGGGATGCGTACGGGCCTGGCAGAGCCATGTTCCGCCATTTAAGGCCACCCCTCCCGCCTGGTAACCTGGCAGCCCTTCAGCATGCGGCTCCACCTTAAGCACGGCGTAAAAAAATTAGATAGTGAAGAGAGAAGGAAAAGGGATGTGAGGAAGGTATGGATGGGGATGAAGCAGGTTATTAAAAACCCACCACCCTAAACTGGACCTCAGGGGTTAGGGAACATTGCCCCCTCCCCCCTCAGCCCCAATCCGGGATAGTTGGCTGAGAAGAAGGTCAGCATCTACCGTGAGAAAATAGAGGCCGACCAGAGAAAGTTGTGGGAGGTTGTAGGGAAAGTGAGGAAGTAGGGGAGAAATACAGGCTGTCTGAAAGAAGGAGAAGAGGCTAAGCTAAGACCGGACGGGGCGCTGAGTCCCGTCAGCACGGCGGCCAGGAAGGCAAATCGCCGCGCCCCTTACGTGGCAGTTAATCAGAAAGAATAATAACGAATACGCCCTCGTCACTCTCCTCCTTAAACCTGCCAAATATTGTCTCTCCCTTTAGTCTTACTCGCGTCGAATAATATATAGACTACTAGTCTCTCGGTTAATTCACTCCCTCTCTCTCACACATATTGCAAATCATAAGATTTCGTTGCTAGAATAAAGTGTTTATTTTGCTAGTCCATCTTTACCTTGAACCTTCGACAAGCCCAGCCTAAAACACCGTTAAAACAGTATCTTTGAAGTCAGATAAATAATTCAACGTATAGCAATCCTTCACCTCTAAGCCGGAACTAGTCGCTCCCGCAATAAGGTGGTGATTTAGGGAAACCAACATTCCTTCACTGGTGACCTATAAACTGGTTGCCCGTCGTGACGACCAATATAGAACCATTTAACATGGACCATTGCAATCACGTATACTAACTGGGTCTAGTGTCTCTAGAAGCTTCAGATTACTAAAGAAATCACTTGAAAAGAAGCGCTGAAAAAATTCCTTTCCAAGACACACATAAAAATTTAATGTTTTCACAGGAAATTGTTTCGATTCAGTTGCCCAAATAGATGAAGCCTTCTTTAGGTAGATGCTTTCAACTTTTGCTCCTCTGCAAAATTCAGTTATGGGGAGATACACAGGTGGATCATTGATTTTAATTTCATGTAGCTCTTTTTATCACTTCATCATCATCATCACTAACTCTATAATTTAAAAAGGGGATTTTTTTGAGTATTTGAATAATAATTTCATCTTAGTTTGGTTATGACTTATGTTTTTATCAAAGTTATTTCTAATAATTCTTTTATATCAAAAAACAAAATGGAGAAGTTCAGAAATATATATAAGTATCGAAATTTTGTGAATTTTTAAAACCCAAAGAATTACAAATGGTGAAGTTCCCAAAAATTATTTTTATATATCTTCTATAACTATATTTTAGCAACGTGATATTTTGAAAGGGGGAAAATTTAGTTTAGAGTTCTTTTTTAAAATTATTATAATTAGCGAAGTTCAGAAAATTTATAAAAATTTAACTATAGCTGCCTTTTTTTAATTTTAAATTTTAATCTTAGTAGCGAAGCGCAAGCTCCCCACGTAGGGGGGAAGTGGCGAAGCCATTGCTGTTGTTTTATCATTTATTTTTGTAACACTTCAGTTTCGGGGCGCACGGTAGGTGGCGCTGTTTATAGGCTACAATATATGTCTTATGACGTCAGACCGTAGCGTCAGATGTGAACAATTACCGCGTTATATTTTTTGGTATATGTGTATATACTGGGGGCTGAAACTCAAGATCATCGCAGGGTAGTCTCCTGCAGTGATATCTCCCCCACGAGCAGTCCCCTTGAATTTACTGGGTTTTTTCCCCAAACAGCATTTTACTGCAGAAAAACCTAACCTAATGACAAACAATTCTTACTTTTCTAGGTTTCTTGATTAGTTTATGCGACTCTAGATAATCTAAAAGTTTTTCGCGGTCTTGCAAAATAAACCCGAATTCGAATAACAAAGAAGCACATCTAGAGCACGAAAAAGCCATAACGAAAGAGAAACAACTGCTAAGCGGGTTCTATTTATAGTTACGACGTTGCCAGTAAGAAGCTGTTATCGTTCGTTACGAAACAAAAAATATGAAAACAATAAAAGACATCAAGAAACTTTCCCTAACTTAGAAAAAAACTATAAACGAGCAAAGGCGCAGATATTTAGTAAATAATACATACTAAAAGTTACAAATCCCCAAAACAACAAAAAAAATATAACGCTGTGATTGGTCACATCTGAAGCTACCGTCTGACGTCATAAGAGATATATTGTAGCCCAATGTGTAGCCTACTAACAGCGCCACCTACCGTGCGCCCCTAATCTGAAGTATTACCTTATTTTTTAACAAAATTGCTAAGTATTCCCTTAACATTACATGTAATAGATTAGTGCAGTTTGCGTATTCTATTACTTTCTGATTGGAAATCTAAGTTCAACTTAATAATATCGGGCAAAATATATACTAAAAATGCATAATACAGCTCTATGATTGGATTTGTTAATGAGTTCAGCACATTTGAAGCTACACTGTTGTTATCTTCAAGAACAGCAGAAGTAAAGAATAACACTAGAGTTGGCCACTGTTCTAGTATTCTTTTGACAACTTGCTCTAAAGATGCCACCTTGTACACATGTAATAATTTATGAGGATTTGTTTGAATAAATGCTAGAAATTCTTCATATTCCTGCAATCTTTAGGGACAATTAGAGAGGAATGAATGTAGGCTTCTAGCAAGTTCTTCTAAATATGAAAGTAATTCTGAGCAAGCCTTTGATGCATAGAGTGACAGACATAACCCTGAATAAAGAGCCAGGGAACTTTGTTCTTCAGTAAAGCCTGCACACTTCCCTTCTGTCCCATCATTACACTAGCATTGTCACTGGCAAATCCTATCAAATTTTCAAAAGGAATATCATGTAAGGTATCTTTCAATCGAGCAAAAGATTCCACTAGCATAGTAATCAATCCTTGACTTCCAAAAGAATGAAATAATTATCAATAATTTTTTGAGTGCTATAATCATAAAATCTAGCCAAAACAAACTGTTGTTTTTTTTTACTTACATCAGTAGTTTCATCTATAATTAATGAAAACTTGCAGTCTTTTATTGGTTTAGCGAGGTTCTCAAAGTAATAAAGACCTAAAACATTTTTTTAAATATTTGAGTAGCTTTGGTTCTTGTACATTTAATATCTTTTGCTATTTTTGAATCTGGACGGCATTCTGAATTGATCCAGGTAAATGATCCATAAGTCTCATTGGTAAGTTAAGTTCTGCAATAAATGAATAACGTTTAAGCTTCGCAGCTGCTACTTTTGTAATGTGAAGAGAAGATGAAGGCTACAAAAAGTCAGTGTTTTCTACTTTTATTTTCTGAATTCATATTTTTAATATGTTTTTGCGCCCTTCTCCAGATGAGTTACACAGCCTTGAATTTCACAACGATAAAATTTACAGTCTGCTCTTTCGATATTTGTTTGACTCGATTCTAAGGATGATGAAATTCGAGCATCCAATAAAAAGTTTGTTTGAGGATTTATTTTGTTAAATTCTTTTCTTGGTCAGTTAAACTTAAGTCAATTTCGTCACTGCTTTTATCTTTCGTATTCTTGATCATCATGAGGATTGTAAATCACTCCGTAATTAATAAAAGATAAACGAGATAGTAAGGAAGCTCTCGTCACTAACGTTTACCTCAGGCTAACTGGCGTGTGAGGCGGCAATCCGGCAATATCCGATGGTACATACAGTACAATACAAGTAATGAACAAGTTTTATACTTTAAGGCGCATCCCAATTACACAACTGTTGTGTAGTTGGGATAGACCATACATACCAATTATAAACTAGCTCCTTATAAAATGTTGCAAAAAAATATTTTGAACTAAAATTGTTAGTATAATAATAATGCAAAGTATTTATTGTTACATTGTTCACTTACGCTGTAAACTTATTTCTTTACAAAAAGGAAAAAAAAAAAATAGCCAATTATCGCAGCGTAGTACCAAATTTGGTACAATAGTAACCAGGTTGGGCAAGCTTGTCCCTGATTTAAACCAATGAATTTACCATTCACGTGGTAATTCTTTTCTTATGCTAAAAGATAATAAGAACTAATCTAATTGAGAATTAGGGCACAGATGGCAGAAGGAATCGAAAATTTTAATAAAAATTTTGGATATCAGATATATAAAGGCCAAAGGCCTCGCAAATAATGGTCACATTTAGTATAAACGCCTTCTACGCATTGAGCTCAGGGTGTAATTCATATTTATTTTACTCTATATCTGAAATATTACTAATATTTCCTAAATAAAGTTTTCATATAATGTTTTAATAAAAATGTTAATATACAATATTTTTCATTAAAATTAATAATATCATATTAAACTATAAAATTAACAGTAACTATTATAATTATATATTTTTAATTAAAATAACCATTTTAGAAAATTTAGTGCGAATAGCTGAAATATAAAGACCAATAGCCTCGCAGATGATGGACACATTTAGTATTAAGACCTTTAACTCCTTTAGGGTAATTCTGAAGATCCATACCCCGTGAACTTTCCCGCTCGCATTCCCATAATATTTATTCCACCTCCCAACATGTTTTCACCCAACTGTGTGATTAACTTGTTTTATTACTTGTTCCTGAGGGCGAGCGTAGCGAGCAGGGGGGTATGGGGGGCAATGCCCCCCATATAGCAACCCATAGTACGGTTTGCGGGGTATGGATCTTCAGGTTTACCCATGTTTACCCAGTAAAAATTTTGTCTATAATTTACCATCTTAATTTTACAATTTTTGATTGTACATTCATTATAAATTTTAGTAGATTTTATTAAATTAATATTGTTCTGTCTTTACATTAACATATTGTTATTAATTGTGGAATTTTTTCGAACTTAACACAATTTCACACGTTAATTATGCCAGATATATTGTATATACATATACCCCAAATTTGAAAATTATTTGTATTTTTATTATTAGCTTTAAAATCTCTTGTATTTCCTTCTTACATCCCACCCCAACACCTCACATTTTGCCCTGATCTTTATATTCTTTGCAGATACTTTCTTATCTTTTTTTTATGGTTTTACTGATAACACAATTTTTGTTCCTGACCAGTAGGTGTTACATTCCAACTCATTTTATTGCAAAACAATAAGAAATAGCCATTTGTTTTAAACTTTGTTTTTTGGGGTGTGTATGATGAAATATTTACTAAAAATAGGCAAATTTTGTCTCTTTCATTCATTGTAAGGCTAAAACCAAAGAACAGAGTTAAAATTATACAATCTTATTGAAACTTTCACAAGAAAATATATACGAAAAGGTGAAAAAAGTTAGAAGTTAACAGTTTATTAGGCTATTCGGGCGAATGGCTAAATGCTCTAAACAGAACTTATCCATTCAGATTCATTTACCTCAAATGTCATTTTGACTCAACGTGAATACTCTCAGGCTCTATAGCCTGGTTGGTCGTCAACTAGATGTTGGTTGTGCGTGGTTAACTGTGCTTTCTAGTCATTATAAGATTTCATATAAATTTCAAAGTGCTCATACTTGAGGTTTATTTGAGTTCCTACAAGTTTTCCTCGATTTCCGTTTGTGGTGTAAATCACTTCCTCGTACAAGCCACCAAATGTGGTCTACCATCATGTTTTCATTGTATATTCCACAGTATCTATATTCCATGGCATCTTGCTTCGGAGTATGCTCCCATACTTTCCTTGAACTTGTCAAGATGGGTATCAAGGATGTGCACTTTAAAGGACTTCATGTCACCTATTTGGCCATAGCTTTTTACTCAGTTCCCAACGAGTTTCCTCAGAATTGTCAGCCTTGTGGTTGCCCCCAAAGTCTCGATACACCGAAACAAATCGCTTCCGGGCTTCTTTTACCTATTAAGCCTTTGAGAGAATTCTGAACACTATGATTTTCCTGATTTGTAGTCCAACGAAGACACCAACCACCTTTCACATTTGCTTCAGATAGTTTGGGAAAGAAATCTTGAAGTTACTTGAAGGCTGCAGATTCTTGTTAAGAGCTATGACAAACTGCTTCATGAGACCTAGTTTTAAATGCAATGAACGGATCAACACCTTTTGAGGGTCAATGAATTGTTTATCTTTGACATTATGAGTTCCAACAGAGAGATTAGTCTTTTGTGGCCAGTGATTCTTGTGGTAATGTGTTTTGGTATCCCTACTGTCCCAAAGACAGAGATTACATGAAAACTTGGTAAAACTATGGGGAGGGGTTAATGGTACCGGTGATTGTTGCCAGTTTATAGGGTGGTATAGGTTACCGGTTTGTGGGTGCGTGATCGATAATTATAAGAGCGTGTATTGAAGAGTCATCGTTGCTATTGCGCTCGACAGGTGACGAGGACTTTAGGCAGTGGGCCTACTTCACACTATCGAATCGGTTCTGACTCCTTATACTTTATCACGATGGTTATGCGTTAGGCTGGGCTTACCGAAGGTGGCTCGGTAATCGGGATAAGTAAAGGACCTTGAAAGGACGCGCCAATGAAAATATAACTTTTTCTGGAATTAGCCTACTAAAGGGGCAAACGGAAACGTCTCGAGTTCTTTGCGGTTAATGTGTAGGCTTTTACGTGAAGTATCGAGTCTGAAGGCAACAGGACTTAGGCGAGTAAACGGGATTCCGTGACGCTACTAAGCGAATGAATTGAGTTTAATGAATAAGGGATACTAATGAATCGCTGAATAATGACCCATGAGAGTGTCTCTCTCTCTCTCTCTCTCTCTCTCTCTCTCTCTCTCTCTCTCTCTCTCTATATATATATATATATATATATATATATATATATATATATATATATATATATATATATATATATATATATATATACCCTCCCTCTCTGGGATCTTTTCTTCAGGGGTTGTTCCCAGAGAGGCTCTGCCTTCTCGTGGCGAGGGGAGTCAGCTCTGGGCCCCTTAGGGGTCCCATGGTGGTACCAACAAGACTTTTAACATACCCCTCTTTCTTTCCTCCTCTATTACTCTCTTCCACTGCCCTTTATTTCCCCATCTTCCTTCACCTATCTAGTGGACCTTATGGATACCCGACCTCTGCTCGTTTAATGGATTGATTCCGAATTGTTCTTTCATGAAGGTGAAAGAGGCTGGGCATCTCCACCGCCTTCGTCTACCGAATGCCCAAGGAGAAACCCATCGTTGGCCCCTTTTCTCTGTGCGTAGGAGAACTCGGGCAGCCTCTTAGGGTTATAAAGATGGTGTGGTGGATCCGTATCCATTCTCCAAGAGGACGTAACTGATTGTATAGTTGCAGTAGTGCCGGGCCCTTGTAGGCCTCCATGGTGGGGAGCCCCAAGGGAGAATGCGAAGTTTTTTCTTTTTGCAATGGCTAGCCATAAACCAAAAACCTCCCCTTCTCGTAAGGGTTCTCGTACCAAACGTTCCTTAGCTCCTTTTTCAACCTTTCCTCGCTCGTTGGACCCCTATTCCAACGAAGTAGACCCAGATCTTGATTATCCTCGCTTTCTTGTCATGAATTCATCATTCGACATTCCACTTGCAAAAGTCGATGTGTTTGACGTCAATGAATCATTTGAGTCCCGCTGTGGTGAACCCCTCCGGATGTGGTCAGGAGGAAGTGGTGATGTCGTAGTCTAGGTGTCATCCCACTCTCAACACAACTTTGTGCGAAATCTATCTTCGATAGCTGAAATTCCAATAACTGTCCCGCCCCATCCGCGTCTGAATTTCGTCAAAGGTGTCGTCCGTTCAAACGAACTAAGGGACTACGACCCCAACCGCCTTCAGAGAAAGCTCAGTACCCAACGTGTCACACACGAACACAGGGTAACTAAAATATTAGGCTCCACTAAAGTTTCAAACGTCACACTGATTTTAACATTCGAACGACAAGAACTGCCGCAGTATATAAAAACTGGGTACCTTCGTGTCCCGGTAAGTCCCTACATTGAACTACCCAGCCGCTGCTTCAATTGCAATTAATTTGGACGTGTTGCCGTGCCTGTCGGCACCCATCCTCCTGCGTGAATTGTAGCTCTTACTACCATGGACTTGAATGCACCAAAACACCTCGCTGTGCCAACTGCGGAGGTACCCACAGTGCTGCGTCAAACTCTGCTCTATATTCTTATATGAAAAGGAGGTGTTCGCTTTGCACGACTCTCTACACCTAGATATAAGAGAGGCCCGCCAGCGTGCTCGAGCACAAACCTCACCACTCAGCCGGCTCTTCTCTGACGTTTTACGTGACGCTAGACGAAACCGAACATCACGCTCGAGTTCCGACCAGCCAGAACCACTTAATCCTATATCTACTCGCAGCGGCAGAAACATTCATGATATGCAGTTGAAGCATCGCTCTTACACTGAGATAACCAATGTAGCCCCCCTCTCTCCAGCAGCTTTAGCTGGGAGAGACGCTTAGGGTGAGACACTTGAAGACATCAGACGCTATCTGAAAGAATCATCAATATCGGCCAGTGAAGGTTCATCCACTCGGCCCTGAGACCCAAAGCCTAGTGGTAAGAGGAAGGATTCCTCACCTGGGTCATCGACAACCAATAAGCGGGTAGCCTCTGGAGCTGACTCTGCCGAACCCCGAGAATCTTCAATGAACTCTTCTCCTATGGCTGAACATTCTATGCCCCTAAGTCTGTCCCACTCTTCACAGGACTTAGGCCCCATCCTGATCCAAACGATGGCAGATATACACCCAGCTCCACACACCTCGCTCAGATCGCCTGTCCGTTCCACTTACCCTTCTACTCATGATCCGATGGAAGCAGTTGATACTCCAACATCACTAATCACGGCGATTGGACCAACCCCTCAGACACCGAATATACCCTCGACCCATGAATCCGGATCTACCGGTCGAAAATCCCTTCTGGATCTTCCTTTTCCGCCAGGTTGTGAGCCCGAATTACAATCAAGGGCATCGGTCGGTTCTCCAAAACCCTAGAAAAAAAAACAGTTACTGCTCCCTCTAGGATCTCTTCCCCTGCAAAAGCAGGCTCCTCAAAATCTGCTCTCCGTCTCCCAAGCTCTTTGGGACGAACCTCAAATAGAATATCGGCCACCAAAGAAAGAAAGATATCTACAGTGGTATCTAACCGTCCCACATAATATCTTCCATTTTACCTTGGAATTGTCAAGGCGTTCTTCCAAAGTGAGAAGAACTCAAAATTCTTTTGACGACTCTCCACCCCGCTGTTATTTGTATTCAGGAGAATAAACTGGGTATGCGGCCCTTTCCGCATTCAACTCTATTGCTCCTGCTGGAAGCACCTCTCATGGGGAGGAGGTCAATCATGTTATCTTCATCCCAGCATGTTTCTCCCATCCTCCTACATACTACCCTCCAAGCTGTTGCCGTGAGGGTTTTTCTTACTAAGCTTTTTACCGTTTGCTCTATTTACCTACCTACTTGTTTATCATTGTCAAGACCCGACCTTTTAGAATTTATAGACCAGTTGCCCTCCCCATTCTTATTACTAGAAGATTTTAACGCCCGTCACCCATACTGGAGTGGCATTACTCGAAATGCCAAAGGCAATGTTTTAGTCTCTTTTATTATCTGACTTTCTTTGTGTTTTAAACACTGGCGATTTTATCTCTTATCATGTCCAGACGGACTCTTTTAGCTGTGTTGACCTGTCTGTTTGTTCCCCTGATTGCTTCACGGAATTTCGATGGTCAATTCTTGACGATCTCCATGGGAGTGACCACTTCCCTATTGTCTTGTCGGCCCTTCAAGTTAGACCTCATACAACCATGCCCCTTAAGTGGGACTTTGGTCATGCAGATTGGGAAGGTTTACAAGAGGCGTCCTTCACAAATACATCCTTGGGGACCTTCAATGGAGTGGACGCGGCAGTCGAATACTTTACATCGACTATCTACAAGGCAGCAACACAGCCCATCCCACGGAGGCCACCCGCCACGTGTCGCTCAACCGTGACCTGGTGGACCTCGGCGTGTGCAACAGCTATAAAAACTACAAGTTAGCCCATGCCCGATTCCGAGAGAACCCAACTTTGTGCAACAAGGCCGACCGAAACCGAGTTCGTGCGCTTCGCCAAAGAACCCTTCGTCAGGCTCATCGAAATTCATGGCGCCGTTGCCTTTAATCAATTTCCTCTATTACACCTACTGCTAAGATCTGGAAGAGAATTAATGAGATCAGGGGCTGTCATGCTGATCATCATACCCCCATACTATACTTACACGGTGCCTTGGAGAATGACAGCCTAGCGGTGGGCAATGCTTTTGCTGACCATTTTTCGCGCCGTCAGCAGTGTCAGTCGTTACGATAAGGCTTTTCAATCCTACTAATCAAAGGAAGAGTCTCATTCTCTCAACTTCACAACAAAATCTAACCTTCCATATAACGCTCTATTCAGCCTCCATGAGCTGCGTAGCGCTTTGTCCCTTGGCAGATATAATTCCCCTGGCCTTGACGAGATCCATTTCGATATGATTCGGCACCTCCACCCACACTCTACTCTCTTCTTACTTGACTTGTACCACCTTATATGGGTAAAGGGTTTTTACCCCTCATCATGGCGAATTGGGATCATCCTTTCCTTTGTTAAACCGGGCAGGGACGGGTTGGACGCAGATCACTACGGCCCTATAGCTATCACCAGCTGTTTGAGTAAGTCGCTGGAAAAAAATGGTGTTGGAGCGCCTAAACTGGTTGTTAGAAACCAATCACCTTCTTTCTTCATTTCAATGCGGCTTAAACAAAGGTCATAGTACTCTTGACCTACTAGTACGTTTCGAGAGATCGGTCCGGAAAGCTTTCTCATTAAAGCACCGAGTGCTGGCCATATTTTTCGATATCGAGAAAGCCTACGACACAACATGGAGATACGGCATCTTGAAGCAGCTGTACGTCTGGGGGATGCGAGGCCTTTTACCGTCACTTATTCAAAGTTTTTTAGCATCTCGATCCTTCAAGGTACGTGTTGGAGACGCATACTCTGACCTGCAACCCCAAGAGGAGGGAGTTCCTCAGGGCAGTGTTTTAAGTGCCTTATGTTTTATAATTGCCATCAATGATATTATTTCGTCTCTCCCAGAGGGTGTATTGGCAACTCTGTTTGTCGATGATTTAGCACTATATTGTTCCTCACCTTGCCTTCTATCAGCAGCGCTTCGGCTACAACTGGCGGTCGATGCTGTCTTCAAAGGAGCACAACTTAATGGATTCCGCTTTTCCACGAACAAAACCAAAGCAATGGTTTTTCACCGGGGCAGAAGAGTTCTTGTTTCGTCATCTATCTCCCTACAAGGTGAAATATAGAGTTTGTCTCCGAGTTTCGGTTTCTTGGCGTAACTCTCCATCTAAAGTTATTCTGGTTACCACACCTACGCCGACTTCGAACGGGCTGTCTGCGAGCTCTAGACATTTTGAAAGTCCTCTCACACACTTCGTGGGGCAGCGACCGACAAACATTGTTGACATTATACACAGCCCTCGTCCAATCCAAATTGGATTATGGCTGTCAAATTTATTCACCGGCTTGCCCTTCAGCCCTTAAAATGCTGAACCCCATTCGAAACCTCGGAGTTCGCCTTTCTAGTGGAGCCTTGCGTACTTCTCCTGTCATCAGCCTTTCCTGCAAGAGTAGGGGTACTTCCTTTGCCCTACCATAGACTTCAAATCTGCATGCGATACCTCTGCCGAGTACAGCAAGCCCCTGTATCAGAGGTCTACAGATGCCTGTATGCTGCCGAATCAACGGCAGCATATGATAAGTTGCCATCTTTACCCCGCCCTTTGAACCTTCGCATAGGAGATCATCTCTTTAACCTGGGTGCTCCAAGGGTCCTTACCCTTCCATTCTTGCTGACCCCTAGGTGGCGTGCTCCTCTCCCCGCAGTATGTACCAACATGTGGAGCCTGGAGAAATCCTCCATGGACCCTCGCATCATTAAGAGCTTGTTTTTAGAGCATTCGACCTCACACAAACAATGCTGCTCACTATACACGGATGGCTCTAAGTCGGATGGTGGCGTGGGCGCTGCAGCCATCTATCCAGGAGGAGAATTCCTAACTCTATCTTCGCCGCCAGCAGCATCCATTTTTACCCCTGAATTTTCAGCAATCATTTTAGCCTTTAGACTCATCCAAATTTTACCTTTTAGTGATTTTGTCATTTTTTCTGACTCAAGGAGTGTCTTACAGTCAATTAGATCTTTTAATGCGTCCCATCCCCTGGTCACAGAAGTTTGCAACTGGCTGATCCAAAATGCATCCCGATATAGAATTATTTTTTGCTGGGTCCCTGGGCATGTGGGGGTCCTGGGCAACGAGAAGGTTGATCGGCTGGCCCACTCAGCACATTCTGTGTCCCCTAAGAACACGGCTCTGCCTTTTAGGCTCCACTTTCCTTCAATAATAAAGTATATTTTTCCCCTGTGGCAGAATGAATGGGATGACTGTTCATCATCCAAACTATACAAAATTAAAAATTCTATTCGCTCTTGGCCCTCGAGTCGTTATAGAATGCGGTCGTTGGAGGTGGCCCTTTGACGAGTTTGCATTGGCCACACGAGACTTACTCACGGCCATCTCGTTTCGGGTGATGCCCATATCAGCCCTCGCTGTCGTTTTTGCGGTTGGGATTAGTCGGTTGCCCACCTTTTATTGGATTGCACCCATTTCGCCATTCTCCGGTTGTCCTGTTTCCCGACCCTTTTAACCCTTCCTTAACACACCCGTCTTCGATTCATATTGGCGGAGGAATCTTTTAACCCGTCGTTTTTTTGTTTTTTTTTGTCACAAAGTGGTCTCCTCCTCCACCTTTTATAGATGATTTGCCTCGTTTCACCCTCGCGGCCATATAGGATCCACTTGGATTGGGCAGCAACCCACTGGTTCATTACCTTAAACCTTATATATATATATATATATATATATATATATATATATATATATATATATATATATATATATATATATATATTATCTCACCCCCATCCCCCTCATTTTCCTTTGCAGAGAGGGTAAAATTATCTGAGGAATTTAAGAGAACTGCTATTTTGGCTGGGAGGAATCATCTTTAAAAAAGAGGGTTTTATTTTGTACACTTTTTATTCCTTTTTAAAGAACCACATCCTGCATACCAGTAGCTTAGCCAGTAGACTATTTGTGCTGCCTTGGAGAATCTTGGAACCATTTGCTGAACTGAGTGGACATCAACTAGTTACGTGGCTCACATGAAGCCCTTACGAGACTTGGAAACAGAAAACTCCTAAATTATCTTTGACGTGTTAATTTCCCTCAGTAACTCGTGATCAATACTCAAAAAGAGAGAGATGGTTCAATCTTGTTTGTCCCATACTGACTCTTAATTCGTTCTTAATTCTATTTAATTTTGAAAAGGAGCGTTCACCACTGCAGTTGGTAACCATTAGAGTTAAATAAATCTTCAACGCGATCTCGACATTAGGAAAACAAGACCCCAAAGAATTATCAACTATCAGACGATACAATGTCAGTTCGTAAAGGTTTTGTTGAGATCCAGCAACAATATTAGCTCAGTCAGTTTTCAAAAGTTCACTAAACTGGATCAATTCCTCTTCAAACTTCTTTTCCAAATCTTCAGGGTAAGCGTGAATCAGTTTTGTTGTACCAGCCTTGACTTCATCTGGAGTAAGCTTTGGCAGCTTTCGAAAAAACCCAAATATACCTTTCAACTTCATATGTGCCATCTGCCGTTTTGAAAGAGCAGCAACCAACCAGTCCACAATAACCAGAAAAGCTCCAATTCTGATTTATTCAGATGGCTGGATGGATTCTATGCTGCTATCATTTGAGGTAGAACTATGGTAGTGGTCATATTTGCGATACCGTCGTCTTTGTCGTAAAACATCCTTGCCATATTGATGGTAACCAGTAAGAATTTTGGCCTATCTTCAATAGCTGTGAAAGTTGGTCGAAGAGCTTCAACATAACCTTGCAAAGATTCGTACAACGCAGAAGCAGAATTCAAGTCTTGATCTGATGACTGCAATGAAACACTGGTTTTCTGAAGTCTTTGCAGAATCTGATCCCAGAGTATGACCATAAGTCCTGTCTCCAATGTTTTCATGGTTACCAAGAGTCATTTAGCATGTTGTCTGCATTCAGGCTTGATATCAGTATCCTCAGTAATGTCTTCCAACACATTCATGATAATAAAATAGCCTTTATGGAGGGCTGAATTCGCATTTGCTCGAGCAGACCATCTAGTATCAGACATTCCTTTGTGCAGAGGAAGGGGAGATTTACTATTTGACAATGTCTTTGCGAGGAGTCCCCATCGATGACTAGAAGCGGAAAAGAAAACTATTTTACCGCTTTGGCTCATCGCATGACGATATATAATTATTATACTCAATACCCTACCATCGTACTCCTGGCTTATTTATGAATACGGATACTAATGATAAGAGGCCTAAGACTACCATTTGACATGTCCAAGTAACAAAACTCATGTTAAGATTCAGCTGTGCTTCGACCACCATTAAACCGCGACTTCAGTCCAGTTTTGCCAGATGGTGCAGAGGAAATTTCAATAGATTATTGTGAGAAAAATCAGTAGGTAGGTAAAAATTCGGCAGACGCACTTTAATATATATGTAGTGGTTATTGTCATATATGTTATGTGGATAAAATTAAGCTAAAAAGCATTATATCAGTAATTATTTTATAACTATTTGGTAAAAATTTGGAAAAACAATATAAAAATCATTCATGAGATTGATAAATTATTTCTGAGATTCATCAAAATTTCGGTAAATCTCGATATTTTGGTAGATCTGGCAACACTTCATTGAGCCACTCCATTGAGCCACTTCATTGAGTCATGATCTCAATATTTCTCATCAATATCACCACCCAGCTGATTTGTCCCATTTTTTTGTTATTGATATTTAATATAAACTATACTAAACTTTTATTTGCATTAATAGGTTAAGTAGATTATGTATAATACACCCCTAACTTACCCTACAGCCAGTCAAAGAAATACACATTTAAGAATCCATCCCCAGGACCTTCATTCTATTCAATTTATGTATGTTGATTTCTGCTGCACTCAGAAGGTCCGGATTTGGACCGCAGGCTGCCAGTTGGGTATCCCTGGACTATACGGTGTACTACTAATGCCAGACTTATTATACTATGCAGTATGCTCTAGTGAAGTTTTCTATATTTTTCTTATAATCGTAATATCATCTATAATAATAATAATAATAATAATATAAAAGTCAGGAAAATGAATAATTATTTTGTCTCGGTCTTCTGTGCCTAAGGGCAAAAAACTTAATTATTATTAATTTTTTACATCCCTGCGGGGCCCCATGAAGCGCGGGGCACGTAGCACGTGCTAAATGTGCTACTAGGTTAAACCGGTACTGGATCTATTTGTACAGTTTAACATATATATATATATATATATATATATATATATATATATATATATATATAGATTCATTTACTAATTCTCTTTGGTTCTTCATTTATTAGACTTGATATATTATTTCTTTAATTTACACACATACCAATTTTAAGATTTGATAAATCCCCAGAGCGTCAATTTGTGGAGTTCCTCGCCGGGCCTATTAAATTCTGCAATTGGGTGCCAGAGGCCGACCTATTTTATAGAACAAGCACGAGAAAACTTCGCTGGAAACCCGTAAAAATGATACAATTTTGAAGTCTCCGATCACTTCCCAGTCATCTTCCTTATAATTCTAAGCTTGTAGATGAAGCTTGACACTGTTGAAGTCCTCCTTGATATATACTGAATAAGCTGGGGAAAGGGATAGATGCTTATTCCAATTATGGAGAAGTACATCTATACTGCTTCTTGAGCTGTTAATAAGGAGCCTCCACTCATCTGGCTTACATACAATTACACTTGCTTTAAACATACCAGATACATCAGTGTTATAGTATAGCCCAGCTTGATAAGTAAAGAATCTTGAGAAATGTTTCTAACCTTTGGCTTGTCACTTGCAGATTTTCATTCAACAAATCTTACTCTTTGGGCCTGGCAATCAAAAGCTCAGCATATGACAAGGTCATTGAGGTCTCTTTGGTTTGGATAGCATGGATTCCTCTCAACAGCCATATTTCTGATACTACTTTGCATCTTCACTTATCTTTTCTTCTTCTGAATTGTTGCTTTCTTCTGAGGGTGGCTTATTTCTTTCTGGAATGGTAGGTACAGGAAGATCGGCACTGTGTGGTACTGGTGTAGCAGCTCTTCAGCTACACACATATATATATGTATATATATATATATATATATATATATATATATATATATATATATATATATATATATATATATATATATATATATAAAATTTTATAGCATTTTTCTTAAGAATTATATATTAGTAAAAAGCCTTAAAAAAAAATTGGCAACATTTTTGGCAACATTTACACGCACGTACTAACTCTTCCAAATATTCCGCATGGCAGATAAAATTTCCACTTGTTCTCTCGCCAGCTCCAAATCAAGACTCTCCTTCACTTCCCAACAGTTCTAACATCATGCAACCTCTCTACGATCTGTTTTCAAAATCCAAGAAGAACCTTCCTCTATGCTGGTCTTCTGTAGCGTGCGAAGCTTTCTCTCGCACGAAAGAGGCTATGGCTTCCGCTGTTTCCCTGGCCCATCCTTCCCCAGGAGCTTTCATAAGCGTTGCTTCGGACGCGTCCGCTAC
The DNA here is from genome assembly GCA_963969495.1 of Ceratothoa steindachneri. Classification (NCBI taxonomy): domain Eukaryota; kingdom Metazoa; phylum Arthropoda; class Malacostraca; order Isopoda; family Cymothoidae; genus Ceratothoa; species Ceratothoa steindachneri. Next base: position 109,666,289 of record OZ018333.1, read on the forward strand.
CCATGTTGGTGCGACGTTGCAGCAGAAGGTTGGTGGCTCTTGGCAACCGCTCGCTTTCTTCTCCAAAGCACTTATTCCTTCTCAACAGAGGTACAGTACGTTTTCCCGCGAACTCCTCAGTGTTTTCCTCACACTCCGCCACTTCCGCCAATACTTACAGGGTGTGAATTTACTGTTTTTCCCTACCATAAGCTGTTGGTTAGTGCGCTTGCCATTAGTAGCACCTCTGCTGTGCATTCTTAATAAAAGATGCATTTTGCCACTTCAACGTTTGGAAGTAGTAGTTGCTTGAGTGGTATGTGGGTTCATGCCAATTCATGGGAATGGCAAACTTCATGGCTCTTCTTTTCCCTCTAGGTATACCATCCTGTAAGATTAATTTATTAATTTTAACCTGTTTTTGAAAAAAATAAAACTTGCAGCCTTTTATATATTCTCATTTTTTCCCCGAAATTAACAATACCCTAGCATTATTTTCCAAATGGGTAAATTTAGAAATTCAGTGCCCTACCTACAAAAGCAAAGTTTGGGACCAAAATGAACTTTTTCATTTAATTTAGTTACGAACAATTGAGAAATATCACTTTTAATCCAGGAAATAGAAAAAAGTGAATTTTTGTTACAATATAATTATGAGCAATTTGCACGAGGAATCAATAAGATGGCAAGGCAAGAGATTGGAGAAAAAGCGACTCAATCTAGATGGGAGGAAGTGTACTAAATGATAGTGTAAGGCAGAGGTGGAGAAAGAATATTTTGCCAGGAGGAGCATGAATAGAAAACTACGGAAAGCAAGACAGGAGGGAGAGAGGCCAGACAACATGGGCACCGAGACGCCAGATTATCGGCGCTCATCGACCTCATTGACACTCAGTGGTGCCCCTGGCGCAACCCCAAGGCCTCGGCCTTAACAGTGGCCTGCGATGCCTGTTTGACGGGAATCGCTATTACTTTCCAAGGTGAATCATGGGCCTTTCCGGCCTCTTACCTTTGTGTTCCGAAATTCGCCTTCCACTTGGAAAGCGTGGCCCTCATCATGACCCTCCTCCTATTCCCTCGGGCACGCATTCTTTCGGATTGTCAACCTGTCATTGTCAACATTAAGAGAGGAAAAATTCCCCCGGACATCCTTCAATACCTCTCAGCCGAAGCCCTCGCCGACTTCTCGGTCACCTGGCGGTCCTCGGCCAAAAACGTTCGCTACGTTTGGTCCTTGCCCGTCCCGGACCTGGGAGGAACCTTCGCTTCGCCCCGGGTATGCCCAGTCCTCTATGCCTTAGGCTTCGCCTATATAAGGCAGTGAGGACCTGGGACGGGCACATTCGCTCGCCGACTCCCTCCGAACGCACACCTCTCCGTTTGTTCCGCGTTCCGCGCCACGTGTTCTTCCATACTTTACCCCTTTACCGGGTTCCCTTGCGGGTCTCCCATTGGAATATAGGATGGATAAACGAAGAGCGACACAGGTAATAGAGAAAGCAAAGAACAAAGAGGATAAAGCAGTGGAACAAATTAGAAGTAAGAGATCGAGAAAGAGAGCAGGGAAGATATGAGGAAGGCCCTGCATGGAGACTCGAAGGAGGACAGTCATTCTGGAGATACCGAAGGGGGAGAGTGGAGAGGAAGTAAAAATAAAAGGACAAATGGAGGAATACTGGGGAAAATTCTGCATACAAGATATGAACAAGAAGTAATAGAGAGGAATGATGAGATAAAAAATATATTGCAGGAAGCAGAAAACAGACGGGTGAGAATCAGTAAGAAAAATATGAGTTGGTAAGAGTGAAAAACCACAAGGCAATGGATGAGGAAAAGATACTTGGGGAATTTTTAAACTATGGGGGGGAGATAAAAGAGCTAGTGGCAATTTCATATAATAACACTGATGAATGGATAGATACCCAGGACACGACAGCAAATCAGGATCAACCTGATCTACGAAGGTGGAGGAAAATACAAGAAGCAGATAGGTATTTACAAGCAGGTAGCTATGTATAATAAGTGTGGTAGGGAAGATTTTTTGCAGCATTATGTCAAATAAGTTGAAGGAATGTGAACAACAGGAAAGGATACTTGGGAATGAGAAAAAATGGATTTAGAGCCGGGAGGGGAACTATGGACAACCTGTATATGACGACTTTCTAGATTATAGAAAAACTTTGATAAAGTTGAGAGAGGATGCAGCTGCTGTTGGCGCCTGGGGAGGCTACCAGGCTCGCACGTACAGGCGAATAATGCACTGTGCACGGCGCAGAGTGAGTGCCATCTCTGCGGCATCGACAAGTAGACTCTCAATGATGGACGTGCGGTAGACACCGGACGCACGGCGAAGGCCGCTTAAAACTAGCATCCGTAGTCGAGCTTCGAATGAACAAAGGAACAATAAAAAAGTAAGGCAGTAGCCCTATCAGCGCCCCAAGCGCTGAACGTCACGGAACTGAGAATATCCATGGCGCGGGTACAAGAGATCCTAAGTCTTTGAATATGAGCCTCCCAGGTGAAGCATCGGTCAAATACAAGACCAAGGAAACGGTGCGAGTCAACTACTTCCAGGCGCACTCCATTTAGAAACAAGTATGGGTCAGGGTAGAGCCGTGGATGGCAGCAGAAATGCACCACCTTAGTCTTGGCCATGGAATATCAGAGCTTGTACGCTTCGGCATCGCGAGAGACGCGGTTCAATGCCTGTTGGAGTCGACGTTCCAGAGTTAGCATCTGGGCAGAGCCAAAAGAGATCGAAAGGTCGTCCACGTCGAGCGTAGTGAGAACATCTTACGGCAGTACCGATGTGATGCCATTGATGCTCAGGGCAAATAGTGTGACACTGGGGACATTTCCCTGCGGGAGACTCTCTTCTTGCCCCATTGGCCTGGAGAGGACTCCCCCTCACCCGTACGTGGATTCGACGATCTCGCAAAATTTGGATATAAACATTGGGAGGCGACCCATCGCCCCCATTGTGTCGAGAGTCTCCATGATACCGTATCGCCAAGGAGGATCATAGGCCTTCTCTAGATCCAAACCAGCTTGGCGTATTGCTGTCTACGAAGGAAGGTCTTGCCGAAAGCATTTTTCAGCCGAAACTGAGCATCCGACGTAGTGGAACTTCCTGAAGCCGCACTGTGTAGATGACTTCTGTTGGCAAGAAAAAAGGCCAATCTAACATTTACCAATTTCTCAATCAAATTGCAACGTAGGAGGTTGGAGAGATTGGGCGGAAACCGGTTGGGCTAGAGTGATCTCTCCCCGGTTTGAGCAAAGCGAGCACAGTAGCAATTAGCCAGGAGTCTTTGAGGATACCCTCTATCCAGATCCTGTTGAACAAATCTAAAAAAAAGTCCATATCTCGCTCACCCAGGTGTCAAAGCATGGCGTACAGGACATCGTCCGCACTCAGGGCTGTTTTCCTCAGTCGAAGCGAGAGCTAAACGCAACTCACTCAATGTGAACATTTCGTTGAAGGGTTATCCGCTGGAAGTTAAGCCCATTCAGCGGCCTTCTGTGACATCACATCGCGTATTTGATACTGGCAGAGCAGTATACCGGCTAAAATCTGCGGATAAATCGGTCTCGAAGTATTCTGCCACGGACGCGAGGTCCGAGATTGTGGTACCATTCTCTTGGAGAACGGTAGGAGTGCCCTGTGAGAACCGACCCCGAATCCTTTTGACTCGCTCTCTTACACATCTGATAGAGTGGTCTTCCCGTTGGGTGAAGACACATATGCCCGCCTAGAAGAGCGACGGGCGTGCTTTGAAACATATAGGTACCTACCCCTAACGCGATGAAATTCACCGACAGTAAAATCGTTCGAACACCCGCACATAGCGCATGTAGACATAACGCTTTTGTTTGACAGCCGCCTCACACTCGGCTGAGCACCACCTGAGCTGTCGGCGTGCAAAACGGCCTACGGCGATGAGGTTGCCGGAGAAAAACTCAACGGCCTCATCTACCTACCTAAACACCTCGACTGAAACAGAGAAATCAGTCATTTCCTGAAATGCGTACCACCTCACCCTTGCCAAGCAGCATAGGAGCGGCATCTCAGGCGGTAGCGGCCCGGAAAATGATATTTGAATGGGATAGTGATCACTACTATGGAGGTCATCGACCACCCCCCAATCAAAATCATCGGGGGAGGTTGGGTTCGCCATGCGAGTCTTAGCCTCCCTTAGCCTCGAAACCTTAGGCTTCGGGTCAATCCTTTGGAGGATCCATCTCCCTCGAGTCACCCAGAATAGCCCTCGGTGTGGGCGTAGGAGCCGAAACTCCTTTAGTGCCGTCCTCCTTTTGGGAGGCAGCTTTAGAAACACCGGAAGATGGCCTCATGACCAACTTCAGGGGTGTTGCCCCCTGTGAGTCTAACGACTCGGTGGAGGCACGCGGAAGTTAACCTTACGGGAAACTGTCCCGCTGGGGGAAGGAGGGGAGCCTTGGTTTTAGCCGCGGCTGTGTGTCAACCCTTTATGCCACCGGCTCTACCAAGGGAGTGCCAGGGGTAGGTAGAACTCGTAGAGAGGTTCCGAATGGGCGCGGAAACGACCGTGCTCGTAGGGCTGGATGGGCCCGGAACAGAGGTTGTCTTTGTCAACATTGAGGCATAAAGAGGTGCCGGAGCGAGCGAGGCTCCCTTCGGCACCTCTTTATGCTTTTCATTTTTGTCCTAGTTTGGGTTTTTCCTTCCTTTCCGTGCACTTTTGGTTTGTTTTCTAACCTAACTTAGGTCCCAACCTTGTTAAAGATTAGAGTAAACTCTACTTTAGGCTGTTCTTACCCCCCCCCCACTCCCTGAAAATGCTGTATATCCACACTCAAGGGCAGTTATCGGCCATCAGCGCATTGATGTGCACCACTCACATCGTGGGAAAGCGATTGGTGATTAATTTTTGTCTCGTTCAAAGGAAATCCCTTTATTATTGTATATATTAACGCCTTACAACCGAATAATGAAATCAGTATAATTATTAGAATGACAGTGGCATGTCTGAGATCACCTATGGCAGGTACTGCTTGTTCGTTGGGGGGGGAAGGGAGGGGGGGGAAGGGGGGGGGGGCTACAGCACCGATGCGAGTGTGTTCACTCCCTCCTGGATGAGTTACCCAAATCCACATGGTTCTGACGATGCATACCCCCCATGGGTCACAAAGGGGGTTCTCTCACTGGGGTATGTGTCAAAAACACTACTGCCCTCCACAACCCTCCCCCAACCCCTAAATAAACTGGCCCATGGTGCCTTCGAGCTCGTCATTCTTATCTTTATGTGCATTTTATTATCAGGTCGCGGAATCTCGTCAACGATTCGGGGGGCGTTTGTCATTCTAATCTGTATGCACATTTCAATACTCGGTCGAGAGAAGGGTGCAGAGAAACCCATTGGACAGCATCCTTCCACAGGTAAGGGTTGCCTGAGGGGTAGTGGTCCTCCCTCGGTCTCTTTCCAGATAAGACTCTCCGGGGAGGGATAGTCTTATCTGGAAAGAGATCGAGGGGTCATTTAGGTACCTGGGGTATTTTATGTGAGGGAAGTTCAGGCTCTAGCATTTGACATGGTTATTTCGAGTCGATCTCATTTCTCATCTCCACCATGCTATAAGACCCCCCTCCCATTTTTGCTTAATATGGCATATAGGGGGGGGGGGTTAATAGCTATGAGTCGTCGTACCTCCCCCTCTTCTGGGGCTCTCGTAAGCGGAGTGTATAAGGCGTTGGACTTCTAACGTCTGGGTGTCGCGTTCAATCCGTCCAAAAGCGGGCACAAAACCTCAGCGAAAGGAGGGATCTGCCCAACTACCCTCACGGGGGTAGGTAGCTCATGCACACGTCCTCACGCTCATATTCAATCACAATACCCCTCTCTTTCCCTTCCCGTCTTCTCAACACAATATATCATATAGCAGATGAGGTACGAAAGATTCTCCGATCGCTTGATGGTACCCCTTGTCCCTTCGAGCATGTCATTCTAATCTTTATGTGCCTTTCATTATCAGATCGGGAATTTTCACTGTTATCATCTACGATGATAGTGCCATGTTCGCTGGGGGGGGGGAGCATCTAAGATGCGGGTGCCTCCCCGAAACACGTGATGGTGACCGAGACCTTGAAGCACCTAAGCTCGAATGAGCGACCGAGGCAGAAGAAGGCCGCCTGGAGCTTCTCTCTCCGGTGCCAGATCTCTTTTTAACCAACGAGGGCACGACACGCCCTTTGGGAGGGGAGGTCGGTATTGAGGGAAGTGGCAGATAGATAGCCGGTGTTAGGACAAGTAGAGCATGTAATCTAGATGTCAGCTGCACTAGGGTTCTCATATTACGCTTGAGATCCCCTTTCTAGGGGTAGGGGGGGCCGAAAAGGTAATTCCCCTAAATAGTTGCGTAATTATGTGGGGGGGAGAGTTCGCTTTGGTATTAGCATCAGTGTTCGTATCTCCGAGGCTAGGCTTATTTGCGAGTGTTTTACTCAACCCTCCTAATCCTCCCACCACCACCCCAGGTCTGGTATGGTGTGCGCCCCCGTCTGCCCAACCCTCTTGCCGCGGGATGATAGATCCCCCCCCCCCTAAGGAAAATCATTTAAAAATGCTTTTGCTCCAAGTTCAGCCCCGCTGTTAATTCCTGCAGGTCTGTGAACCTGGTCGTTCTATCCGGATGTGCCTTTCGTCTGGTTGAGGTAGCGTATGCCTCGTTTAGGGGTCGCGCTCAAGAGAAAATCTATCGTGAGTTTAAGGGATCTACTGATTAACGTGGGATGCGAACCGCGGGTATTTACAGGTTATGACAGCCATCGACCTACCCTCAAGATGCCATTTCTGTTTAATGAATCTACTGCTTAACGTAGGAACAGAAACGTATCTACAGGATATGACAGCCATCGACCTACCCTCAAGATGCCATTTCTATTTACTGGATCTACTGATTAACGTGGAATCCGAACCACAAGTATATACAGCATATGACAACCATTGGGAAGGCGAATGCCAATCTGTACTCAATTAAGATTCCTTTATTTCTATTTAGCGGACCTACTGATTAACGCGGAATCCGAACCACGGGTATATACAACGTATGGCAACCATTGAGAAGGCGACCGCTAATCTGTACTCAATTAAGATTCCTTTATTTCTATTTAGCGGATCTACTGATTAACGTGGAATCCGAACCACAAGTATATACAGCATATGAAAACCATTGAGAAGGCGACCGCCAATCTGTACTTAATTAAGATTCCTTTATTTCTATTTAGCGGACCTACTGATTAACACGGAATCCGAACCACGGGTATATACAACGTACGGCAACCATTGGGAAGGCGACCGCCAATCTGTACTCAATTAAGATTCATTTATTTCTATTTAGCGGACCTACTGATTAACACGGAATCCGAACCACGGGTATATACAACGTATGGCAACCATTGGGAAGGCGACCGCCAATCTGTACTCAATTAAGATTCCTTTATTTCTATTTAGCGAACCTACTGATTAACACGGAATCCGAACCACGGGTATATACAACGTATGGCAACCATTGGGAAGGCGACCGCCAATCTGTACTCAATCAAGATTCCTTTATTTCTATTTAGCGGACCTACTGATTAACACGGAATCCGAACCACGGGTATATACAACGTATGGCAACCATTGGGAAGGCGACCGCCAATCTGTACTCAATCAAGATTCATTTATTTCTATTTAGCGGACCTACTGATTAACACGGAATCCGAACCACGGGTATATACAACGTATGGCAACCATTGGGAAGGCGACCGCCAATCTGTACTCAATTAAGATTCCTTTATTTCTATTTAGCGAACCTACTGATTAACACGGAATCCGAACCACGGGTATATACAACGTATGGCAACCATTGGGAAGGCGACCGCCAATCTGTACTCAATTAAGATTCCTTTATTTCTATTTAGCGGACCTACTGATTAACACGGAATCCGAACCACGGGTATATACAACGTATGGCAACCATTGGGAAGGCGACCGCCAATCTGTACTCAATTAAGATTCCTTTATTTCTATTTGGCGGACCTACTGATTAACACGGAATCCGAACCACGGGTATATACAACGTATGGCAACCATTGGGAAGGCGACCGCCAATCTGTACTCAATCAAGATTCCTTTATATCTATTTAGCGGACCTACTGATTAACACGGAATCCGAACCACGGGTATATACAACGTATGGCAACCATTGGGAAGGCGACCGCCAATCTGTACTCAATTAAGATTCCTTTATTTCTATTTGGCGAACCTACTGATTAACACGGAATCCGAACCACGGGTATATACAACGTATGGCAACCATTGGGAAGGCGACCGCTAATCTGTACTCAATTAAGATTCCTTTATTTCTATTTAGCGGACCTACTGATTAACACGGAATCCGAACAACGGGTATATACAACGTATGGCAACCATTGGGAAGGCGACCGCTAATCTGTACTCAATTAAGATTCCTTTATTTCTATTTGGCGGACCTACTGATTAACACGGAATCCGAACCACGGGTATATACAACGTATGGCAACCATTGGGAAGGCGACCGCCAATCTGTACTCAATTAAGATTCCTTTATTTCTATTTAGCGGACCTACTGATTAACACGGAATCCGAACCACTGGTATATACAACGTATGGCAACCATTGGGAAGGCGACCGCCAATCTGTACTCAATTAAGATTCCTTTATTTCTATTTAGCGAACCTACTGATTAACATGGAATCCGAACCACGGGTATATACAACGTATGGCAACCATTGGGAAGGCGACCGCCAATCTGTACTCAATTAAGATTCCTTTATTTCTATTTGGCGGACCTACTGATTAACACGGAATCCGAACCACGGGTATATACAACGTATGGCAACCATTGGGAAGGCGACCGCCAATCTGTACTCAATCAAGATTCCTTTATTTCTATTTAGCGAACCTACTGATTAACACGGAATCCGAACCACGGGTATATACAACGTATGGCAACCATTGGGAAGGCGACCGCCAATCTGTACTCAATTAAGATTCCTTTATTTCTATTTGGCGGACCTACTGATTAACACGGAATCCGAACCACGGGTATATAAAACGTATGGCACCCATTGGGAAGGCGACCGCCAATCTGTACTCAATCAAGATTCCTTTATTTCTATTTAGCGAACCTACTGATTAACACGGAATCCGAACCACGGGTATATACAACGTATGGCAACCATTGGGAAGGCGACCGCCAATCTGTACTCAATCAAGATTCCTTTATTTCTATTTGGCGGACCTACTGATTAACACGGAATCCGAACCACGGGTATATACAACGTATGACAACCATTGGGAAGGCGACCGCCAATCTGTACTCAATCAAGATTCCTTTATTTCTATTTAGCGAACCTAATAATTAACACGGAATCCGAACCACGGGTATATACAACGTATGGCAACCATTGGGAAGGCGACCGCCAATCTGTACTCAATCAAGATTCCTTTATATCTATTTGGCGGACCTACTGATTAACACGGAATCCGAACCACGGGTATATACAACGTATGGCAACCATTGGGAAGGCGACCGCCAATCTGTACTCAATTAAGATTCCTTTATTTCTATTTAGCGGACCTACTGATTAACACGGAATCCGAACCACGGGTATATACAACGTATGGCAACCATTGGGAAGGCGACCGCCAATCTGTACTCAATCAAGATTCCTTTATATCTATTTAGCGGACCTACTGATTAACACGGAATCCGAACCACGGGTATATACAACGTATGGCAACCATTGGGAAGGCGACCGCCAATCTGTACTCAATCAAGATTCCTTTATTTCTAGTTAGCGAACCTACTGATTAACACGGAATCCGAACCACGGGTATATACAACGTATGGCACCCATTGGGAAGGCGACCGCCAATCTGTACTCAATTAAGATTCCTTTATTTCTATTTGGCGGACCTACTGATTAACACGGAATCCGAACCACGGGTATATACAACGTATGGCAACCATTGGGAAGGCGACCGCCAATCTGTACTCAATCAAGATTCCTTTATTTCTATTTGGCGGACGTACTGATTAACACGGAATCCGAACCACGGGTATATAAAACGTATGGCAACCATTGGGAAGGCGACCGCCAATCTGTACTCAATTAAGATTCCTTTATTTCTATTTGGCGGACCTACTGATTAACACGGAATCCGAACCACGGGTATATACAACGTATGGCACCCATTGGGAAGGCGACCGCCAATCTGTACTCAATCAAGATTCCTTTATTTCTATTTGGCGGACCTACTGATTAACACGGAATCCGAACCACGGGTAAATACAACGTATGGCACCCATTGGGAAGGCGACCGCCAATCTGTACTCAATTAAGATTCCTTTATTTCTATTTGGCGGACCTACTGATTAACACGGAATCCGAACCACGGGTATATACAACGTATGGCAACCATTGGGAAGGCGACCGCCAATCTGTACTCAATCAAGATTCCTTTATTTCTATTTGGCGGACCTACTGATTAACACGGAATCCGAACCACGGGTATATACAACGTATGGCACCCATTGGGAAGGCGACCGCCAATCTGTACTCAATCAAGATTCCTTTATTTCTATTTAGCGGACCTACTGATTAACACGGAATCCGAACCACGGGTATATACAACGTATGGCAACCATTGGGAAGGCGACCGCCAATCTGTACTCAATTAAGATTCCTTTATTTCTATTTAGCGGACCTACTGATTAACACGGAATCCGAACCACGGGTATATACAACGTATGGCAACCATTGGGAAGGCGACCGCCAATCTGTACTCAATTAAGATTCCTTTATTTCTATTTGGCGGACCTACTGATTAACACGGAATCCGAACCACGGGTATATACAACGTATGGCAACCATTGGGAAGGCGAACGCCAATCTGTACTCAATTAAGATTCCTTTATTTCTATTTAGCGAACCTACTGATTAACACGGAATCCGAACCACGGGTATATAAAACGTATGGCAACCATTGGGAAGGCGACCGCCAATCTGTACTCAATTAAGATTCCTTTGTTTCTATTTAGCGGACCTACTGATTAACGCGGAATCCGAACCACGGGTATATACAACGTATGGCACCCATTGGGAAGGCGACCGCCAATCTGTACTCAATTAAGATTTCTTTATTTCTATTTAGCGGACCTACTGATTAACACGGAATCCGAACCACGGGTATATACAACGTATGGCAACCATTGGGAAGGCGACCGCCAATCTGTACTCAATTAAGATTCCTTTATTTCTATTTAGCGGACCTACTGATTAACACGGAATCCGAACCACGGGTATATACAACGTATGGCAACCATTGGGAAGGCGACCGCCAATCTGTACTCAATTAAGATTCCTTTATTTCTATTTAGCGAACCTACTGATTAACACGGAATCCGAACCACGGGTATATACAACGTATGGCAACCATTGGGAAGGCGACCGCCAATCTGTACTCAATTAAGATTCCTTTATTTCTATTTAGCGGACCTACTGATTAACACGGAATCCGAACCACGGGTATATACAACGTATGGCAACCATTGGGAAGGCGACCGCTAATCTGTACTCAATTAAGATTCCTTTATTTCTATTTAGTGAACCTACTGATTAACACGGAATCCGAACCACGGATATATACAACGTATGGCAACCATTGGGAAGGCGACCGCCAATCTGTACTCAATCAAGATTCCTTTATTTCTATTTAGCGAACCTACTGATTAACACGGAATCCGAACCACGGGTATATACAACGTATGGCAACCATTGGGAAGGCGACCGCCAATCTGTACTCAATTAAGATTCCTTTATTTCTATTTGGCGGACCTACTGATTAACACGGAATCCGAACCACGGGTATATAAAACGTATGGCACCCATTGGGAAGGCGACCGCCAATCTGTACTCAATCAAGATTCCTTTATTTCTATTTAGCGAACCTACTAATTAACACGGAATCCGAACCACGGGTATATACAACGTATGGCAACCATTGGGAAGGCGACCGCCAATCTGTACTCAATTAAGATTCCTTTATTTCTATTTAGCGAACCTACTGATTAACACGGAATCCGAACCACGGGTATATACAACGTATGGCAACCATTGGGAAGACGACCGCCAATCTGTACTCAATCAAGATTCCTTTATTTCTATTTAGCGAACCTACTGATTAACACGGAATCCGAACCACGGGTATATACAACGTATGGCAACCATTGGGAAGGCGACCGCCAATCTGTACTCAATCAAGATTCCTTTATATCTATTTAGCGGACCTACTGATTAACACGGAATCCGAACCACGGGTATATACAACGTATGGCAACCATTGGGAAGGCGACCGCCAATCTGTACTCAATTAAGATTCCTTTATTTCTATTTATCGGACCTACTGATTAACACGGAATCCGAACCACGGGTATATACAACGTATGGCAACCATTGGGAAGGCGACCGCCAATCTGTACTCAATTAAGATTCCTTTATTTCTATTTGGCGGACCTACTGATTAACACGGAATCCGAACCACGGGTATATAAAACGTATGGCACCCATTGGGAAGGCGACCGCCAATCTGTACTCAATCAAGATTCCTTTATTTCTATTTAGCGAACCTACTGATTAACACGGAATCCGAACCACGGGTATATACAACGTATGGCAACCATTGGGAAGGCGACCGCCAATCTGTACTCAATCAAGATTCCTTTATTTCTATTTAGAGAACCTACTGATTAACACGGAATCCGAACCACGGGTATATACAACGTATGGCACCCATTGGGAAGGCGACCGCCAATCTGTACTCAATCAAGATTCCTTTATTTCTATTTAGCGGAACTACTGATTAACACGGAATCCGAACCACGGGTATATACAACGTATGGCAACTATTGGGAAGGCGACCGCCAATCTGTACTCAATCAAGATTCCTTTATTTCTATTTAGCGGACCTACTGATTAACACGGAATCCGAACCACGGGTATATACAACGTATGGCACCCATTGGGAAGGCGACCGCCAATCTGTACTCAATCAAGATTCCTTTATTTCTATTTAGCGGAACTACTGATTAACACGGAATCCGAACCACGGGTATATACAACGTATGGCAACCATTGGGAAGGCGACCGCCAATCTGTACTCAATTAAGATTCCTTTATTTCTATTTAGCGAACCTACTGATTAACACGGAATCCGAACCACGTGTATATACAACGTATGGCAACCATTGGGAAGGCGACCGCCAATCTGTACTCAATTAAGATTCCTTTATTTCTATTTAGCGAACCTACTGATTAACACGGAATCCGAACCACGGGTATATACAACGTATGGCAACCATTGGGAAGGCGACCGCCAATCTGTACTCAATTAAGATTCCTTTATTTCTATTTAGCGAACCTACTGATTAACACGGAATCCGAACCACGGGTATATACAACGTATGGCAACTATTGGGAAGGCGACCGCCAATCTGTACTCCATTAAGATTCCTTTATTTCTATTTAGCGAACCTACTGATTAACACGGAATCCGAACCACGGGTATATACAACGTATGGCAACCATTGGGAAGGCGACCGCCAATCTGTACTCACTTAAGATTCCTTTATTTCTATTTAGCGAACCTACTGATTAACACGGAATCCGAACCACGGGTATATACAACGTATGGCAACCATTGGGAAGGCGACCGCCAATCTGTACTCAATCAAGATTCCTTTATTTCTATTTAGCGAACCTACTGATTAACACGGAATCCGAACCACGGGTATATACAACGTATGGCAACCATTGGGAAGGCGACCGCCAATCTGTACTCAATCAAGATTCCTTTATATCTATTTAGCGGACCTACTGATTAACACGGAATCCGAACCACGGGTATATACAACGTATGGCAACCATTGGGAAGGCGACCGCCAATCTGTACTCAATTAAGATTCCTTTATTTCTATTTAGCGAACCTACTGATTAACACGGAATCCGAACCACGGGTATATACAACGTATGGCAACCATTGGGAAGGCGACCGCCAATCTGTACTCAATTAAGATTCCTTTATTTCTATTTGGCGGACCTACTGATTAACACGGAATCCGAACCACGGGTATATAAAACGTATGGCACCCATTGGGAAGGCGACCGCCAATCTGTACTCAATCAAGATTCCTTTATTTCTATTTAGCGAACCTACTGATAAACACGGAATCCGAACCACGGGTATATACAACGTATGGCAACCATTGGGAAGGCGACCGCCAATCTGTACTCAATCAAGATTCCTTTATTTCTATTTAGCGAACCTACTAATTAACACGGAATCCGAACCACGGGTATATACAACGTATGGCAACCATTGGGAAGGCGACCGCCAATCTGTACTCAATTAAGATTCCTTTATTTCTATTTAGCGAACCTACTGATTAACACGGAATCCGAACCACGGGTATATACAACGTATGGCAACCATTGGGAAGACGACCGCCAATCTGTACTCAATCAAGATTCCTTTATTTCTATTTAGCGAACCTACTGATTAACACGGAATCCGAACCACGGGTATATACAACGTATGGCAACCATTGGGAAGGCGACCGCCAATCTGTACTCAATCAAGATTCCTTTATATCTATTTAGCGGACCTACTGATTAACACGGAATCCGAACCACGGGTATATACAACGTATGGCAACCATTGGGAAGGCGACCGCCAATCTGTACTCAATTAAGATTCCTTTATTTCTATTTATCGGACCTACTGATTAACACGGAATCCGAACCACGGGTATATACAACGTATGGCAACCATTGGGAAGGCGACCGCCAATCTGTACTCAATTAAGATTCCTTTATTTCTATTTGGCGGACCTACTGATTAACACGGAATCCGAACCACGGGTATATAAAACGTATGGCACCCATTGGGAAGGCGACCGCCAATCTGTACTCAATCAAGATTCCTTTATTTCTATTTAGCGAACCTACTGATTAACACGGAATCCGAACCACGGGTATATACAACGTATGGCAACCATTGGGAAGGCGACCGCCAATCTGTACTCAATCAAGATTCCTTTATTTCTATTTAGAGAACCTACTGATTAACACGGAATCCGAACCACGGGTATATACAACGTATGGCACCCATTGGGAAGGCGACCGCCAATCTGTACTCAATCAAGATTCCTTTATTTCTATTTAGCGGAACTACTGATTAACACGGAATCCGAACCACGGGTATATACAACGTATGGCAACTATTGGGAAGGCGACCGCCAATCTGTACTCAATCAAGATTCCTTTATTTCTATTTAGCGGACCTACTGATTAACACGGAATCCGAACCACGGGTATATACAACGTATGGCACCCATTGGGAAGGCGACCGCCAATCTGTACTCAATCAAGATTCCTTTATTTCTATTTAGCGGAACTACTGATTAACACGGAATCCGAACCACGGGTATATACAACGTATGGCAACCATTGGGAAGGCGACCGCCAATCTGTACTCAATTAAGATTCCTTTATTTCTATTTAGCGAACCTACTGATTAACACGGAATCCGAACCACGTGTATATACAACGTATGGCAACCATTGGGAAGGCGACCGCCAATCTGTACTCAATTAAGATTCCTTTATTTCTATTTAGCGAACCTACTGATTAACACGGAATCCGAACCACGGGTATATACAACGTATGGCAACCATTGGGAAGGCGACCGCCAATCTGTACTCAATTAAGATTCCTTTATTTCTATTTAGCGAACCTACTGATTAACACGGAATCCGAACCACGGGTATATACAACGTATGGCAACTATTGGGAAGGCGACCGCCAATCTGTACTCCATTAAGATTCCTTTATTTCTATTTAGCGAACCTACTGATTAACACGGAATCCGAACCACGGGTATATACAACGTATGGCAACCATTGGGAAGGCGACCGCCAATCTGTACTCACTTAAGATTCCTTTATTTCTATTTAGCGAACCTACTGATTAACACGGAATCCGAACCACGGGTATATACAACGTATGGCAACCATTGGGAAGGCGACCGCCAATCTGTACTCAATCAAGATTCCTTTATTTCTATTTAGCGAACCTACTGATTAACACGGAATCCGAACCACGGGTATATACAACGTATGGCAACCATTGGGAAGGCGACCGCCAATCTGTACTCAATCAAGATTCCTTTATATCTATTTAGCGGACCTACTGATTAACACGGAATCCGAACCACGGGTATATACAACGTATGGCAACCATTGGGAAGGCGACCGCCAATCTGTACTCAATTAAGATTCCTTTATTTCTATTTAGCGAACCTACTGATTAACACGGAATCCGAACCACGGGTATATACAACGTATGGCAACCATTGGGAAGGCGACCGCCAATCTGTACTCAATTAAGATTCCTTTATTTCTATTTGGCGGACCTACTGATTAACACGGAATCCGAACCACGGGTATATAAAACGTATGGCACCCATTGGGAAGGCGACCGCCAATCTGTACTCAATCAAGATTCCTTTATTTCTATTTAGCGAACCTACTGATAAACACGGAATCCGAACCACGGGTATATACAACGTATGGCAACCATTGGGAAGGCGACCGCCAATCTGTACTCAATCAAGATTCCTTTATTTCTATTTAAAGAACCTACTGATTAACACGGAATCCGAGCCACGGGTATATACAACGTATGGCAACCATTGGAAAGGCGACCGCCAATCTGTACTCAATCAAGATTCCTTTATTTCTATTTAGCGAACCTACTGATTAACACGGAATCCGAACCACGGGTATATAAAACGTATGGCAACCATTAGGAAGGCGACCGCCAATCTGTACTCAATTAAGATTCCTTTATTTCTATTTAGCGGACCTACTGATTAACGCGGAATCCGAACCACGGGTATATACAACGTATGGCACCCATTGGGAAGGCGACCGCCAATCTGTACTCAATTAAGATTTCTTTATTTCTATTTAGCGGACCTACTGATTAACACGGAATCCGAACCACGGGTATATACAACGTATGGCAACCATTGGGAAGGCGACCGCCAATCTGTACTCAATTAAGATTCCTTTATTTCTATTTAGCGGACCTACTGATTAACACGGAATCCGAACCACGGGTATATACAACGTATGGCAACCATTGGGAAGGCGACCGCCAATCTGTACTCAATTAAGATTCCTTTATTTCTATTTAGGGAACCTACTGATTAACACGGAATCCGAACCACGGATATATACAACGTATGGCAACCATTGGGAAGGCGACCGCCAATCTGTACTCAATCAAGATTCCTTTATTTCTATTTAGCGAACCTACTGATTAACACGGAATCCGAACCACGGGTATATACAACGTATGGCAACCATTGGGAAGGCGACCGCCAATCTGTACTCAATTAAGATTCCTTTATTTCTATTTGGCGGACCTACTGATTAACACGGAATCCGAACCACGGGTATATAAAACGTATGGCACCCATTGGGAAGGCGACCGCCAATCTGTACTCAATCAAGATTCCTTTATTTCTATTTAGCGAACCTACTAATTAACACGGAATCCGAACCACGGGTATATACAACGTATGGCAACCATTGGGAAGGCGACCGCCAATCTGTACTCAATTAAGATTCCTTTATTTCTATTTAGCGAACCTACTGATTAACACGGAATCCGAACCACGGGTATATACAACGTATGGCAACCATTGGGAAGGCGACCGCCAATCTGTACTCAATCAAGATTCCTTTATTTCTATTTAGCGAACCTACTGATTAACACGGAATCCGAACCACGGGTATATACAACGTATGGCAACCATTGGGAAGGCGACCGCCAATCTGTACTCAATCAAGATTCCTTTATATCTATTTAGCGGACCTACTGATTAACACGGAATCCGAACCACGGGTATATACAACGTATGGCAACCATTGGGAAGGCGACCGCCAATCTGTACTCAATTAAGATTCCTTTATTTCTATTTGGCGGACCTACTGATTAACACGGAATCCGAACCACGGGTATATACAACGTATGGCAACCATTGGGAAGGCGACCGCCAATCTGTACTCAATTAAGATTCCTTTATTTCTATTTGGCGGACCTACTGATTAACACGGAATCCGAACCACGGGTATATAAAACGTATGGCACCCATTGGGAAGGCGACCGCTAATCTGTACTCAATCAAGATTCCTTTATTTCTATTTAGCGAACCTACTGATTAACACGGAATCCGAACCACGGGTATATACAACGTATGGCAACCATTGGGAAGGCGACCGCCAATCTGTACTCAATCAAGATTCCTTTATTTCTATTTAAAGAACCTACTGATTAACACGGAATCCGAACCACGGGTATATACAACGTATAGCACCCATTGGGAAGGCGACCGCCAATCTGTACTCAATCAAGATTCCTTTATTTCTATTTAGCGGAACTACTGATTAACACGGAATCCGAACCACGGGTATATACAACGTATGGCAACTATTGGGAAGGCGACCGCCAATCTGTACTCAATCAAGATTCCTTTATTTCTATTTAGCGGACCTACTGATTAACACGGAATCCGAACCACGGGTATATACAACGTATGGCAACCATTGGGAAGGCGACCGCCAATCTGTACTCAATCAAGATTCCTTTATTTCTATTTAGCGGAACTACTGATTAACACGGAATCCGAACCACGGGTATATACAACGTATGGCAACCATTGGGAAGGCGACCGCCAATCTGTACTCAATTAAGATTCCTTTATTTCTATTTAGCGAACCTACTGATTAACACGGAATCCGAACCACGTGTATATACAACGTATGGCAACCATTGGGAAGGCGACCGCCAATCTGTACTCAATTAAGATTCCTTTATTTCTATTTAGCGAACCTACTGATTAACACGGAATCCGAACCACGGGTATATACAACGTATGGCAACCATTGGGAAGGCGACCGCCAATCTGTACTCAATTAAGATTCCTTTATTTCTATTTAGCGAACCTACTGATTAACACGGAATCCGAACCACGGGTATATACAACGTATGGCAACTATTGGGAAGGCGACCGCCAATCTGTACTCCATTAAGATTCCTTTATTTCTATTTAGCGAACCTACTGATTAACACGGAATCCGAACCACGGGTATATACAACGTACGGCAACCATTGGGAAGGCGACCGCCAATCTGTACTCAATTAAGATTCATTTATTTCTATTTAGCGGACCTACTGATTAACACGGAATCCGAACCACGGGTATATACAACGTATGGCAACCATTGGGAAGGCGAAAGCCAATCTGTACTCAATTAAGATTCCTTTATTTCTATTTAGCGAACCTACTGATTAACACGGAATCCGAACCACGGGTATATACAACGTATGGCAACCATTGGGAAGGCGACCGCCAATCTGTACTCAATCAAGATTCCTTTATTTCTATTTAGCGGACCTACTGATTAACACGGAATCCGAACCACGGGTATATACAACGTATGGCAACCATTGGGAAGGCGACCGCCAATCTGTACTCAATCAAGATTCATTTATTTCTATTTAGCGGACCTACTGATTAACACGGAATCCGAACCACGGGTATATACAACGTATGGCAACCATTGGGAAGGCGACCGCCAAACTGTACTCAATTAAGATTCCTTTATTTCTATTTAGCGAACCTACTGATTCACACGGAATCCGAACCACGGGTATATACAACGTATGGCAACCATTGGGAAGGCGACCGCCAATCTGTACTCAATTAAGATTCCTTTATTTCTATTTAGCGGACCTACTGATTAACACGGAATCCGAACCACGGGTATATACAACGTATGGCAACCATTGGGAAGGCGACCGCCAATCTGTACTCAATTAAGATTCCTTTATTTCTATTTGGCGGACCTACTGATTAACACGGAATCCGAACCACGGGTATATACAACGTATGGCAACCATTGGGAAGGCGACCGCCAATCTGTACTCAATCAAGATTCCTTTATATCTATTTAGCGGACCTACTGATTAACACGGAATCCGAACCACGGGTATATACAACGTATGGCAACCATTGGGAAGGCGACCGCCAATCTGTACTCAATTAAGATTCCTTTATTTCTATTTGGCGAACCTACTGATTAACACGGAATCCGAACCACGGGTATATACAACGTATGGCAACCATTGGGAAGGCGACCGCTAATCTGTACTCAATTAAGATTCCTTTATTTCTATTTAGCGGACCTACTGATTAACACGGAATCCGAACCACGGGTATATACAACGTATGGCAACCATTGGGAAGGCGACCGCTAATCTGTACTCAATTAAGATTCCTTTATTTCTATTTGGCGGACCTACTGATTAACACGGAATCCGAACCACGGGTATATACAACGTATGGCAACCATTGGGAAGGCGACCGCCAATCTGTACTCAATTAAGATTCCTTTATTTCTATTTAGCGGACCTACTGATTAACACGGAATCCGAACCACGGGTATATACAACGTATGGCAACCATTGGGAAGGCGACCGCCAATCTGTACTCAATTAAGATTCCTTTATTTCTATTTAGCGAACCTACTGATTAACATGGAATCCGAACCACGGGTATATACAACGTATGGCAACCATTGGGAAGGCGACCGCCAATCTGTACTCAATTAAGATTCCTTTATTTCTATTTGGCGGACCTACTGATTAACACGGAATCCGAACCACGGGTATATACAACGTATGGCAACCATTGGGAAGGCGACCGCCAATCTGTACTCAATCAAGATTCCTTTATATCTATTTAGCGGACCTACTGATTAACACGGAATCCGAACCACGGGTATATACAACGTATGGCAACCATTGGGAAGGCGACCGCCAATCTGTACTCAATTAAGATTCCTTTATTTCTATTTGGCGGACCTACTGATTAACACGGAATCCGAACCACGGGTATATAAAACGTATGGCACCCATTGGGAAGGCGACCGCCAATCTGTACTCAATCAAGATTCCTTTATTTCTATTTAGCGAACCTACTGATTAACACGGAATCCGAACCACGGGTATATACAACGTATGGCAACCATTGGGAAGGCGACCGCCAATCTGTACTCAATCAAGATTCCTTTATTTCTATTTGGCGGACCTACTGATTAACACGGAATCCGAACCACGGGTATATACAACGTATGACAACCATTGGGAAGGCGACCGCCAATCTGTACTCAATCAAGATTCCTTTATTTCTATTTAGCGAACCTAATAATTAACACGGAATCCGAACCACGGGTATATACAACGTATGGCAACCATTGGGAAGGCGACCGCCAATCTGTACTCAATCAAGATTCCTTTATATCTATTTAGCGGACCTACTGATTAACACGGAATCCGAACCACGGGTATATACAACGTATGGCAACCATTGGGAAGGCGACCGCCAATCTGTACTCAATTAAGATTCCTTTATTTCTATTTAGCGGACCTACTGATTAACACGGAATACGAACCACGGGTATATACAACGTATGGCAACCATTGGGAAGGCGACCGCCAATCTGTACTCAATCAAGATTCCTTTATATCTATTTAGCGGACCTACTGATTAACACGGAATCCGAACCACGGGTATATACAACGTATGGCAACCATTGGGAAGGCGACCGCCAATATGTACTCAATCAAGATTCCTTTATTTCTAGTTAGCGAACCTACTGATTAACACGGAATCCGAACCACGGGTATATACAACGTATGGCACCCATTGGGAAGGCGACCGCCAATCTGTACTCAATTAAGATTCCTTTATTTCTATTTGGCGGACCTACTGATTAACACGGAATCCGAACCACGGGTATAAACAACGTATGGCAACCATTGGGAAGGCGACCGCCAATCTGTACTCAATCAAGATTCCTTTATTTCTATTTGGCGGACGTACTGATTAACACGGAATCCGAACCACGGGTATATAAAACGTATGGCAACCATTGGGAAGGCGACCGCCAATCTGTACTCAATTAAGATTCCTTTATTTCTATTTGGCGGACCTACTGATTAACACGGAATCCGAACCACGGGTATATACAACGTATGGCACCCATTGGGAAGGCGACCGCCAATCTGTACTCAATCAAGATTCCTTTATTTCTATTTGGCGGACCTACTGATTAACACGGAATCCGAACCACGGGTAAATACAACGTATGGCACCCATTGGGAAGGCGACCGCCAATCTGTACTCAATTAAGATTCCTTTATTTCTATTTGGCGGACCTACTGATTAACACGGAATCCGAACCACGGGTATATACAACGTATGGCAACTATTGGGAAGGCGACCGCCAATCTGTACTCCATTAAGATTCCTTTATTTCTATTTAGCGAACCTACTGATTAACACGGAATCCGAACCACGGGTATATACAACGTATGGCAACCATTGGGAAGGCGACCGCCAATCTGTACTCAATCAAGATTCCTTTATTTCTATTTAGCGAACCTACTGATAAACACGGAATCCGAACCACGGGTATATACAACGTATGGCAACCATTGGGAAGGCGACCGCCAATCTGTACTCAATCAAGATTCCTTTATTTCTATTTAAAGAACCTACTGATTAACACGGAATCCGAGCCACGGGTATATACAACGTATGGCAACCATTGGAAAGGCGACCGCCAATCTGTACTCAATCAAGATTCCTTTATTTCTATTTAGCGAACCTACTGATTAACACGGAATCCGAACCACGGGTATATAAAACGTATGGCAACCATTGGGAAGGCGACCGCCAATCTGTACTCAATTAAGATTCCTTTATTTCTATTTAGCGGACCTACTGATTAACGCGGAATCCGAACCACGGGTATATACAACGTATGGCACCCATTGGGAAGGCGACCGCCAATCTGTACTCAATTAAGATTTCTTTATTTCTATTTAGCGGACCTACTGATTAACACGGAATCCGAACCACGGGTATATACAACGTATGGCAACCATTGGGAAGGCGACCGCCAATCTGTACTCAATTAAGATTCCTTTATTTCTATTTAGCGGACCTACTGATTAACACGGAATCCGAACTACGGGTATATACAACGTATGGCAACCATTGGGAAGGCGACCGCCAATCTGTACTCAATTAAGATTCCTTTATTTCTATTTAGGGAACCTACTGATTAACACGGAATCCGAACCACGGATATATACAACGTATGGCAACCATTGGGAAGGCGACCGCCAATCTGTACTCAATCAAGATTCCTTTATTTCTATTTAGCGAACCTACTGATTAACACGGAATCCGAACCACGGGTATATACAACGTATGGCAACCATTGGGAAGGCGACCGCCAATCTGTACTCAATTAAGATTCCTTTATTTCTATTTGGCGGACCTACTGATTAACACGGAATCCGAACCACGGGTATATAAAACGTATGGCACCCATTGGGAAGGCGACCGCCAATCTGTACTCAATCAAGATTCCTTTATTTCTATTTAGCGAACCTACTAATTAACACGGAATCCGAACCACGGGTATATACAACGTATGGCAACCATTGGGAAGGCGACCGCCAATCTGTACTCAATTAAGATTCCTTTATTTCTATTTAGCGAACCTACTGAGTAACACGGAATCCGAACCACGGGTATATACAACGTATAGGAACCATTGGGAAGGCGACCGCCAATCTGTACTCAATCAAGATTCCTTTATTTCTATTTAGCGAACCTACTGATTAACACGGAATCCGAACCACGGGTATATACAACGTATGGCAACCATTGGGAAGGCGACCGCCAATCTGTACTCAATCAAGATTCCTTTATATCTATTTAGCGGACCTACTGATTAACAGGGAATCCGAACCACGGGTATATACAACGTATGGCAACCATTGGGAAGGCGACCGCCAATCTGTACTCAATTAAGATTCCTTTATTTCTATTTGGCGGACCTACTGATTAACACGGAATCCGAACCACGGGTATATACAACGTATGGCAACCATTGGGAAGGCGACCGCCAATCTGTACTCAATTAAGATTCCTTTATTTCTATTTGGCGGACCTACTGATTAACACGGAATCCGAACCACGGGTATATAAAACGTATGGCACCCATTGGGAAGGCGACCGCCAATCTGTACTCAATCAAGATTCCTTTATTTCTATTTAGCGAACCTACTGATTAACACGGAATCCGAACCACGGGTATATACAACGTATGGCAACCATTGGGAAGGCGACCGCCAATCTGTACTCAATCAAGATTCCTTTATTTCTATTTAGAGAACCTACTGATTAACACGGAATCCGAACCACGGGTATATACAACGTATGGCACCCATTGGGAAGGCGACCGCCAATCTGTACTCAATCAAGATTCCTTTATTTCTATTTAGCGGAACTACTGATTAACACGGAATCCGAACCACGGGTATATACAACGTATGGCAACTATTGGGAAGGCGACCGCCAATCTGTACTCAATCAAGATTCCTTTATTTCTATTTAGCGGACCTACTGATTAACACGGAATCCGAACCACGGGTATATACAACGTATGGCACCCATTGGGAAGGCGAGCGCCAATCTGTACTCAATCAAGATTCCTTTATTTCTATTTAGCGGAACTACTGATTAACACGGAATCCGAACCACGGGTATATACAACGTATGGCAACCATTGGGAAGGCGACCGCCAATCTGTACTCAATTAAGATTCCTTTATTTCTATTTAGCGAACCTACTGATTAACACGGAATCCGAACCACGTGTATATACAACGTATGGCAACCATTGGGAAGGCGACCGCCAATCTGTACTCAATTAAGATTCCTTTATTTCTATTTAGCGAACCTACTGATTAACACGGAATCCGAACCACGGGTATATACACCGTATGGCAACCATTGGGAAGGCGACCGCCAATCTGTACTCAATTAAGATTCCTTTATTTCTATTTAGCGAACCTACTGATTAACACGGAATCCGAACCACGGGTATATACAACGTATGGCAACTATTGGGAAGGCGACCGCCAATCTGTACTCCATTAAGATTCCTCTATTTCTATTTAGCGAACCTACTGATTAACACGGAATCCGAACCACGGGTATATACAACGTACGGCAACCATTGGGAAGGCGACCGCCAATCTGTACTCAATTAAGATTCATTTATTTCTATTTAGCGGACCTACTGATTAACACGGAATCCGAACCACGGGTATATACAACGTATGGCAACCATTGGGAAGGCGAAAGCCAATCTGTACTCAATTAAGATTCCTTTATTTCTATTTAGCGAACCTACTGATTAACACGGAATCCGAACCACGGGTATATACAACGTATGGCAACCATTGGGAAGGCGACCGCCAATCTGTACTCAATCAAGATTCCTTTATTTCTATTTAGCGGACCTACTGATTAACACGGAATCCGAACCACGGGTATATACAACGTATGGCAACCATTGGGAAGGCGACCGCCAATCTGTACTCAATCAAGATTCATTTATTTCTATTTAGCGGACCTACTGATTAACACGGAATCCGAACCACGGGTATATACAACGTATGGCAACCATTGGGAAGGCGACCGCCAATCTGTACTCAATTAAGATTCCTTTATTTCTATTTAGCGAACCTACTGATTAACACGGAATCCGAACCACGGGTATATACAACGTATGGCAACCATTGGGAAGGCGACCGCCAATCTGTACTCAATTAAGATTCCTTTATTTCTATTTAGCGGACCTACTGATTAACACGGAATCCGAACCACGGGTATATACAACGTATGGCAACCATTGGGAAGGCGACCGCCAATCTGTACTCAATCAAGATTCCTTTATTTCTAGTTAGCGAACCTACTGATTAACACGGAATCCGAACCACGGGTATATACAACGTATGGCACCCATTGGGAAGGCGACCGCCAATCTGTACTCAATTAAGATTCCTTTATTTCTATTTGGCGGACCTACTGATTAACACGGAATCCGAACCACGGGTATAAACAACGTATGGCAACCATTGGGAAGGCGACCGCCAATCTGTACTCAAATAAGATTCCTTTATTTCTATTTGGCGGACGTACTGATTAACACGGAATCCGAACCACGGGTATATAAAACGTATGGCAACCATTGGGAAGGCGACCGCCAATCTGTACTCAATTAAGATTCCTTTATTTCTATTTGGCGGACCTACTGATTAACACGGAATCCGAACCACGGGTATATACAACGTATGGCACCCATTGGGAAGGCGACCGCCAATCTGTACTCAATCAAGATTCCTTTATTTCTATTTGGCGGACCTACTGATTAACACGGAATCCGAACCACGGGTAAATACAACGTATGGCACCCATTGGGAAGGCGACCGCCAATCTGTACTCAATTAAGATTCCTTTATTTCTATTTAGCGAACCTACTGATTAACACGGAATCCGAACCACGGGTATATACAACGTATGGCAACCATTGGGAAGGCGACCGCCAATCTGTACTCAATTAAGATTCCTTTATTTCTATTTGGCGGACCTACTGATTAACACGGAATCCGAACCACGGGTATATAAAACGTATGGCACCCATTGGGAAGGCGACCGCCAATCTGTACTCAATCAAGATTCCTTTATTTCTATTTAGCGAACCTACTGATTAACACGGAATCCGAACCACGGGTATATACAACGTATGGCAACCATTGGGAAGGCGACCGCCAATCTGTACTCAATCAAGATTCCTTTATTTCTATTTGGCGGACCTACTGATTAACACGGAATCCGAACCACGGGTATATACAACGTATGGCAACCATTGGGAAGGCGACCGCCAATCTGTACTCAATTAAGATTCCTTTATTTCTATTTAGCGAACCTACTGATTAACATGGAATCCGAACCACGGGTATATACAACGTATGGCAACCATTGGGAAGGCGACCGCCAATCTGTACTCAATTAAGATTCCTTTATTTCTATTTGGCGGACCTACTGATTAACACGGAATCCGAACCACGGGTATATACAACGGTTGGCAACCATTGGAAAGGCGACCGCCAATCTGTACTCAATCAAGATTCCTTTATTTCTATTTAGCGAACCTACTGATTAACACGGAATCCGAACCACGGGTATATACAACGTATGGCAACCATTGGGAAGGCAACCGCCAATCTGTACTCAATTAAGATTCCTTTATTTCTATTTGGCGGACCTACTGATTAACACGGAATCCGAACCACGGGTATATAAAACGTATGGCACCCATTGGGAAGGCGACCGCCAATCTGTACTCAATCAAGATTCCTTTATTTCTATTTAGCGAACCTACTGATTAACACGGAATCCGAACCACGGGTATATACAACGTATGGCAACCATTGGGAAGGCGACCGCCAATCTGTACTCAATCAAGATTCCTTTATTTCTATTTGGCGGACCTACTGATTAACACGGAATCCGAACCACGGGTATATACAACGTATGACAACCATTGGGAAGGCGACCGCCAATCTGTACTCAATCAAGATTCCTTTATTTCTATTTAGCGAACCTAATAATTAACACGGAATCCGAACCACGGGTATATACAACGTATGGCAACCATTGGGAAGGCGACCGCCAATCTGTACTCAATCAAGATTCCTTTATATCTATTTAGCGGACCTACTGATTAACACGGAATCCGAACCACGGGTATATACAACGTATGGCACCCATTGGGAAGGCGACCGCCAATCTGTACTCAATTAAGATTCCTTTATTTCTATTTAGCGGACCTACTGATTAACACGGAATCCGAACCACGGGTATATACAACGTATGGCAACCATTGGGAAGGCGACCGCCAATCTGTACTCAATCAAGATTCCTTTATATCTATTTAGCGGACCTACTGATTAACACGGAATCCGAACCACGGGTATATACAACGTATGGCAACCATTGGGAAGGCGACCGCCAATCTGTACTCAATCAAGATTCCTTTATTTCTAGTTAGCGAACCTACTGATTAACACGGAATCCGAACCACGGGTATATACAACGTATGGCACCCATTGGGAAGGCGACCGCCAATCTGTACTCAATTAAGATTCCTTTATTTCTATTTGGCGGACCTACTGATTAACACGGAATCCGAACCACGGGTATATACAACGTATGGCAACCATTGGGAAGGCGACCGCCAATCTGTACTCAATCAAGATTCCTTTATTTCTATTTGGCGGACGTACTGATTAACACGGAATCCGAACCACGGGTATATAAAACGTATGGCAACCATTGGGAAGGCGACCGCCAATCTGTACTCAATTAAGATTCCTTTATTTCTATTTGGCGGACCTACTGATTAACACGGAATCCGAACCACGGGTAAATACAACGTATGGCACCCATTGGGAAGGCGACCGCCAATCTGTACTCAATTAAGATTCCTTTATTTCTATTTGGCGGACCTACTGATTAACACGGAATCCGAACCACGGGTATATACAACGTATGGCAACCATTGGGAAGGCGACCGCCAATCTGTACTCAATCAAGATTCCTTTATTTCTATTTGGCGGACCTACTGATTAACACGGAATCCGAACCACGGGTATATACAACGTATGGCACCCATTGGGAAGGAGACCGCCAATCTGTACTTAATCAAGATTCCTTTATTTCTATTTAGCGGACCTACTGATTAACACGGAATCCGAACCACGGGTATATACAACGTATGGCAACCATTGGGAAGGCGACCGCCAATCTGTACTCAATTAAGATTCCTTTATTTCTATTTGGCGGACCTACTGATTAACACGGAATCCGAACCACGGGTATATACAACGTATGGCAACCATTGGGAAGGCGACCGCCAATCTGTACTCAATTAAGATTCCTTTATTTCTATTTAGCGGACCTACTGATTAACACGGAATCCGAACCACGGGTATATACAACGTATGGCAACCATTGGGAAGGCGACCGCCAATCTGTACTCAATTAAGATTCCTTTATTTCTATTTGGCGGACCTACTGATTAACACGGAATCCGAACCACGGGTATAAACAACGTATGGCAACCATTGGGAAGGCGACCGCCAATCTGTACTCAAATAAGATTCCTTTATTTCTATTTGGCGGACGTACTGATTAACACGGAATCCGAACCACGGGTATATAAAACGTATGGCAACCATTGGGAAGGCGACCGCCAATCTGTACTCAATTAAGATTCCTTTATTTCTATTTGGCGGACCTACTGATTAACACGGAATCCGAACCACGGGTATATACAACGTATGGCACCCATTGGGAAGGCGACCGCCAATCTGTACTCAATCAAGATTCCTTTATTTCTATTTGGCGGACCTACTGATTAACACGGAATCCGAACCACGGGTAAATACAACGTATGGCACCCATTGGGAAGGCGACCGCCAATCTGTACTCAATTAAGATTCCTTTATTTCTATTTAGCGAACCTACTGATTAACACGGAATCCGAACCACGGGTATATACAACGTATGGCAACCATTGGGAAGGCGACCGCCAATCTGTACTCAATTAAGATTCCTTTATTTCTATTTGGCGGACCTACTGATTAACACGGAATCCGAACCACGGGTATATAAAACGTATGGCACCCATTGGGAAGGCGACCGCCAATCTGTACTCAATCAAGATTCCTTTATTTCTATTTAGCGAACCTACTGATTAACACGGAATCCGAACCACGGGTATATACAACGTATGGCAACCATTGGGAAGGCGACCGCCAATCTGTACTCAATCAAGATTCCTTTATTTCTATTTGGCGGACCTACTGATTAACACGGAATCCGAACCACGGGTATATACAACGTATGGCAACCATTGGGAAGGCGACCGCCAATCTGTACTCAATTAAGATTCCTTTATTTCTATTTAGCGAACCTACTGATTAACATGGAATCCGAACCACGGGTATATACAACGTATGGCAACCATTGGGAAGGCGACCGCCAATCTGTACTCAATTAAGATTCCTTTATTTCTATTTGGCGGACCTACTGATTAACACGGAATCCGAACCACGGGTATATACAACGGTTGGCAACCATTGGAAAGGCGACCGCCAATCTGTACTCAATCAAGATTCCTTTATTTCTATTTAGCGAACCTACTGATTAACACGGAATCCGAACCACGGGTATATACAACGTATGGCAACCATTGGGAAGGCAACCGCCAATCTGTACTCAATTAAGATTCCTTTATTTCTATTTGGCGGACCTACTGATTAACACGGAATCCGAACCACGGGTATATAAAACGTATGGCACCCATTGGGAAGGCGACCGCCAATCTGTACTCAATCAAGATTCCTTTATTTCTATTTAGCGAACCTACTGATTAACACGGAATCCGAACCACGGGTATATACAACGTATGGCAACCATTGGGAAGGCGACCGCCAATCTGTACTCAATCAAGATTCCTTTATTTCTATTTGGCGGACCTACTGATTAACACGGAATCCGAACCACGGGTATATACAACGTATGACAACCATTGGGAAGGCGACCGCCAATCTGTACTCAATCAAGATTCCTTTATTTCTATTTAGCGAACCTAATAATTAACACGGAATCCGAACCACGGGTATATACAACGTATGGCAACCATTGGGAAGGCGACCGCCAATCTGTACTCAATCAAGATTCCTTTATATCTATTTAGCGGACCTACTGATTAACACGGAATCCGAACCACGGGTATATACAACGTATGGCACCCATTGGGAAGGCGACCGCCAATCTGTACTCAATTAAGATTCCTTTATTTCTATTTAGCGGACCTACTGATTAACACGGAATCCGAACCACGGGTATATACAACGTATGGCAACCATTGGGAAGGCGACCGCCAATCTGTACTCAATCAAGATTCCTTTATATCTATTTAGCGGACCTACTGATTAACACGGAATCCGAACCACGGGTATATACAACGTATGGCAACCATTGGGAAGGCGACCGCCAATCTGTACTCAATCAAGATTCCTTTATTTCTAGTTAGCGAACCTACTGATTAACACGGAATCCGAACCACGGGTATATACAACGTATGGCACCCATTGGGAAGGCGACCGCCAATCTGTACTCAATTAAGATTCCTTTATTTCTATTTGGCGGACCTACTGATTAACACGGAATCCGAACCACGGGTATATACAACGTATGGCAACCATTGGGAAGGCGACCGCCAATCTGTACTCAATCAAGATTCCTTTATTTCTATTTGGCGGACGTACTGATTAACACGGAATCCGAACCACGGGTATATAAAACGTATGGCAACCATTGGGAAGGCGACCGCCAATCTGTACTCAATTAAGATTCCTTTATTTCTATTTGGCGGACCTACTGATTAACACGGAATCCGAACCACGGGTAAATACAACGTATGGCACCCATTGGGAAGGCGACCGCCAATCTGTACTCAATTAAGATTCCTTTATTTCTATTTGGCGGACCTACTGATTAACACGGAATCCGAACCACGGGTATATACAACGTATGGCAACCATTGGGAAGGCGACCGCCAATCTGTACTCAATCAAGATTCCTTTATTTCTATTTGGCGGACCTACTGATTAACACGGAATCCGAACCACGGGTATATACAACGTATGGCACCCATTGGGAAGGAGACCGCCAATCTGTACTTAATCAAGATTCCTTTATTTCTATTTAGCGGACCTACTGATTAACACGGAATCCGAACCACGGGTATATACAACGTATGGCAACCATTGGGAAGGCGACCGCCAATCTGTACTCAATTAAGATTCCTTTATTTCTATTTGGCGGACCTACTGATTAACACGGAATCCGAACCACGGGTATATACAACGTATGGCAACCATTGGGAAGGCGACCGCCAATCTGTACTCAATTAAGATTCCTTTATTTCTATTTAGCGGACCTACTGATTAACACGGAATCCGAACCACGGGTATATACAACGTATGGCAACCATTGGGAAGGCGACCGCCAATCTGTACTCAATTAAGATTCCTTTATTTCTATTTGGCGGACCTACTGATTAACACGGAATCAGAACCACGGGTATATACAACGTATGGCAACCATTGGGAAGGCGAACGCCAATCTGTACTCAATTAAGATTCCTTTATTTCTATTTAGCGAACCTACTGATTAACACGGAATCCGAACCACGGGTATATAAAACGTATGGCAACCATTGGGAAGGCGACCGCCAATCTGTACTCAATTAAGATTCCTTTATTTCTATTTAGCGGACCTACTGATTAACGCGGAATCCGAACCACGGGTATATACAACGTATGGCACCCATTGGGAAGGCGACCGCCAATCTGTACTCAATTAAGATTTCTTTATTTCTATTTAGCGGACCTACTGATTAACACGGAATCCGAACCACGGGTATATACAACGTATGGCAACCATTGGGAAGGCGACCGCCAATCTGTACTCAATTAAGATTCCTTTATTTCTATTTAGCGGACCTACTGATTAACACGGAATCCGAACCACGGGTATATACAACGTATGGCAACCATTGGGAAGGCGACCGCCAATCTGTACTCAATTAAGATTCCTTTATTTCTATTTAGCGGACCTACTGATTAACACGGAATCCGAACCACGGGTATATACAACGTATGGCAACCATTGGGAAGGCGACCGCCAATCTGTACTCAATTAAGATTCCTTTATTTCTATTTAGCGAACCTACTGATTAACACGGAATCCGAACCACGGATATATACAACGTATGGCAACCATTGGGAAGGCGACCGCCAATCTGTACTCAATCAAGATTCCTTTATTTCTATTTAGCGAACCTACTGATTAACACGGAATCCGAACCACGGGTATATACAACGTATGGCAACCATTGGGAAGGCGACCGCCAATCTGTACTCAATTAAGATTCCTTTATTTCTATTTGGCGGACCTACTGATTAACACGGAATCCGAACCACGGGTATATAAAACGTATGGCACCCATTGGGAAGGCGACCGCCAATCTGTACTCAATCAAGATTCCTATATTTCTATTTAGCGAACCTACTAATTAACACGGAATCCGAACCACGGGTATATACAACGTATGGCAACCATTGGGAAGGCGACCGCCAATCTGTACTCAATTAAGATTCCTTTATTTCTATTTAGCGAACCTACTGATTAACACGGAATCCGAACCACGGGTATATACAACGTATGGCAACCATTGGGAAGGCGACCGCCAATCTGTACTCAATCAAGATTCCTTTATTTCTATTTAGCGAACCTACTGATTAACACGGAATCCGAACCACGGGTATATACAACGTATGGCAACCATTGGGAAGGCGACCGCCAATCTGTACTCAATCAAGATTCCTTTATATCTATTTAGCGGACCTACTGATTTACACGGAATCCGAACCACGGGTATATACAACGTATGGCAACCATTGGGAAGGCGACCGCCAATCTGTACTCAATTAAGATTCCTTTATTTCTATTTGGCGGACCTACTGATTAACACGGAATCCGAACCACGGGTATATACAACGTATGGCAACCATTGGGAAGGCGACCGCCAATCTGTACTCAATTAAGATTCCTTTATTTCTATTTGGCGGACCTACTGATTAACACGGAATCCGAACCACGGGTATATAAAACGTATGGCACCCATTGGGAAGGCGACCGCCAATCTGTACTCAATCAAGATTCCTTTATTTCTATTTAGCGAACCTACTGATTAACACGGAATCCGAACCACGGGTATATACAACGTATGGCAACCATTGGGAAGGCGACCGCCAATCTGTACTCAATCAAGATTCCTTTATTTCTAGTTAGCGAACCTACTGATTAACACGGAATCCGAACCACGGGTATATACAACGTATGGCACCCATTGGGAAGGCGACCGCCAATCTGTACTCAATTAAGATTCCTTTATTTCTATTTGGCGGACCTACTGATTAACACGGAATCCGAACCACGGGTATATACAACGTATGGCAACCATTGGGAAGGCGACCGCCAATCTGTACTCAATCAAGATTCCTTTATTTCTATTTGGCGGACGTACTGATTAACACGGAATCCAAACCACGGGTATATAAAACGTATGGCAACCATTGGGAAGGCGACCGCCAATCTGTACTCAATTAAGATTCCTTTATTTCTATTTGGCGGACCTACTGATTAACACGGAATCCGAACCACGGGTATATACAACGTATGGCACCCATTGGGAAGGCGACCGCCAATCTGTACTCAATCAAGATTCCTTTATTTCTATTTGGCGGACCTACTGATTAACACGGAATCCGAACCACGGGTAAATACAACGTATGGCACCCATTGGGAAGGCGACCGCCAATCTGTACTCAATTAAGATTCCTTTATTTCTATTTGGCGGACCTACTGATTAACACGGAATCCGAACCACGGGTATATACAACGTATGGCAACCATTGGGAAGGCGACCGCCAATCTGTACTCAATCAAGATTCCTTTATTTCTATTTGGCGGACCTACTGATTAACACGGAATCCGAACCACGGGTATATACAACGTATGGCACCCATTGGGAAGGCGACCGCCAATCTGTACTCAATCAAGATTCCTTTATTTCTATTTAGCGGACCTACTGATTAACACGGAATCCGAACCACGGGTATATACAACGTATGGCAACCATTGGGAAGGCGACCGCCAATCTGTACTCAATTAAGATTCCTTTATTTCTATTTGGCGGACCTACTGATTAACACGGAATCCGAACCACGGGTATATACAACGTATGGCAACCATTGGGAAGGCGACCGCCAATCTGTACTCAATTAAGATTCCTTTATTTCTATTTAGCGGACCTACTGATTAACACGGAATCCGAACCACGGGTATATACAACGTATGGCAACCATTGGGAAGGCGACCGCCAATCTGTACTCAATTAAGATTCCTTTATTTCTATTTGGCGGACCTACTGATTAACACGGAATCCGAACCACGGGTATATACAACGTATGGCAACCATTGGGAAGGCGAACGCCAATCTGTACTCAATTAAGATTCCTTTATTTCTATTTAGCGAACCTTCTGATTAACACGGAATCCGAACCACGGGTATATAAAACGTATGGCAACCATTGGGAAGGCGACCGCCAATCTGTACTCAATTAAGATTCCTTTATTTCTATTTAGCGGACCTACTGATTAACGCGGAATCCGAACCACGGGTATATACAACGTATGGCACCCATTGGGAAGGCGACCGCCAATCTGTACTCAATTAAGATTTCTTTATTTCTATTTAGCGGACCTACTGATTAACACGGAATCCGAACCACGGGTATATACAACGTATGGCAACCATTGGGAAGGCGACCGCCAATCTGTACTCAATTAAGATTCCTTTATTTCTATTTAGCGGACCTACTGATTAACACGGAATCCGAACCACGGGTATATACAACGTATGGCAACCATTGGGAAGGCGACCGCCAATCTGTACTCAATTAAGATTCCTTTATTTCTATTTAGCGAACCTACTGATTAACACGGAATCTGAACCACGGGTATATACAACGTATGGCAACCATTGGGAAGGCGACCGCCAATCTGTACTCAATTAAGATTCCTTTATTTCTATTTAGCGGACCTACTGATTAACACGGAATCCGAACCACGGGTATATACAACGTATGGCAACCATTGGGAAGGCGACCGCCAATCTGTACTCAATTAAGATTCCTTTATTTCTATTTAGCGAACCTACTGATTAACACGGAATCCGAACCACGGATATATACAACGTATGGCAACCATTGGGAAGGCGACCGCCAATCTGTACTCAATCAAGATTCCTTTATTTCTATTTAGCGAACCTACTGATTAACACGGAATCCGAACCACGGGTATATACAACGTATGGCAACCATTGGGAAGGCGACCGCCAATCTGTACTCAATTAAGATTCCTTTATTTCTATTTGGCGGACCTACTGATTAACACGGAATCCGAACCACGGGTATATAAAACGTATGGCACCCATTGGGAAGGCGACCGCCAATCTGTACTCAATCAAGATTCCTTTATTTCTATTTAGCGAACCTACTAATTAACACGGAATCCGAACCACGGGTATATACAACGTATGGCAACCATTGGGAAGGCGACCGCCAATCTGTACTCAATTAAGATTCCTTTATTTCTATTTAGCGAACCTACTGATTAACACGAAATCCGAACCACGGGTATATACAACGTATGGCAACCATTGGGAAGGCGACCGCCAATCTGTACTCAATCAAGATTCCTTTATTTCTATTTAGCGAACCTACTGATTAACACGGAATCCGAACCACGGGTATATACAACGTATGGCAACCATTGGGAAGGCGACCGCCAATCTGTACTCAATCAAGATTCCTTTATATCTATTTAGCGGACCTACTGATTAACACGGAATCCGAACCACGGGTATATACAACGTATGGCACCCATTGGGAAGGCGACCGCCAATCTGTACTCAATTAAGATTCCTTTATTTCTATTTGGCGGACCTAATGATTAACACGGAATCCGAACCACGGGTATATACAACGTATGGCAACCATTGGGAAGGCGACCGCCAATCTGTACTCAATTAAGATTCCTTTATTTCTATTTGGCGGACCTACTGATTAACACGGAATCCGAACCACGGGTATATAAAACGTATGGCACCCATTGGGAAGGCGACCGCCAATCTGTACTCAATCAAGATTCCTTTATTTCTATTTAGCGAACCTACTGACTAACACGGAATCCGAACCACGGGTATATACAACGTATGGCAACCATTGGGAAGGCGACCGCCAATCTGTACTCAATCAAGATTCCTTTATTTCTATTTAGAGAACCTACTGATTAACACGGAATCCGAACCACGGGTATATACAACGTATGGCACCCATTGGGAAGGCGACCGCCAATCTGTACTCAATCAAGATTCCTTTATTTCTATTTAGCGGAACTACTGATTAACACGGAATCCGAACCACGGGTATATACAACGTATGGCAACTATTGGGAAGGCGACCGCCAATCTGTACTCAATCAAGATTCCTTTATTTCTATTTAGCGGACCTAATGATTAACACGGAATCCGAACCACGGGTATATACAACGTATGGCACCCATTGGGAAGGCGACCGCCAATCTGTACTCAATCAAGATTCCTTTATTTCTATTTAGCGGAACTACTGATTAACACGGAATCCGAACCACGGGTATATACAACGTATGGCAACCATTGGGAAGGCGACCGCCAATCTGTACTCAATTAAGATTCCTTTATTTCTATTTAGCGAACCTACTGATTAACACGGAATCCGAACCACGTGTATATACAACGTATGGCAACCATTGGGAAGGCGACCGCCAATCTGTACTCAATTAAGATTCCTTTATTTCTATTTAGCGAACCTACTGATTAACACGGAATCCGAACCACGGGTATATACAACGTATGGCAACCATTGGGAAGGCGACCGCCAATCTGTACTCAATTAAGATTCCTTTATTTCTATTTAGCGAACCTACTGATTAACACGGAATCCGAACCACGGGTATATACAACGTATGGCAACTATTGGGAAGGCGACCGCCAATCTGTTCGCCATTAAGATTCCTTTATTTCTATTTAGCGAACCTACTGATTAACACGGAATCCGAACCACGGGTATATACAACGTATGGCAACCATTGGGAAGGCGACCGCCAATCTGTACTCACTTAAGATTCCTTTATTTCTATTTATCGAACCTACTGATTAACACGGAATCCGAACCACGGGTATATACAACGTATGGCAACCATTGGGAAGGCGACCGCCAATCTGTACTCAATCAAGATTCCTTTATTTCTATTTAGCGAACCTACTGATTAACACGGAATCCGAACCACGGGTATATACAACGTATGGCAACCATTGGGAAGGCGACCGCCAATCTGTACTCAATTAAGATTCCTTTATTTCTATTTAGCGAACCTACTGATTAACACGGAATCCGAACCACGGGTATATAAAACGTATGGCAACCATTGGGAAGGCGACCGCCCATCTGTACTCAATTAAGATTCCTTTATTTCTATTTAGCGGACCTACTGATTAACGCGGAATCCGAACCACGGGTATATACAACGTATGGCAACCATTGGGAAGGCGACCGCCAATCTGTACTCAATTAAGATTTCTTTATTTCTATTTAGCGGACCTACTAATTAACACGGAATCCGAACCACGGGTATATACAACGTATGGCAACCATTGGGAAGGCGACCGCCAATCTGTACTCAATCAAGATTCCTTTATTTCTATTTAGCGGACCTACTGATTAACACGGAATCCGAACCACGGGTATATACAACGTATGGCAACCATTGGGAAGGCGACCGCCAATCTGTACTCAATTAAGATTCCTTTATTTCTATTTAGCGAACCTACTGATTAACACGGAATCCGAACCACGGATATATACAACGTATGGCAACCATTGGAAAGGCGACCGCCAATCTGTAGTCAATCAAGATTCCTTTATTTCTATTTAGCGAACCTACTGATTAACACGGAATCTGAACCACGGGTATATACAACGTATGGCAACCATTGGGAAGGCGACCGCCAATCTGTACTCAATTAAGATTCCTTTATTTCTATTTGGCGGACCTACTGATTAACACGGAATCCGAACCACGGGTATATAAAACGTATGGCACCCATTGGGAAGGCGACCGCCAATCTGTACTCAATCAAGATTCCTTTATTTCTATTTAGCGAACCTACTAATTAACACGGAATCCGAACCACGGGTATATACAAAATATGGCAACCATTGGGAAGGCGACCGCCAATCTGTACTCAATTAAGATTCCTTTATTTCTATTTAGCGAACCTACTGATTAACACGGAATCCGAACCACGGGTATATACAACGTATGGCAACCATTGGGAAGGCGACCGCCAATCTGTACTCAATCAAGATTCCTTTATTTCTATTTAGCGAACCTACTGATTAACAGGGAATCCGAACCACGGGTATATACAACGTATGGCAACCATTGGGAAGGCGACCGCCAATCTGTACTCAATCAAGATTCCTTTATATCTATTTAGCGGACCTACTGATTAACACGAATCCGAACCACGGGTATATACAACGTATGGCAACCATTGGGAAGGCGACCGCCAATCTGTACTCAATTAAGATTCCTTTATTTCTATTTGGCGGACCTACTGATTAACACGGAATCCGAACCACGGGTATATACAACGTATGGCAACCATTGGGAAGGCGACCGCCAATCTGTACTCAATTAAGATTCCTTTATTTCTATTTGGCGGACCTACTGATTAACACGGAATCCGAACCACGGGTATATAAAACGTATGGCACCCATTGGGAAGGCGACCGCCAATCTGTACTCAATCAAGATTCCTTTATTTCTATTTAGCGAACCTACTGATTAACAAGAATCCGAACCACGGGTATATACAACGTATGGCAACCATTGGGAAGGCGACCGCCAATCTGTACTCAATCAAGATTCCTTTATTTCTATTTAGAGAACCTACTGATTAACACGGAATCCGAACCACGGGTATATACAACGTATGGCACCCATTGGGAAGGCGACCGCCAATCTGTACTCAATCAAGATTCCTTTATTTCTATTTAGCGGAACTACTGATTAACACGGAATCCGAACCACGGGTATATACAACGTATGGCAACTATTGGGAAGGCGACCGCCAATCTGTACTCAATCAAGATTCCTTTATTTCTATTTAGCGGACCTACTGATTAACACGGAATCCGAACCACGGGTATATACAACGTATGGCACCCATTGGGAAGGCGACCGCCAATCTGTACTCAATCAAGATTCCTTTATTTCTATTTAGCGGAACTACTGATTAACACGGAATCCGAACCACGGGTATATACAACGTATGGCAACCATTGGGAAGGCGACCGCCAATCTGTACTCAATTAAGATTCCTTTATTTCTATTTAGCGAACCTACTGATTAACACGGAATCCGAACCACGTGTATATACAACGTATGGCAACCATTGGGAAGGCGACCGCCAATCTGTACTCAATTAAGATTCCTTTATTTCTATTTAGCGAACCTACTGATTAACACGGAATCCGAACCACGGGTATATACAACGTATGGCAACCATTGGGAAGGCGACCGCCAATCTGTACTCAATTAAGATTCCTTTATTTCTATTTAGCGAACCTACTGATTAACACGGAATCCGAACCACGGGTATATACAACGTATAGCAAATATTGGGAAGGCGACCGCCAATCTGTACTCCATTAAGATTCCTTTATTTCTATTTAGCGAACCTACTGATTAACACGGAATCCGAACCACAGGTATATAAAACGTATGGCACCCATTGGGAAGGCGACCGCCAATCTGTACTCAATTAAGATTCCTTTATTTCTATTTGGCGAACCTACTGATTAACACGGAATCCGAACCACGGGTATATACAACGTATGGCACCCATTGGGAAGGCGACCGCCAAGCTGTACTCAATCAAGATTCCTTTATTTCTATTTAGCGAACCTACTGATTAACACGGAATCCGAACCACGGGTATATACAACGTATGGCAACCATTGGGAAGGCGACCGCCAATCTGTACTCAATCAAGATTCCTTTATTTCTATTTAGCGAACTTACTGATTAACACGGAATCCGAACCACGGGTATATACAACGTATGGCAACCATTGGGAAGGCGACCGCCAATCTGTACTCAATCAAGATTCCTATATTCCTATTTAGCGGACCTACACATTAACACGGAATCCGAACCACGGGTATATACAACGTATGGCACCCATTGGGAAGGCGACCGCCAATCTGTACTCAATCAAGATTCCTTTATTTCTATTTAGCGAACCTACCGATTTACACGGAATCCGAACCACGGGTATATACAACGTATGGCAACCATTGGGAAGGCGACCGCTAATCTGTACTCAATTAAGATTCCTTTATTTCTATTTAGCGGACCTACTGATTAACACGGAATCCGAACCACGGGTATATACAACGTATGGCAACCATTGGGAAGGCGACCGCCAATCTGTACTCAATCAAGATTCCTTTATTCCTATTTAGCGGACCTACACATTAACACGGAATCCGAACCACGGGTATATACAACGTATGGCAACCATTGGGAAGGCGACCGCTAATCTGTACTCAATTAAGATTCCTTAATTTCTATTTGGCGGACCTACTGATTAACACGGAATCCGAACCACGGGTATATACAACGTATGGCAACAATTGGGAAGGCGACCGCCAATCTGTACTCAATCAAGATTCCTTTATTTCTATTTGGCGGACCTACTGATTAACACGGAATCCGAACCACGGGTATATACAACGTATGGCAACCATTGGGAAGGCGACCGCCAATCTGTACTCAATTAAGATTCCTTTATTTCTATTTGGCGGACCTACTGATTAACACGGAATCCGAACCACGGGTATATACAACGTATGGCAACCATTGGGAAGGCGACCGCCAATCTGTACTCAATTAAGATTCCTTTATTTCTATTTAGCGAACCTACTGATTAACACGGAATCCGAACCACGGGTATATACAACGTATGGCAACCATTGGGAAGGCGACCGCCAATCTGTACTAAATTAAGATTCCTTTATTTCTATTTGGCGGACCTACTGATTAACACGGAATCCGAACCACGGGTATATACAACGTATGGCAACCATTGGGAAGGCGACCGCCAATCTGTACTCAATCAAGATTCCTTTATTTCTATTTAGCGGACCTACTGATTAACACGGAATCTGAACCACGGGTATATACAACGTATGGCAACCATTGGGAAGGCGACCGCCAATCTGTACTCAATTAAGATTCCTTTATTTCTATTTAGCGAACCTACTGATTAACACGGAATCCGAACCACGGGTATATACAACGTATGACAACCATTGGGAAGGCGACCGCCAATCTGTACTCAATCAAGATTCCTTTATTTCTATTTAGCGAACCTACTGATTAACACGGAATCCGAACCACGGGTATATACAACGTATGGCAACCATTGGGAAGGCGACCGCCAATCTGTACTCAATTAAGATTCCTTTATTTCTATTTAGCGGACCTACTGATTGACACGGAAACCGAACCACGGGTATATACAACGTATGGCAACCATTGGGAAGGCGACCGCCAATCTGTACTCAATCAAGATTCCTTTATTCCTATTTAGCGGACATACACATTAACACGGAATCCGAACCACGGGTATATACAACGTATGGCACCCATTGGGAAGGCGACCGCCAATCTGTACTCAATCAAGTTTCCTTTATTTCTATTTAGCGGACCTACTGATTAACACGGAATCCGAACCACGGGTATATACATCGTATGGCAACCATTGGGAAGGCGACCGCCAATCTGTACTCAATCAAGATTCCTTTATTCCTATTTAGCGGACCTACACATTAACACGGAATCCGAACCACGGGTATATACAACGTATGACAACCATTGGGAAGGCGACCGCCAATCTGTACTCAATTAAGATTCCTTTATTTCTATTTAGCGAACCTACTGATTAACACGGAATCCGAACCACAGGTATATAAAACGTATGGCACCCATTGGGAAGGCGACCGCCAATCTGTACTCAATTAAGATTCCTTTATTTCTATTTGGCGAACCTACTGATTAACACGGAATCCGAACCACGGGTATATACAACGTATGGCACCCATTGGGAAGGCGACCGCCAAGCTGTACTCAATCAAGATTCCTTTATTTCTATTTAGCGAACCTACTGATTAACACGGAATCCGAACCACGGGTATATACAACGTATGGCAACCATTGGGAAGGCGACCGCCAATCTGTACTCAATCAAGTTTCCTTTATTTCTATTTAGCGAACTTACTGATTAACACGGAATCCGAACCACGGGTATATACAACGTATGGCAACCATTGGGAAGGCGACCGCCAATCTGTACTCAATCAAGATTCCTATATTCCTATTTAGCGGACCTACACATTAACACGGAATCCGAACCACGGGTATATACAACGTATGGCACCCATTGGGAAGGCGACCGCCAATCTGTACTCAATCAAGATTCCTTTATTTCTATTTAGCGAACCTACCGATTTACACGGAATCCGAACCACGGGTATATACAACGTATGGCAACCATTGGGAAGGCGACCGCTAATCTCTACTCAATTAAGATTCCTTTATTTCTATTTAGCGGACCTACTGATTAACACGGAATCCGAATTACGGGTATATACAACGTATGGCAACCATTGGGAAGGCGACCGCCAATCTGTACTCAATCAAGATTCCTTTATTCCTATTTAGCGGACCTACACATTAACACGGAATCCGAACCACGGGTATATACAACGTATGGCAACCATTGGGAAGGCGACCGCCAATCTGTACTCAATTAAGATTCCTTTATTTCTATTTAGCGAATCTACTGATTAACACGGAATCCGAACCACGGGTATATACAACGTATGGCACCCATTGGGAAGGCGACCGCCAATCTTTACTCAATTAAGATTCCTTTATTTCTATTTGGCGGACCTACTGATTAACACGGAATCCGAACCACGGGTATATACAACGTATGGCAACCATTGGGAAGGCGACCGCCAATCTGTACTCAATCAAGATTCCTTTATTTCTATTTAGCGAACCTACTGATTAACACGGAATCCGAATCACGGGTATATACAACGTATGGCAACCATTGGGAAGGCGACCGCCAATCTGTACTCAATTAAGATTCCTTTATTTCTATTTAGCGAACCTACTGATTAACACGGAATCCGAACCACGGGTATATACAACGTATGGCGCCCATTGGGAAGGCGACCGCCAATCTGTACTCAATCAAGATTCCTTTATTTCTATTTAGCGAACCTACTGATTAACACGGAATCCGAACCACGGGTATATACAACGTATGGCAACCATTGGGAAGGCGACCGCCAATCTGTACTCAATTAAGATTCCTTTATTTCTATTTGGCGGACCTACTGATTAACACGGAATCCGAACCACGGGTATATACAACGTATGGCACCCATTGGGAAGGCGACCGCCAATCTGTACTCAATCAAGATTCCTTTATTTCTATTTAGCGAACCTACTGATTAACACGGAATCCGAACCACGGGTATATACAACGTTTGGCACCCATTGGGAAGGCGACCGCCAATCTGTACTCAATTAAGATTCCTTTATTTCTATTTAGCGAACCTACTGATTAAC
Organism: Ceratothoa steindachneri; assembly: GCA_963969495.1. NCBI lineage: Eukaryota > Metazoa > Arthropoda > Malacostraca > Isopoda > Cymothoidae > Ceratothoa > Ceratothoa steindachneri. The sequence goes on from OZ018333.1 coordinate 109,710,837, forward strand.
ACGGAATCCGAACCACGGGTATATACAACGTATGGCACCCATTGGGAAGGCGACCGCCAATCTGTACTCAATCAAGATTCCTTTATTTCTATTTAGCGAACCTACTGATTAACACGCAATCCGAACCACGGGTATATACAACGTATGGCAACCATTGGGAAGGCGACCGCCAATCTGTACTCAATCAAGATTCCTTTATTTCTATTTAGCGAACTTACTGATTAACACGGAATCCGAACCACGGGTATATACAACGTATGGCAACCATTGGGAATGCGACCGCCAATCTGTACTCAATCAAGATTCCTTTATTCCTCTTTAGCGGACCTACACATTAACACGGAATCCGAACCACGGGTATATACAACGTATGGCACCCATTGGGAAGGCGACCGCCAATCTGTACTCAATTAAGATTCCTTTATTTCTATTTGGCGGACCTACTGATTAACACGGAATCCGAACCACGGGTATATACAACGTATGGCACCCATTGGGAAGGCGACCGCCAATCTGTACTCAATTAAGATTCCTTTATTTCTATAGAGCGAACCTACTGATTAACACGGAATCCGAACCACGGGTATATACAACGTATGGCACCCATTGGGAAGGCGACCGCCAATCTGTACTCAATCAAGATTCCTTTATTTCTATTTAGCGAACCTACTGATTAACACGGAATCCGAACCACGGGTATATACAACGTATGGCAACCATTGGGAAGGCGACCGCCAATCTGTACTCAATCAAGATTCCTTTATTTCTATTTAGCGAACCTACTGATTAACACGGAATCCGAACCACGGGTATATACAACGTATGGCAACCATTGGGAAGGCGACCGCCAATCTGTACTCAATTAAGATTCCTTTATTTCTATTTAGCGGACCTACTGATTAACACGGAATCCGAACCACGGGTATATACAACGTATGGCACCCATTGAGAAGGCGACCGCCAATCTGTACTCAATCAAGATTCCTTTATTTCTATTTAGCGAACCTACTGATTAACACGGAATCCGAACCACGGGTATATACAACGTATGGCAACCATTGGGAAGGCGACCGCCAATCTGTACTCAATCAAGATTCCTTTATTTCTATTTGGCGGACCAACTGATTAACACGGAATCCGAACCACGGTTATATACAACGTATGGCACCCATTGGGAAGGCGACCGCCAATCTGTACTCAATCAAGATTCCTTTATTTCTATTTAGCGAACCTACTGATTAACACGGAATCCGAACCACGGGTATATACAACGTATGGCAACCATTGGGAAGGCGACCGCCAATCTGTACTCAATCAAGATTCCTTTATTTCTATTTAGCGAACCTACTGATTAACACGGAATCCGAACCACGGGTATATACAACGTATGGCACCCATTGGGAAGGCGACCGCCAATCTGTACTCAATCAAGATTCCTTTATTTCTATTTAGCGAACCTACCGATTAACACGGATTCCGAAACACGGGTATATACAACGTATGGCAACCATTGGGAAGGCGACCACCAATCCGTACTCAATCAAGATTCCTTTATTTCTATTTAGCGATCCTACTGATTAACACGGAATCCGAACCACGGGTATATACAACGTATAGCAAATATTGGGAAGGCGACCGCCAATCTGTACTCCATTAAGATTCCTTTATTTCTATTTAGCGAACCTACTGATTAACACGGAATCCGAACCACAGGTATATAAAACGTATGGCACCCATTGGGAAGGCGACCGCCAATCTGTACTCAATTAAGATTCCTTTATTTCTATTTGGCGAACCTACTGATTAACACGGAATCCGAACCACGGGTATATACAACGTATGGCACCCATTGGGAAGGCGACCGCCAAGCTGTACTCAATCAAGATTCCTTTATTTCTATTTAGCGAACCTACTGATTAACACGGAATCCGAACCACGGGTATATACAACGTATGGCAACCATTGGGAAGGCGACCGCCAATCTGTACTCAATCAAGATTCCTTTATTTCTATTTAGCGAACTTACTGATTAACACGGAATCCGAACCACGGGTATATACAACGTATGGCCATCATTGGGAAGGCGACCGCCAATCTGTACTCAATCAAGATTCCTATATTCCTATTTAGCGGACCTACACATTAACACGGAATCCGAACCACGGGTATATACAACGTATGGCACCCATTGGGAAGGCGACCGCCAATCTGTACTCAATCAAGATTCCTTTATTTCTATTTAGCGAACCTACCGATTTACACGGAATCCGAACCACGGGTATATACAACGTATGGCAACCATTGGGAAGGCGACCGCTAATCTGTACTCAATTAAGATTCCTTTATTTCTATTTAGCGGACCTACTGATTAACACGGAATCCGAACCACGGGTATATACAACGTATGGCAACCATTGGGAAGGCGACCGCCAATCTGTACTCAATCAAGATTCCTTTATTCCTATTTAGCGGACCTACACATTAACACGGAATCCGAACCACGGGTATATACAACGTATGGCAACCATTGGGAAGGCGACCGCTAATCTGTACTCAATTAAGATTCCTTAATTTCTATTTGGCGGACCTACTGATTAACACGGAATCCGAACCACGGGTATATACAACGTATGGCAACAATTGGGAAGGCGACCGCCAATCTGTACTCAATCAAGATTCCTTTATTTCTATTTGGCGGACCTACTGATTAACACGGAATCCGAACCACGGGTATATACAACGTATGGCAACCATTGGGAAGGCGACCGCCAATCTGTACTCAATTAAGATTCCTTTATTTCTATTTGGCGGACCTACTGATTAACACGGAATCCGAACCACGGGTATATACAACGTATGGCAACCATTGGGAAGGCGACCGCCAATCTGTACTCAATTAAGATTCCTTTATTTCTATTTAGCGAACCTACTGATTAACACGGAATCCGAACCACGGGTATATACAACGTATGGCAACCATTGGGAAGGCGACCGCCAATCTGTACTAAATTAAGATTCCTTTATTTCTATTTGGCGGACCTACTGATTAACACGGAATCCGAACCACGGGTATATACAACGTATGGCAACCATTGGGAAGGCGACCGCCAATCTGTACTCAATCAAGATTCCTTTATTTCTATTTAGCGGACCTACTGATTATCACGGAATCTGAACCACGGGTATATACAACGTATGGCAACCATTGGGAAGGCGACCGCCAATCTGTACTCAATTAAGATTCCTTTATTTCTATTTAGCGAACCTACTGATTAACACGGAATCCGAACCACGGGTATATACAACGTATGACAACCATTGGGAAGGCGACCGCCAATCTGTACTCAATCAAGATTCCTTTATTTCTATTTAGCGAACCTACTGATTAACACGGAATCCGAACCACGGGTATATACAACGTATGGCAACCATTGGGAAGGCGACCGCCAATCTGTACTCAATTAAGATTCCTTTATTTCTATTTAGCGGACCTACTGATTGACACGGAAACCGAACCACGGGTATATACAACGTATGGCAACCATTGGGAAGGCGACCGCCAATCTGTACTCAATCAAGATTCCTTTATTCCTATTTAGCGGACATACACATTAACACGGAATCCGAACCACGGGTATATACAACGTATGGCACCCATTGGGAAGGCGACCGCCAATCTGTACTCAATCAAGTTTCCTTTATTTCTATTTAGCGGACCTACTGATTAACACGGAATCCGAACCACGGGTATATACATCGTATGGCAACCATTGGGAAGGCGACCGCCAATCTGTACTCAATCAAGATTCCTTTATTCCTATTTAGCGGACCTACACATTAACACGGAATCCGAACCACGGGTATATACAACGTATGACAACCATTGGGAAGGCGACCGCCAATCTGTACTCAATTAAGATTCCTTTATTTCTATTTAGCGAACCTACTGATTAACACGGAATCCGAACCACAGGTATATAAAACGTATGGCACCCATTGGGAAGGCGACCGCCAATCTGTACTCAATTAAGATTCCTTTATTTCTATTTGGCGAACCTACTGATTAACACGGAATCCGAACCACGGGTATATACAACGTATGGCACCCATTGGGAAGGCGACCGCCAAGCTGTACTCAATCAAGATTCCTTTATTTCTATTTAGCGAACCTACTGATTAACACGGAATCCGAACCACGGGTATATACAACGTATGGCAACCATTGGGAAGGCGACCGCCAATCTGTACTCAATCAAGTTTCCTTTATTTCTATTTAGCGAACTTACTGATTAACACGGAATCCGAACCACGGGTATATACAACGTATGGCAACCATTGGGAAGGCGACCGCCAATCTGTACTCAATCAAGATTCCTATATTCCTATTTAGCGGACCTACACATTAACACGGAATCCGAACCACGGGTATATACAACGTATGGCACCCATTGGGAAGGCGACCGCCAATCTGTACTCAATCAAGATTCCTTTATTTCTATTTAGCGAACCTACCGATTTACACGGAATCCGAACCACGGGTATATACAACGTATGGCAACCATTGGGAAGGCGACCGCTAATCTCTACTCAATTAAGATTCCTTTATTTCTATTTAGCGGACCTACTGATTAACACGGAATCCGAATTACGGGTATATACAACGTATGGCAACCATTGGGAAGGCGACCGCCAATCTGTACTCAACCAAGATTCCTTTATTCCTATTTAGCGGACCTATACATTAACACGGAATCCGAACCACGGGTATATACAACGTATGGCAACCATTGGGAAGGCGACCGCCAATCTGTACTCAATTAAGATTCCTTTATTTCTATTTAGCGAATCTACTGATTAACACGGAATCCGAACCACGGGTATATACAACGTATGGCACCCATTGGGAAGGCGACCGCCAATCTTTACTCAATTAAGATTCCTTTATTTCTATTTGGCGGACCTACTGATTAACACGGAATCCGAACCACGGGTATATACAACGTATGGCAACCATTGGGAAGGCGACCGCCAATCTGTACTCAATCAAGATTCCTTTATTTCTATTTAGCGAACCTACTGATTAACACGGAATCCGAATCACGGGTATATACAACGTATGGCAACCATTGGGAAGGCGACCGCCAATCTGTACTCAATTAAGATTCCTTTATTTCTATTTAGCGAACCTACTGATTAACACGGAATCCGAACCACGGGTATATACAACGTATGGCGCCCATTGGGAAGGCGACCGCCAATCTGTACTCAATCAAGATTCCTTTATTTCTATTTAGCGAACCTACTGATTAACACGGAATCCGAACCACGGGTATATACAACGTATGGCAACCATTGGGAAGGCGACCGCCAATCTGTACTCAATTAAGATTCCTTTATTTCTATTTGGCGGACCTACTGATTAACACGGAATCCGAACCACGGGTATATACAACGTATGGCACCCATTGGGAAGGCGACCGCCAATCTGTACTCAATCAAGATTCCTTTATTTCTATTTAGCGAACCTACTGATTAACACGGAATCCGAACCACGGGTATATACAACGTTTGGCACCCATTGGGAAGGCGACCGCCAATCTGTACTCAATTAAGATTCCTTTATTTCTATTTAGCGAACCTACTGATTAACACGGAATCCGAACCACGGGTATATACAACGTATGGCACCCATTGGGAAGGCGACCGCCAATCTGTACTCAATCAAGATTCCTTTATTTCTATTTAGCGAACCTACTGATTAACACGCAATCCGAACCACGGGTATATACAACGTATGGCAACCATTGGGAAGGCGACCGCCAATCTGTACTCAATCAAGATTCCTTTATTTCTATTTAGCGAACTTACTGATTAACACGGAATCCGAACCACGGGTATATACAACGTATGGCAACCATTGGGAATGCGACCGCCAATCTGTACTCAATCAAGATTCCTTTATTCCTCTTTAGCGGACCTACACATTAACACGGAATCCGAACCACGGGTATATACAACGTATGGCACCCATTGGGAAGGCGACCGCCAATCTGTACTCAATTAAGATTCCTTTATTTCTATTTGGCGGACCTACTGATTAACACGGAATCCGAACCACGGGTATATACAACGTATGGCACCCATTGGGAAGGCGACCGCCAATCTGTACTCAATTAAGATTCCTTTATTTCTATAGAGCGAACCTACTGATTAACACGGAATCCGAACCACGGGTATATACAACGTATGGCACCCATTGGGAAGGCGACCGCCAATCTGTACTCAATCAAGATTCCTTTATTTCTATTTAGCGAACCTACTGATTAACACGGAATCCGAACCACGGGTATATACAACGTATGGCAACCATTGGGAAGGCGACCGCCAATCTGTACTCAATCAAGATTCCTTTATTTCTATTTAGCGAACCTACTGATTAACACGGAATCCGAACCACGGGTATATACAACGTATGGCAACCATTGGGAAGGCGACCGCCAATCTGTACTCAATTAAGATTCCTTTATTTCTATTTAGCGGACCTACTGATTAACACGGAATCCGAACCACGGGTATATACAACGTATGGCACCCATTGAGAAGGCGACCGCCAATCTGTACTCAATCAAGATTCCTTTATTTCTATTTAGCGAACCTACTGATTAACACGGAATCCGAACCACGGGTATATACAACGTATGGCAACCATTGGGAAGGCGACCGCCAATCTGTACTCAATCAAGATTCCTTTATTTCTATTTGGCGGACCAACTGATTAACACGGAATCCGAACCACGGGTATATACAACGTATGGCACCCATTGGGAAGGCGACCGCCAATCTGTACTCAATCAAGATTCCTTTATTTCTATTTAGCGAACCTACTGATTAACACGGAATCCGAACCACGGGTATATACAACGTATGGCAACCATTGGGAAGGCGACCGCCAATCTGTACTCAATCAAGATTCCTTTATTTCTATTTAGCGAACCTACTGATTAACACGGAATCCGAACCACGGGTATATACAACGTATGGCACCCATTGGGAAGGCGACCGCCAATCTGTACTCAATCAAGATTCCTTTATTTCTATTTAGCGAACCTACCGATTAACACGGATTCCGAAACACGGGTATATACAACGTATGGCAACCATTGGGAAGGCGACCACCAATCCGTACTCAATCAAGATTCCTTTATTTCTATTTAGCGATCCTACTGATTAACACGCAATCCGAACCACGGGTATATACAACGTATGGCAACCATTGGGAAGGCGACCGCCAATCTGTACTCAATCAAGATTCCTTTATTTCTATTTAGCGAACCTACTGATTAACACGGAATCCGAACCACGGTTATATACAACGTATGGCAACCATTGGGAAGGCGACCGCCAATCTGTACTCAATCAAGATTCCTTTATTTCTATTTAGCGGACCTACTGATTAACACGGAATCCGAACCACGGGTATATACAACGTATGGCAACCATTGGGAAGGCGACCGCCAATCTGTACTCAATTAAGATCCCTTTATTTCTATTTGGCGGACCTACTGATTAACACGGAATCCGAACCACGGGTATATACAACGTATGGCAACCATTGGGAAGGCGACCGCTAATCTGTACTCAATCAAGATTCCTTTATTTCTATTTAGCGGACCTACTGATTAACACGGAATCCGAACCACGGGTATATACAACGTATGGCAACCATTGGGAAGGCGACCGCTAATCTGTACTCAATTAAGATTCCTTTATTTCTATTTAGCGGACCTACTGATTAACACGGAATCCGAACCACGGGTATATACAACGTATGGCAACCATTGGGAAGGCGACCGCCAATCTGTACTCAATTAAGATTCCTTTATTTCTATTTAGCGGACCTACTGATTAACACGGAATCCGAACCACGGGTATATACAACGTATGGCAACCATTGGGAAGGCGACCGCTAATCTGTACTCAATTAAGATTCCTTTATTTCTATTTAGCGGACCTACTGATTAACACGGAATCCGAACCACGGGTATATACAACGTATGGCAACCATTGGGAAGGCGACCGCCAATCTGTACTCAATTAAGATTCCTTTATTTCTATTTGGCGGACCTACTGATTAACACGGAATCCGAACCACGGGTATATAAAACGTATGACACCCATTGGGAAGGCGACCGCCAATCTGTACTCAATCAAGATTCCTTTATTTCTATTTAGCGAACCTACTGATTAACACGGAATCCGAACCACGGGTATATACAACGTATGGCAACCATTGGGAAGGCGACCGCCAATCTGTACTCAATTAAGATTCCTTTATTTCTATTTAGCGGACCTACTGATTAACACGGAATCCGAACCACGGGTATATAAAACGTATGACACCCATTGGGAAGGCGACTGCTAATCTGTACTCAATTAAGATTCCTTTATTTCTATTTGGCGGACCTACTGATTAACACGGAATCCGAACCACGGGTATATAAAACGTATGACACCCATTGGGAAGGCGACCGCCAATCTGTACTCAATCAAGATTCCTTTATTTCTATTTAGCGAACCTACTGATTAACACGGAATCCGAACCACGGTTATATACAACGTATGGCAACCATTGGGAAGGCGACCGCCAATCTGTACTCAATCAAGATTCCTTTATTTCTATTTAGCGGACCTACTGATTAACACGGAATCCGAACCACGGGTATATACAACGTATGGCAACCATTGGGAAGGCGACCGCCAATCTGTACTCAATTAAGATCCCTTTATTTCTATTTGGCGGACCTACTGATTAACACGGAATCCGAACCACGGGTATATACAACGTATGGCAACCATTGGGAAGGCGACCGCTAATCTGTACTCAATCAAGATTCCTTTATTTCTATTTAGCGGACCTACTGATTAACACGGAATCCGAACCACGGGTATATACAACGTATGGCAACCATTGGGAAGGCGACCGCTAATCTGTACTCAATTAAGATTCCTTTATTTCTATTTAGCGGACCTACTGATTAACACGGAATCCGAACCACGGGTATATACAACGTATGGCAACCATTGGGAAGGCGACCGCCAATCTGTACTCAATTAAGATTCCTTTATTTCTATTTAGCGGACCTACTGATTAACACGGAATCCGAACCACGGGTATATACAACGTATGGCAACCATTGGGAAGGCGACCGCTAATCTGTACTCAATTAAGATTCCTTTATTTCTATTTAGCGGACCTACTGATTAACACGGAATCCGAACCACGGGTATATACAACGTATGGCAACCATTGGGAAGGCGACCGCCAATCTGTACTCAATTAAGATTCCTTTATTTCTATTTGGCGGACCTACTGATTAACACGGAATCCGAACCACGGGTATATAAAACGTATGACACCCATTGGGAAGGCGACCGCCAATCTGTACTCAATCAAGATTCCTTTATTTCTATTTAGCGAACCTACTGATTAACACGGAATCCGAACCACGGGTATATACAACGTATGGCAACCATTGGGAAGGCGACCGCCAATCTGTACTCAATTAAGATTCCTTTATTTCTATTTAGCGGACCTACTGATTAACACGGAATCCGAACCACGGGTATATAAAACGTATGACACCCATTGGGAAGGCGACTGCTAATCTGTACTCAATTAAGATTCCTTTATTTCTATTTGGCGGACCTACTGATTAACACGGAATCCGAACCACGGGTATATAAAACGTATGGCACCAATTGGGAAGGCGAACGCCAATCTGTACTCAATCAAGATTCCTTTATTTCTATTTAGCGAACCTACTGATTAACACGGAATCCGAACCACGGGTATATACAACGTATGGCACCCATTGGGAAGGCGACCGCCAATCTGTACTCAATCAAGATTCCTTTATTTCTATTTAGCGAACCTACTGATTAACACGGAATCCGAACCACGGGTATATACAACGTATGGCAACCATTGGGAAGGTGACCGCCAATCTGTACTCAATTAAGATTCCTTTATTTCTATTTAGCGGACCTACTGATTAACACGGAATCCGAACCACGTGTATATACAACGTATGGCAACCATTGGGAAGGCGACCGCCAATCTGTACTCAATCAAGATTCCTTTATTTCTATTTGGCGGACCTACTGATTAACACGGAATCCGAACCACGGGTATATACAACGTATGGCCCCCTATTGGGAAGGCGACCGCCAATCTGTACTCAATTAAGATTCCTTTATTTCTATTTGGCGGACCTATGATTAACACGGAATCCGAACCACGGGTATATACAACGTATGGCAACCATTGGGAAGGCGACCGCCAATCTGTACTCAATTAAGATTCCTTTATTTCTATTTGGCGGACCTACTGATTAACACGGAATCCGAACCACGGGTATATACAACGTATGGCAACCATTGGGAAGGCGACCGCCAATCTGTACTCATTTAAGATTCCTTTATTTCTATTTAGCGAACCTACTGATTAACACGGAATCCGAACCACGGGTATATACAACGTATGGCAACCATTGGGAAGGCGACCGCCAATCTGTACTCAATTAAGATTCCTTTATTTCTATTTAGCGAACCTAGTGATTAACACGGAATCCGAACCACGGGTATATACAACGTATGGCACCCATTGGGAAGGCGTCCGCCAATCTGTACTCAATTAAGATTCCTTTATTTCTATTTAGCGAACCTACTGATTAACACGGAATCCGAACCACGGGTATATACAACGTATGGCACCCATTGGGAAGGCGACCGCCAATCTGTACTCAATTAAGATTCCTTTATTTCTATTTAGCGAACCTACTGATTAACACGGAATCCGAACCACGGGTATATACAACGTATGGCAACCATTGGGAAGGCGACCGCTAATCTGTACTCAATCAAGATTCCTTTATTTCTATTTAGCGAACCTACTGATTAACACGGAATCCGAACCACGGGTATATACAACGTATGGCAACCATTGGGAAGGCGACCGCCAATCTGTACTCAATTAAGATTCCTTTATTTCTATTTGGCGGACGTACTGATTAACACGGAATCCGAACCACGGGTATATACAACGTATGGCAACCATTGGGAAGGCGACCGCTAATCTGTACTCAATCAAGATTCCTTTATTTCTATTTAGCGGACCTACTGATTAACACGGAATCCGAACCACGGGTATATACAACGTATGGCAACCATTGGGAAGGCGACCGCTAATCTGTACTCAATTAAGATTCCCTTATTTCTATTTAGCGGACCTACTGATTAACACGGAATCCGAACCACGGGTATATACAACGTATGGCAACCATTGGGAAGGCGACCGCCAATCTGTACTCAATTAAGATTCCTTTATTTCTATTTAGCGGACCTACTGATTAACACGGAATCCGAACCACGGGTATATACAACGTATGGCAACCATTGGGAAGGCGACCGCTAATCTGTACTCAATTAAGATTCCTTTATTTCTATTTAGCGGACCTACTGATTAACACGGAATCCGAACCACGGGTATATACAACGTATGGCAACCATTGGGAAGGCGACCGCCAATCTGTACTCAATTAAGATTCCTTTATTTCTATTTGGCGGACCTACTGATTAACACGGAATCCGAACCACGGGTATATAAAACGTATGACACCCATTGGGAAGGCGACCGCCAATCTGTACTCAATCAAGATTCCTTTATTTCTATTTAGCGAACCTACTGATTAACACGGAATCCGAATCACGGGTATATACAACGTATGGCAACCATTGGGAAGGCGACCGCCAATCTGTACTCAATTAAGATTCCTTTATTTCTATTTAGCGAACCTACTGATTAACACGGAATCCGAACCACGGGTATATACAACGTATGGCGCCCATTGGGAAGGCGACCGCCAATCTGTACTCAATCAAGATTCCTTTATTTCTATTTAGCGAACCTACTGATTAACACGGAATCCGAACCACGGGTATATACAACGTATGGCAACCATTGGGAAGGCGACCGCCAATCTGTACTCAATTAAGATTCCTTTATTTCTATTTGGCGGACCTACTGATTAACACGGAATCCGAACCACGGGTATATACAACGTATGGCACCCATTGGGAAGGCGACCGCCAATCTGTACTCAATCAAGATTCCTTTATTTCTATTTAGCGAACCTACTGATTAACACGGAATCCGAACCACGGGTATATACAACGTTTGGCACCCATTGGGAAGGCGACCGCCAATCTGTACTCAATTAAGATTCCTTTATTTCTATTTAGCGAACCTACTGATTAACACGGAATCCGAACCACGGGTATATACAACGTATGGCACCCATTGGGAAGGCGACCGCCAATCTGTACTCAATCAAGATTCCTTTATTTCTATTTAGCGAACCTACTGATTAACACGGAATCCGAACCACGGGTATATACAACGTATGGCAACCATTGGGAAGGCGACCGCCAATCTGTACTCAATCAAGATTCCTTTATTTCTATTTAGCGAACTTACTGATTAACACGGAATCCGAACCACGGGTATATACAACGTATGGCAACCATTGGGAATGCGACCGCCAATCTGTACTCAATCAAGATTCCTTTATTCCTCTTTAGCGGACCTACACATTAACACGGAATCCGAACCACGGGTATATACAACGTATGGCACCCATTGGGAAGGCGACCGCCAATCTGTACTCAATTAAGATTCCTTTATTTCTATTTGGCGGACCTACTGATTAACACGGAATCCGAACCACAGGTATATACAACGTATGGCACCCATTGGGAAGGCGACCGCCAATCTGTACTCAATTAAGATTCCTTTATTTCTATAGAGCGAACCTACTGATTAACACGGAATCCGAACCACGGGTATATACAACGTATGGCACCCATTGGGAAGGCGACCGCCAATCTGTACTCAATCAAGATTCCTTTATTTCTATTTAGCGAACCTACTGATTAACACGGAATCCGAACCACGGGTATATACAACGTATGGCAACCATTGGGAAGGCGACCGCCAATCTGTACTCAATCAAGATTCCTTTATTTCTATTTAGCGAACCTACTGATTAACACGGAATCCGAACCACGGGTATATACAACGTATGGCAACCATTGGGAAGGCGACCGCCAATCTGTACTCAATTAAGATTCCTTTATTTCTATTTAGCGGACCTACTGATTAACACGGAATCCGAACCACGGGTATATACAACGTATGGCACCCATTGAGAAGGCGACCGCCAATCTGTACTCAATCAAGATTCCTTTATTTCTATTTAGCGAACCTACTGATTAACACGGAATCCGAACCACGGGTATATACAACGTATGGCAACCATTGGGAAGGCGACCGCCAATCTGTACTCAATCAAGATTCCTTTATTTCTATTTGGCGGACCAACTGATTAACACGGAATCCGAACCACGGGTATATACAACGTATGGCACCCATTGGGAAGGCGACCGCCAATCTGTACTCAATCAAGATTCCTTTATTTCTATTTAGCGAACCTACTGATTAACACGGAATCCGAACCACGGGTATATACAACGTATGGCAACCATTGGGAAGGCGACCGCCAATCTGTACTCAATCAAGATTCCTTTATTCCTATTTAGCGGACCTACACATTAACACGGAATCCGAACCACGGGTATATACAACGTATGACAACCATTGGGAAGGCGACCGCCAATCTGTACTCAATTAAGATTCCTTTATTTCTATTTAGCGAACCTACTGATTAACACGGAATCCGAACCACAGGTATATAAAACGTATGGCACCCATTGGGAAGGCGACCGCCAATCTGTACTCAATTAAGATTCCTTTATTTCTATTTGGCGAACCTACTGATTAACACGGAATCCGAACCACGGGTATATACAACGTATGGCACCCATTGGGAAGGCGACCGCCAAGCTGTACTCAATCAAGATTCCTTTATTTCTATTTAGCGAACCTACTGATTAACACGGAATCCGAACCACGGGTATATACAACGTATGGCAACCATTGGGAAGGCGACCGCCAATCTGTACTCAATCAAGTTTCCTTTATTTCTATTTAGCGAACTTACTGATTAACACGGAATCCGAACCACGGGTATATACAACGTATGGCAACCATTGGGAAGGCGACCGCCAATCTGTACTCAATCAAGATTCCTATATTCCTATTTAGCGGACCTACACATTAACACGGAATCCGAACCACGGGTATATACAACGTATGGCACCCATTGGGAAGGCGACCGCCAATCTGTACTCAATCAAGATTCCTTTATTTCTATTTAGCGAACCTACCGATTTACACGGAATCCGAACCACGGGTATATACAACGTATGGCAACCATTGGGAAGGCGACCGCTAATCTCTACTCAATTAAGATTCCTTTATTTCTATTTAGCGGACCTACTGATTAACACGGAATCCGAATTACGGGTATATACAACGTATGGCAACCATTGGGAAGGCGACCGCCAATCTGTACTCAACCAAGATTCCTTTATTCCTATTTAGCGGACCTATACATTAACACGGAATCCGAACCACGGGTATATACAACGTATGGCAACCATTGGGAAGGCGACCGCCAATCTGTACTCAATTAAGATTCCTTTATTTCTATTTAGCGAATCTACTGATTAACACGGAATCCGAACCACGGGTATATACAACGTATGGCACCCATTGGGAAGGCGACCGCCAATCTTTACTCAATTAAGATTCCTTTATTTCTATTTGGCGGACCTACTGATTAACACGGAATCCGAACCACGGGTATATACAACGTATGGCAACCATTGGGAAGGCGACCGCCAATCTGTACTCAATCAAGATTCCTTTATTTCTATTTAGCGAACCTACTGATTAACACGGAATCCGAATCACGGGTATATACAACGTATGGCAACCATTGGGAAGGCGACCGCCAATCTGTACTCAATTAAGATTCCTTTATTTCTATTTAGCGAACCTACTGATTAACACGGAATCCGAACCACGGGTATATACAACGTATGGCGCCCATTGGGAAGGCGACCGCCAATCTGTACTCAATCAAGATTCCTTTATTTCTATTTAGCGAACCTACTGATTAACACGGAATCCGAACCACGGGTATATACAACGTATGGCAACCATTGGGAAGGCGACCGCCAATCTGTACTCAATTAAGATTCCTTTATTTCTATTTGGCGGACCTACTGATTAACACGGAATCCGAACCACGGGTATATACAACGTATGGCACCCATTGGGAAGGCGACCGCCAATCTGTACTCAATCAAGATTCCTTTATTTCTATTTAGCGAACCTACTGATTAACACGGAATCCGAACCACGGGTATATACAACGTTTGGCACCCATTGGGAAGGCGACCGCCAATCTGTACTCAATTAAGATTCCTTTATTTCTATTTAGCGAACCTACTGATTAACACGGAATCCGAACCACGGGTATATACAACGTATGGCACCCATTGGGAAGGCGACCGCCAATCTGTACTCAATCAAGATTCCTTTATTTCTATTTAGCGAACCTACTGATTAACACGCAATCCGAACCACGGGTATATACAACGTATGGCAACCATTGGGAAGGCGACCGCCAATCTGTACTCAATCAAGATTCCTTTATTTCTATTTAGCGAACTTACTGATTAACACGGAATCCGAACCACGGGTATATACAACGTATGGCAACCATTGGGAATGCGACCGCCAATCTGTACTCAATCAAGATTCCTTTATTCCTCTTTAGCGGACCTACACATTAACACGGAATCCGAACCACGGGTATATACAACGTATGGCACCCATTGGGAAGGCGACCGCCAATCTGTACTCAATTAAGATTCCTTTATTTCTATTTGGCGGACCTACTGATTAACACGGAATCCGAACCACGGGTATATACAACGTATGGCACCCATTGGGAAGGCGACCGCCAATCTGTACTCAATTAAGATTCCTTTATTTCTATAGAGCGAACCTACTGATTAACACGGAATCCGAACCACGGGTATATACAACGTATGGCACCCATTGGGAAGGCGACCGCCAATCTGTACTCAATCAAGATTCCTTTATTTCTATTTAGCGAACCTACTGATTAACACGGAATCCGAACCACGGGTATATACAACGTATGGCAACCATTGGGAAGGCGACCGCCAATCTGTACTCAATCAAGATTCCTTTATTTCTATTTAGCGAACCTACTGATTAACACGGAATCCGAACCACGGGTATATACAACGTATGGCAACCATTGGGAAGGCGACCGCCAATCTGTACTCAATTAAGATTCCTTTATTTCTATTTAGCGGACCTACTGATTAACACGGAATCCGAACCACGGGTATATACAACGTATGGCACCCATTGAGAAGGCGACCGCCAATCTGTACTCAATCAAGATTCCTTTATTTCTATTTAGCGAACCTACTGATTAACACGGAATCCGAACCACGGGTATATACAACGTATGGCAACCATTGGGAAGGCGACCGCCAATCTGTACTCAATCAAGATTCCTTTATTTCTATTTGGCGGACCAACTGATTAACACGGAATCCGAACCACGGGTATATACAACGTATGGCACCCATTGGGAAGGCGACCGCCAATCTGTACTCAATCAAGATTCCTTTATTTCTATTTAGCGAACCTACTGATTAACACGGAATCCGAACCACGGGTATATACAACGTATGGCAACCATTGGGAAGGCGACCGCCAATCTGTACTCAATCAAGATTCCTTTATTTCTATTTAGCGAACCTACTGATTAACACGGAATCCGAACCACGGGTATATACAACGTATGGCACCCATTGGGAAGGCGACCGCCAATCTGTACTCAATCAAGATTCCTTTATTTCTATTTAGCGAACCTACCGATTAACACGGATTCCGAAACACGGGTATATACAACGTATGGCAACCATTGGGAAGGCGACCACCAATCCGTACTCAATCAAGATTCCTTTATTTCTATTTAGCGATCCTACTGATTAACACGCAATCCGAACCACGGGTATATACAACGTATGGCAACCATTGGGAAGGCGACCGCCAATCTGTACTCAATCAAGATTCCTTTATTTCTATTTAGCGAACCTACTGATTAACACGGAATCCGAACCACGGTTATATACAACGTATGGCAACCATTGGGAAGGCGACCGCCAATCTGTACTCAATCAAGATTCCTTTATTTCTATTTAGCGGACCTACTGATTAACACGGAATCCGAACCACGGGTATATACAACGTATGGCAACCATTGGGAAGGCGACCGCCAATCTGTACTCAATTAAGATCCCTTTATTTCTATTTGGCGGACCTACTGATTAACACGGAATCCGAACCACGGGTATATACAACGTATGGCAACCATTGGGAAGGCGACCGCTAATCTGTACTCAATCAAGATTCCTTTATTTCTATTTAGCGGACCTACTGATTAACACGGAATCCGAACCACGGGTATATACAACGTATGGCAACCATTGGGAAGGCGACCGCTAATCTGTACTCAATTAAGATTCCTTTATTTCTATTTAGCGGACCTACTGATTAACACGGAATCCGAACCACGGGTATATACAACGTATGGCAACCATTGGGAAGGCGACCGCCAATCTGTACTCAATTAAGATTCCTTTATTTCTATTTAGCGGACCTACTGATTAACACGGAATCCGAACCACGGGTATATACAACGTATGGCAACCATTGGGAAGGCGACCGCTAATCTGTACTCAATTAAGATTCCTTTATTTCTATTTAGCGGACCTACTGATTAACACGGAATCCGAACCACGGGTATATACAACGTATGGCAACCATTGGGAAGGCGACCGCCAATCTGTACTCAATTAAGATTCCTTTATTTCTATTTGGCGGACCTACTGATTAACACGGAATCCGAACCACGGGTATATAAAACGTATGACACCCATTGGGAAGGCGACCGCCAATCTGTACTCAATCAAGATTCCTTTATTTCTATTTAGCGAACCTACTGATTAACACGGAATCCGAACCACGGGTATATACAACGTATGGCAACCATTGGGAAGGCGACCGCCAATCTGTACTCAATTAAGATTCCTTTATTTCTATTTAGCGGACCTACTGATTAACACGGAATCCGAACCACGGGTATATAAAACGTATGACACCCATTGGGAAGGCGACTGCTAATCTGTACTCAATTAAGATTCCTTTATTTCTATTTGGCGGACCTACTGATTAACACGGAATCCGAACCACGGGTATATAAAACGTATGGCACCAATTGGGAAGGCGAACGCCAATCTGTACTCAATCAAGATTCCTTTATTTCTATTTAGCGAACCTACTGATTAACACGGAATCCGAACCACGGGTATATACAACGTATGGCACCCATTGGGAAGGCGACCGCCAATCTGTACTCAATCAAGATTCCTTTATTTCTATTTAGCGAACCTACTGATTAACACGGAATCCGAACCACGGGTATATACAACGTATGGCAACCATTGGGAAGGTGACCGCCAATCTGTACTCAATTAAGATTCCTTTATTTCTATTTAGCGGACCTACTGATTAACACGGAATCCGAACCACGTGTATATACAACGTATGGCAACCATTGGGAAGGCGACCGCCAATCTGTACTCAATCAAGATTCCTTTATTTCTATTTGGCGGACCTACTGATTAACACGGAATCCGAACCACGGGTATATACAACGTATGGCCCCCTATTGGGAAGGCGACCGCCAATCTGTACTCAATTAAGATTCCTTTATTTCTATTTGGCGGACCTATGATTAACACGGAATCCGAACCACGGGTATATACAACGTATGGCAACCATTGGGAAGGCGACCGCCAATCTGTACTCAATTAAGATTCCTTTATTTCTATTTGGCGGACCTACTGATTAACACGGAATCCGAACCACGGGTATATACAACGTATGGCAACCATTGGGAAGGCGACCGCCAATCTGTACTCATTTAAGATTCCTTTATTTCTATTTAGCGAACCTACTGATTAACACGGAATCCGAACCACGGGTATATACAACGTATGGCAACCATTGGGAAGGCGACCGCCAATCTGTACTCAATTAAGATTCCTTTATTTCTATTTAGCGAACCTAGTGATTAACACGGAATCCGAACCACGGGTATATACAACGTATGGCACCCATTGGGAAGGCGTCCGCCAATCTGTACTCAATTAAGATTCCTTTATTTCTATTTAGCGAACCTACTGATTAACACGGAATCCGAACCACGGGTATATACAACGTATGGCACCCATTGGGAAGGCGACCGCCAATCTGTACTCAATTAAGATTCCTTTATTTCTATTTAGCGAACCTACTGATTAACACGGAATCCGAACCACGGGTATATACAACGTATGGCAACCATTGGGAAGGCGACCGCTAATCTGTACTCAATCAAGATTCCTTTATTTCTATTTAGCGAACCTACTGATTAACACGGAATCCGAACCACGGGTATATACAACGTATGGCAACCATTGGGAAGGCGACCGCCAATCTGTACTCAATTAAGATTCCTTTATTTCTATTTGGCGGACGTACTGATTAACACGGAATCCGAACCACGGGTATATACAACGTATGGCAACCATTGGGAAGGCGACCGCTAATCTGTACTCAATCAAGATTCCTTTATTTCTATTTAGCGGACCTACTGATTAACACGGAATCCGAACCACGGGTATATACAACGTATGGCAACCATTGGGAAGGCGACCGCTAATCTGTACTCAATTAAGATTCCCTTATTTCTATTTAGCGGACCTACTGATTAACACGGAATCCGAACCACGGGTATATACAACGTATGGCAACCATTGGGAAGGCGACCGCCAATCTGTACTCAATTAAGATTCCTTTATTTCTATTTAGCGGACCTACTGATTAACACGGAATCCGAACCACGGGTATATACAACGTATGGCAACCATTGGGAAGGCGACCGCTAATCTGTACTCAATTAAGATTCCTTTATTTCTATTTAGCGGACCTACTGATTAACACGGAATCCGAACCACGGGTATATACAACGTATGGCAACCATTGGGAAGGCGACCGCCAATCTGTACTCAATTAAGATTCCTTTATTTCTATTTGGCGGACCTACTGATTAACACGGAATCCGAACCACGGGTATATAAAACGTATGACACCCATTGGGAAGGCGACCGCCAATCTGTACTCAATCAAGATTCCTTTATTTCTATTTAGCGAACCTACTGATTAACACGGAATCCGAATCACGGGTATATACAACGTATGGCAACCATTGGGAAGGCGACCGCCAATCTGTACTCAATTAAGATTCCTTTATTTCTATTTAGCGAACCTACTGATTAACACGGAATCCGAACCACGGGTATATACAACGTATGGCGCCCATTGGGAAGGCGACCGCCAATCTGTACTCAATCAAGATTCCTTTATTTCTATTTAGCGAACCTACTGATTAACACGGAATCCGAACCACGGGTATATACAACGTATGGCAACCATTGGGAAGGCGACCGCCAATCTGTACTCAATTAAGATTCCTTTATTTCTATTTGGCGGACCTACTGATTAACACGGAATCCGAACCACGGGTATATACAACGTATGGCACCCATTGGGAAGGCGACCGCCAATCTGTACTCAATCAAGATTCCTTTATTTCTATTTAGCGAACCTACTGATTAACACGGAATCCGAACCACGGGTATATACAACGTTTGGCACCCATTGGGAAGGCGACCGCCAATCTGTACTCAATTAAGATTCCTTTATTTCTATTTAGCGAACCTACTGATTAACACGGAATCCGAACCACGGGTATATACAACGTATGGCACCCATTGGGAAGGCGACCGCCAATCTGTACTCAATCAAGATTCCTTTATTTCTATTTAGCGAACCTACTGATTAACACGGAATCCGAACCACGGGTATATACAACGTATGGCAACCATTGGGAAGGCGACCGCCAATCTGTACTCAATCAAGATTCCTTTATTTCTATTTAGCGAACTTACTGATTAACACGGAATCCGAACCACGGGTATATACAACGTATGGCAACCATTGGGAATGCGACCGCCAATCTGTACTCAATCAAGATTCCTTTATTCCTCTTTAGCGGACCTACACATTAACACGGAATCCGAACCACGGGTATATACAACGTATGGCACCCATTGGGAAGGCGACCGCCAATCTGTACTCAATTAAGATTCCTTTATTTCTATTTGGCGGACCTACTGATTAACACGGAATCCGAACCACAGGTATATACAACGTATGGCACCCATTGGGAAGGCGACCGCCAATCTGTACTCAATTAAGATTCCTTTATTTCTATAGAGCGAACCTACTGATTAACACGGAATCCGAACCACGGGTATATACAACGTATGGCACCCATTGGGAAGGCGACCGCCAATCTGTACTCAATCAAGATTCCTTTATTTCTATTTAGCGAACCTACTGATTAACACGGAATCCGAACCACGGGTATATACAACGTATGGCAACCATTGGGAAGGCGACCGCCAATCTGTACTCAATCAAGATTCCTTTATTTCTATTTAGCGAACCTACTGATTAACACGGAATCCGAACCACGGGTATATACAACGTATGGCAACCATTGGGAAGGCGACCGCCAATCTGTACTCAATTAAGATTCCTTTATTTCTATTTAGCGGACCTACTGATTAACACGGAATCCGAACCACGGGTATATTCAACGTATGGCACCCATTGAGAAGGCGACCGCCAATCTGTACTCAATCAAGATTCCTTTATTTCTATTTAGCGAACCTACTGATTAACACGGAATCCGAACCACGGGTATATACAACGTATGGCAACCATTGGGAAGGCGACCGCCAATCTGTACTCAATCAAGATTCCTTTATTTCTATTTGGCGGACCAACTGATTAACACGGAATCCGAACCACGGGTATATACAACGTATGGCACCCATTGGGAAGGCGACCGCCAATCTGTACTCAATCAAGATTCCTTTATTTCTATTTAGCGAACCTACTGATTAACACGGAATCCGAACCACGGGTATATACAACGTATGGCAACCATTGGGAAGGCGACCGCCAATCTGTACTCAATCAAGATTCCTTTATTTCTATTTAGCGAACCTACTGATTAACACGGAATCCGAACCACGGGTATATACAACGTATGGCACCCATTGGGAAGGCGACCGCCAATCTGTACTCAATCAAGATTCCTTTATTTCTATTTAGCGAACCTACCGATTAACACGGATTCCGAAACACGGGTATATACAACGTATGGCAACCATTGGGAAGGCGACCACCAATCCGTACTCAATCAAGATTCCTTTATTTCTATTTAGCGATCCTACTGATTAACACGGAATCCGAACCACGGGTATATACAACGTATAGCAAATATTGGGAAGGCGACCGCCAATCTGTACTCCATTAAGATTCCTTTATTTCTATTTAGCGAACCTACTGATTAACACGGAATCCGAACCACAGGTATATAAAACGTATGGCACCCATTGGGAAGGCGACCGCCAATCTGTACTCAATTAAGATTCCTTTATTTCTATTTGGCGAACCTACTGATTAACACGGAATCCGAACCACGGGTATATACAACGTATGGCACCCATTGGGAAGGCGACCGCCAAGCTGTACTCAATCAAGATTCCTTTATTTCTATTTAGCGAACCTACTGATTAACACGGAATCCGAACCACGGGTATATACAACGTATGGCAACCATTGGGAAGGCGACCGCCAATCTGTACTCAATCAAGATTCCTTTATTTCTATTTAGCGAACTTACTGATTAACACGGAATCCGAACCACGGGTATATACAACGTATGGCAACCATTGGGAAGGCGACCGCCAATCTGTACTCAATCAAGATTCCTATATTCCTATTTAGCGGACCTACACATTAACACGGAATCCGAACCACGGGTATATACAACGTATGGCACCCATTGGGAAGGCGACCGCCAATCTGTACTCAATCAAGATTCCTTTATTTCTATTTAGCGAACCTACCGATTTACACGGAATCCGAACCACGGGTATATACAACGTATGGCAACCATTGGGAAGGCGACCGCTAATCTGTACTCAATTAAGATTCCTTTATTTCTATTTAGCGGACCTACTGATTAACACGGAATCCGAACCACGGGTATATACAACGTATGGCAACCATTGGGAAGGCGACCGCCAATCTGTACTCAATCAAGATTCCTTTATTCCTATTTAGCGGACCTACACATTAACACGGAATCCGAACCACGGGTATATACAACGTATGGCAACCATTGGGAAGGCGACCGCTAATCTGTACTCAATTAAGATTCCTTAATTTCTATTTGGCGGACCTACTGATTAACACGGAATCCGAACCACGGGTATATACAACGTATGGCAACAATTGGGAAGGCGACCGCCAATCTGTACTCAATCAAGATTCCTTTATTTCTATTTGGCGGACCTACTGATTAACACGGAATCCGAACCACGGGTATATACAACGTATGGCAACCATTGGGAAGGCGACCGCCAATCTGTACTCAATTAAGATTCCTTTATTTCTATTTGGCGGACCTACTGATTAAAACGGAATCCGAACCACGGGTATATACAACGTATGGCAACCATTGGGAAGGCGACCGCCAATCTGTACTCAATTAAGATTCCTTTATTTCTATTTAGCGAACCTACTGATTAACACGGAATCCGAACCACGGGTATATACAACGTATGGCAACCATTGGGAAGGCGACCGCCAATCTGTACTAAATTAAGATTCCTTTATTTCTATTTGGCGGACCTACTGATTAACACGGAATCCGAACCACGGGTATATACAACGTATGGCAACCATTGGGAAGGCGACCGCCAATCTGTACTCAATCAAGATTCCTTTATTTCTATTTAGCGGACCTACTGATTAACACGGAATCTGAACCACGGGTATATACAACGTATGGCAACCATTGGGAAGGCGACCGCCAATCTGTACTCAATTAAGATTCCTTTATTTCTATTTAGCGAACCTACTGATTAACACGGAATCCGAACCACGGGTATATACAACGTATGACAACCATTGGGAAGGCGACCGCCAATCTGTACTCAATCAAGATTCCTTTATTTCTATTTAGCGAACCTACTGATTAACACGGAATCCGAACCACGGGTATATACAACGTATGGCAACCATTGGGAAGGCGACCGCCAATCTGTACTCAATTAAGATTCCTTTATTTCTATTTAGCGGACCTACTGATTGACACGGAAACCGAACCACGGGTATATACAACGTATGGCAACCATTGGGAAGGCGACCGCCAATCTGTACTCAATCAAGATTCCTTTATTCCTATTTAGCGGACATACACATTAACACGGAATCCGAACCACGGGTATATACAACGTATGGCACCCATTGGGAAGGCGACCGCCAATCTGTACTCAATCAAGTTTCCTTTATTTCTATTTAGCGGACCTACTGATTAACACGGAATCCGAACCACGGGTATATACATCGTATGGCAACCATTGGGAAGGCGACCGCCAATCTGTACTCAATCAAGATTCCTTTATTCCTATTTAGCGGACCTACACATTAACACGGAATCCGAACCACGGGTATATACAACGTATGACAACCATTGGGAAGGCGACCGCCAATCTGTACTCAATTAAGATTCCTTTATTTCTATTTAGCGAACCTACTGATTAACACGGAATCCGAACCACAGGTATATAAAACGTATGGCACCCATTGGGAAGGCGACCGCCAATCTGTACTCAATTAAGATTCCTTTATTTCTATTTGGCGAACCTACTGATTAACACGGAATCCGAACCACGGGTATATACAACGTATGGCACCCATTGGGAAGGCGACCGCCAAGCTGTACTCAATCAAGATTCCTTTATTTCTATTTAGCGAACCTACTGATTAACACGGAATCCGAACCACGGGTATATACAACGTATGGCAACCATTGGGAAGGCGACCGCCAATCTGTACTCAATCAAGTTTCCTTTATTTCTATTTAGCGAACTTACTGATTAACACGGAATCCGAACCACGGGTATATACAACGTATGGCAACCATTGGGAAGGCGACCGCCAATCTGTACTCAATCAAGATTCCTATATTCCTATTTAGCGGACCTACACATTAACACGGAATCCGAACCACGGGTATATACAACGTATGGCACCCATTGGGAAGGCGACCGCCAATCTGTACTCAATCAAGATTCCTTTATTTCTATTTAGCGAACCTACCGATTTACACGGAATCCGAACCACGGGTATATACAACGTATGGCAACCATTGGGAAGGCGACCGCTAATCTCTACTCAATTAAGATTCCTTTATTTCTATTTAGCGGACCTACTGATTAACACGGAATCCGAATTACGGGTATATACAACGTATGGCAACCATTGGGAAGGCGACCGCCAATCTGTACTCAACCAAGATTCCTTTATTCCTATTTAGCGGACCTATACATTAACACGGAATCCGAACCACGGGTATATACAACGTATGGCAACCATTGGGAAGGCGACCGCCAATCTGTACTCAATTAAGATTCCTTTATTTCTATTTAGCGAATCTACTGATTAACACGGAATCCGAACCACGGGTATATACAACGTATGGCACCCATTGGGAAGGCGACCGCCAATCTTTACTCAATTAAGATTCCTTTATTTCTATTTGGCGGACCTACTGATTAACACGGAATCCGAACCACGGGTATATACAACGTATGGCAACCATTGGGAAGGCGACCGCCAATCTGTACTCAATCAAGATTCCTTTATTTCTATTTAGCGAACCTACTGATTAACACGGAATCCGAATCACGGGTATATACAACGTATGGCAACCATTGGGAAGGCGACCGCCAATCTGTACTCAATTAAGATTCCTTTATTTCTATTTAGCGAACCTACTGATTAACACGGAATCCGAACCACGGGTATATACAACGTATGGCGCCCATTGGGAAGGCGACCGCCAATCTGTACTCAATCAAGATTCCTTTATTTCTATTTAGCGAACCTACTGATTAACACGGAATCCGAACCACGGGTATATACAACGTATGGCAACCATTGGGAAGGCGACCGCCAATCTGTACTCAATTAAGATTCCTTTATTTCTATTTGGCGGACCTACTGATTAACACGGAATCCGAACCACGGGTATATACAACGTATGGCACCCATTGGGAAGGCGACCGCCAATCTGTACTCAATCAAGATTCCTTTATTTCTATTTAGCGAACCTACTGATTAACACGGAATCCGAACCACGGGTATATACAACGTTTGGCACCCATTGGGAAGGCGACCGCCAATCTGTACTCAATTAAGATTCCTTTATTTCTATTTAGCGAACCTACTGATTAACACGGAATCCGAACCACGGGTATATACAACGTATGGCACCCATTGGGAAGGCGACCGCCAATCTGTACTCAATCAAGATTCCTTTATTTCTATTTAGCGAACCTACTGATTAACACGCAATCCGAACCACGGGTATATACAACGTATGGCAACCATTGGGAAGGCGACCGCCAATCTGTACTCAATCAAGATTCCTTTATTTCTATTTAGCGAACTTACTGATTAACACGGAATCCGAACCACGGGTATATACAACGTATGGCAACCATTGGGAATGCGACCGCCAATCTGTACTCAATCAAGATTCCTTTATTCCTCTTTAGCGGACCTACACATTAACACGGAATCCGAACCACGGGTATATACAACGTATGGCACCCATTGGGAAGGCGACCGCCAATCTGTACTCAATTAAGATTCCTTTATTTCTATTTGGCGGACCTACTGATTAACACGGAATCCGAACCACGGGTATATACAACGTATGGCACCCATTGGGAAGGCGACCGCCAATCTGTACTCAATTAAGATTCCTTTATTTCTATAGAGCGAACCTACTGATTAACACGGAATCCGAACCACGGGTATATACAACGTATGGCACCCATTGGGAAGGCGACCGCCAATCTGTACTCAATCAAGATTCCTTTATTTCTATTTAGCGAACCTACTGATTAACACGGAATCCGAACCACGGGTATATACAACGTATGGCAACCATTGGGAAGGCGACCGCCAATCTGTACTCAATCAAGATTCCTTTATTTCTATTTAGCGAACCTACTGATTAACACGGAATCCGAACCACGGGTATATACAACGTATGGCAACCATTGGGAAGGCGACCGCCAATCTGTACTCAATTAAGATTCCTTTATTTCTATTTAGCGGACCTACTGATTAACACGGAATCCGAACCACGGGTATATACAACGTATGGCACCCATTGAGAAGGCGACCGCCAATCTGTACTCAATCAAGATTCCTTTATTTCTATTTAGCGAACCTACTGATTAACACGGAATCCGAACCACGGGTATATACAACGTATGGCAACCATTGGGAAGGCGACCGCCAATCTGTACTCAATCAAGATTCCTTTATTTCTATTTGGCGGACCAACTGATTAACACGGAATCCGAACCACGGGTATATACAACGTATGGCACCCATTGGGAAGGCGACCGCCAATCTGTACTCAATCAAGATTCCTTTATTTCTATTTAGCGAACCTACTGATTAACACGGAATCCGAACCACGGGTATATACAACGTATGGCAACCATTGGGAAGGCGACCGCCAATCTGTACTCAATCAAGATTCCTTTATTTCTATTTAGCGAACCTACTGATTAACACGGAATCCGAACCACGGGTATATACAACGTATGGCACCCATTGGGAAGGCGACCGCCAATCTGTACTCAATCAAGATTCCTTTATTTCTATTTAGCGAACCTACCGATTAACACGGATTCCGAAACACGGGTATATACAACGTATGGCAACCATTGGGAAGGCGACCACCAATCCGTACTCAATCAAGATTCCTTTATTTCTATTTAGCGATCCTACTGATTAACACGCAATCCGAACCACGGGTATATACAACGTATGGCAACCATTGGGAAGGCGACCGCCAATCTGTACTCAATCAAGATTCCTTTATTTCTATTTAGCGAACCTACTGATTAACACGGAATCCGAACCACGGTTATATACAACGTATGGCAACCATTGGGAAGGCGACCGCCAATCTGTACTCAATCAAGATTCCTTTATTTCTATTTAGCGGACCTACTGATTAACACGGAATCCGAACCACGGGTATATACAACGTATGGCAACCATTGGGAAGGCGACCGCCAATCTGTACTCAATTAAGATTCCTTTATTTCTATTTGGCGGACCTACTGATTAACACGGAATCCGAACCACGGGTATATACAACGTATGGCAACCATTGGGAAGGCGACCGCTAATCTGTACTCAATCAAGATTCCTTTATTTCTATTTAGCGGACCTACTGATTAACACGGAATCCGAACCACGGGTATATACAACGTATGGCAACCATTGGGAAGGCGACCGCTAATCTGTACTCAATTAAGATTCCTTTATTTCTATTTAGCGGACCTACTGATTAACACGGAATCCGAACCACGGGTATATACAACGTATGGCAACCATTGGGAAGGCGACCGCCAATCTGTACTCAATTAAGATTCCTTTATTTCTATTTAGCGGACCTACTGATTAACACGGAATCCGAACCACGGGTATATACAACGTATGGCAACCATTGGGAAGGCGACCGCTAATCTGTACTCAATTAAGATTCCTTTATTTCTATTTAGCGGACCTACTGATTAACACGGAATCCGAACCACGGGTATATACAACGTATGGCAACCATTGGGAAGGCGACCGCCAATCTGTACTCAATTAAGATTCCTTTATTTCTATTTGGCGGACCTACTGATTAACACGGAATCCGAACCACGGGTATATAAAACGTATGACACCCATTGGGAAGGCGACCGCCAATCTGTACTCAATCAAGATTCCTTTATTTCTATTTAGCGAACCTACTGATTAACACGGAATCCGAACCACGGGTATATACAACGTATGGCAACCATTGGGAAGGCGACCGCCAATCTGTACTCAATTAAGATTCCTTTATTTCTATTTAGCGGACCTACTGATTAACACGGAATCCGAACCACGGGTATATAAAACGTATGACACCCATTGGGAAGGCGACTGCTAATCTGTACTCAATTAAGATTCCTTTATTTCTATTTGGCGGACCTACTGATTAACACGGAATCCGAACCACGGGTATATAAAACGTATGGCACCAATTGGGAAGGCGAACGCCAATCTGTACTCAATCAAGATTCCTTTATTTCTATTTAGCGAACCTACTGATTAACACGGAATCCGAACCACGGGTATATACAACGTATGGCACCCATTGGGAAGGCGACCGCCAATCTGTACTCAATCAAGATTCCTTTATTTCTATTTAGCGAACCTACTGATTAACACGGAATCCGAACCACGGGTATATACAACGTATGGCAACCATTGGGAAGGTGACCGCCAATCTGTACTCAATTAAGATTCCTTTATTTCTATTTAGCGGACCTACTGATTAACACGGAATCCGAACCACGTGTATATACAACGTATGGCAACCATTGGGAAGGCGACCGCCAATCTGTACTCAATCAAGATTCCTTTATTTCTATTTGGCGGACCTACTGATTAACACGGAATCCGAACCACGGGTATATACAACGTATGGCCCCCTATTGGGAAGGCGACCGCCAATCTGTACTCAATTAAGATTCCTTTATTTCTATTTGGCGGACCTATGATTAACACGGAATCCGAACCACGGGTATATACAACGTATGGCAACCATTGGGAAGGCGACCGCCAATCTGTACTCAATTAAGATTCCTTTATTTCTATTTGGCGGACCTACTGATTAACACGGAATCCGAACCACGGGTATATACAACGTATGGCAACCATTGGGAAGGCGACCGCCAATCTGTACTCATTTAAGATTCCTTTATTTCTATTTAGCGAACCTACTGATTAACACGGAATCCGAACCACGGGTATATACAACGTATGGCAACCATTGGGAAGGCGACCGCCAATCTGTACTCAATTAAGATTCCTTTATTTCTATTTAGCGAACCTAGTGATTAACACGGAATCCGAACCACGGGTATATACAACGTATGGCACCCATTGGGAAGGCGTCCGCCAATCTGTACTCAATTAAGATTCCTTTATTTCTATTTAGCGAACCTACTGATTAACACGGAATCCGAACCACGGGTATATACAACGTATGGCACCCATTGGGAAGGCGACCGCCAATCTGTACTCAATTAAGATTCCTTTATTTCTATTTAGCGAACCTACTGATTAACACGGAATCCGAACCACGGGTATATACAACGTATGGCAACCATTGGGAAGGCGACCGCTAATCTGTACTCAATCAAGATTCCTTTATTTCTATTTAGCGAACCTACTGATTAACACGGAATCCGAACCACGGGTATATACAACGTATGGCAACCATTGGGAAGGCGACCGCCAATCTGTACTCAATTAAGATTCCTTTATTTCTATTTGGCGGACGTACTGATTAACACGGAATCCGAACCACGGGTATATACAACGTATGGCAACCATTGGGAAGGCGACCGCTAATCTGTACTCAATCAAGATTCCTTTATTTCTATTTAGCGGACCTACTGATTAACACGGAATCCGAACCACGGGTATATACAACGTATGGCAACCATTGGGAAGGCGACCGCTAATCTGTACTCAATTAAGATTCCTTTATTTCTATTTAGCGGACCTACTGATTAACACGGAATCCGAACCACGGGTATATACAACGTATGGCAACCATTGGGAAGGCGACCGCCAATCTGTACTCAATTAAGATTCCTTTATTTCTATTTAGCGGACCTACTGATTAACACGGAATCCGAACCACGGGTATATACAACGTATGGCAACCATTGGGAAGGCGACCGCTAATCTGTACTCAATTAAGATTCCTTTATTTCTATTTAGCGGACCTACTGATTAACACGGAATCCGAACCACGGGTATATACAACGTATGGCAACCATTGGGAAGGCGACCGCCAATCTGTACTCAATTAAGATTCCTTTATTTCTATTTGGCGGACCTACTGATTAACACGGAATCCGAACCACGGGTATATAAAACGTATGACACCCATTGGGAAGGCGACCGCCAATCTGTACTCAATCAAGATTCCTTTATTTCTATTTAGCGAACCTACTGATTAACACGGAATCCGAACCACGGGTATATACAACGTATGGCAACCATTGGGAAGGCGACCGCCAATCTGTACTCAATTAAGATTCCTTTATTTCTATTTAGCGGACCTACCGATTAACACGGAATCCGAACCACGGGTATATAAAACGTATGGCACCCATTGGGAAGGCGACCGCCAATCTGTACTCAATTAAGATTCCTTTATTTCTATTTGGCGGACCTACTGATTAACACGGAATCCGAACCACGGGTATATACAACGTATGGCAACCATTGGGAAGGCGACCGCTAATCTGTACTCAATCAAGATTCCTTTATTTCTATTTAGCGGACCTACTGATTAACACGGAATCCGAACCACGGGTATATACAACGTATGGCAACCATTGGGAAGGCGACCGCTAATCTGTACTCAATTAAGATTCCTTTATTTCTATTTAGCGGACCTACTGATTAACACGGAATCCGAACCACGGGTATATACAACGTATGGCAACCATTGGGAAGGCGACCGCCAATCTGTACTCAATTAAGATTCCTTTATTTCTATTTGGCGGACCTACTGATTAACACGGAATCCGAACCACGGGTATATACAACGTATGGCAACCATTGGGAAGGCGACCGCTAATCTGTACTCAATCAAGATTCCTTTATTTCTATTTAGCGGACCTACTGATTAACACGGAATCCGAACCACGGGTATATACAACGTATGGCAACCATTGGGAAGGCGACCGCTAATCTGTACTCAATTAAGATTCCTTTATTTCTATTTAGCGGACCTACTGATTAACACGGAATCCGAACCACGGGTATATACAACGTATGGCAACCATTGGGAAGGCGACCGCCAATCTGTACTCAATTAAGATTCCTTTATTTCTATTTAGCGGACCTACTGATTAACACGGAATCCGAACCACGGGTATATACAACGTATGGCAACCATTGGGAAGGCGACCGCTAATCTGTACTCAATTAAGATTCCTTTATTTCTATTTAGCGGACCTACTGATTAACACGGAATCCGAACCACGGGTATATACAACGTATGGCAACCATTGGGAAGGCGACCGCCAATCTGTACTCAATTAAGATTCCTTTATTTCTATTTGGCGGACCTACTGATTAACACGGAATCCGAACCACGGGTATATAAAACGTATGACACCCATTGGGAAGGCGACCGCCAATCTGTACTCAATCAAGATTCCTTTATTTCTATTTAGCGAACCTACTGATTAACACGGAATCCGAACCACGGGTATATACAACGTATGGCAACCATTGGGAAGGCGACCGCCAATCTGTACTCAATTAAGATTCCTTTATTTCTATTTAGCGGACCTACTGATTAACACGGAATCCGAACCACGGGTATATAAAACGTATGGCACCCATTGGGAAGGCGACCGCCAATCTGTACTCAATTAAGATTCCTTTATTTCTATTTGGCGGACCTACTGATTAACACGGAATCCGAACCACGGGTATATACAACGTATGGCAACCATTGGGAAGGCGACCGCTAATCTGTACTCAATCAAGATTCCTTTATTTCTATTTAGCGGACCTACTGATTAACACGGAATCCGAACCACGGGTATATACAACGTATGGCAACCATTGGGAAGGCGACATAATCTGTACTCAATTAAGATTCCTTTATTTCTATTTAGCCGGCCTACTGATTAACACGGAATCCGAACCACGGGTATATACAACGTATGGCAACCATTGGGAAGGCGACCGCCAATCTGTACTCAATTAAGATTCCTTTATTTCTATTTAGCGGACCTACTGATTAACACGGAATCCGAACCACGGGTATATACAACGTATGGCAACCATTGGGAAGGCGACCGCTAATCTGTACTCAATTAAGATTCCTTTATTTCTATTTAGCGGACCTACTGATTAACACGGAATCCGAACCACGGGTATATACAACGTATGGCAACCATTGGGAAGGCGACCGCCAATCTGTACTCAATTAAGATTCCTTTATTTCTATTTGGCGGACCTACTGATTAACACGGAATCCGAACCACGGGTATATAAAACGTATGACACCCATTGGGAAGGCGACCGCCAATCTGTACTCAATCAAGATTCCTTTATTTCTATTTAGCGAACCTACTGATTAACACGGAATCCGAACCACGGGTATATACAACGTATGGCAACCATTGGGAAGGCGACCGCCAATCTGTACTCAATTAAGATTCCTTTATTTCTATTTAGCGGACCTACTGATTAACACGGAATCCGAACCACGGGTATATAAAACGTATGACACCCATTGGGAAGGCGACTGCCAATCTGTACTCAATTAAGATTCCTTTATTTCTATTTGGCGGACCTACTGATTAACACGGAATCCGAACCACGGGTATATAAAACGTATGGCACCCATTGGGAAGGCGAACGCCAATCTGTACTCAATCAAGATTCCTTTATTTCTATTTAGCGAACCTACTGATTAACACGGAATCCGAACCACGGGTATATACAACGTATGGCACCCATTGGGAAGGCGACCGCCAATCTGTACTCAATCAAGATTCCTTTATTTCTATTTAGCGAACCTACTGATTAACACTGAATCCGAACCACGGGTATATACAACGTATGGCAACCATTGGGAAGGTGACCGCCAATCTGTACTCAATTAAGATTCCTTTATTTCTATTTAGCGGACCTACTGATTAACACGGAATCCGAACCACGTGTATATACAACGTATGGCAACCATTGGGAAGGCGACCGCCAATCTGTACTCAATCAAGATTCCTTTATTTCTATTTGGCGGACCTACTGATTAACACGGAATCCGAACCACGGGTATATACAACGTATGGCACCCATTGGGAAGGCGACCGCCAATCTGTACTCAATTAAGATTCCTTTATTTCTATTTGGCGGACCTATGATTAACACGGAATCCGAACCACGGGTATATACAACGTATGGCAACCATTGGGAAGGCGACCGCCAATCTGTACTCAATTAAGATTCCTTTATTTCTATTTGGCGGACCTACTGATTAACACGGAATCCGAACCACGGGTATATACAACGTATGGCAACCATTGGGAAGGCGACCGCCAATCTGTACTCAATTAAGATTCCTTTATTTCTATTTAGCGAACCTACTGATTAACACGGAATCCGAACCACGGGTATATACAACGTATGGCAACCATTGGGAAGGCGACCGCCAATCTGTACTCAATCAAGATTCCTTTATTTCTATTTAGCGAACATAGTGATTAACACGGAATCCGAACCACGGGTATATACAACGTATGGCACCCATTGGGAAGGCGTCCGCCAATCTGTACTCAATTAAGATTCCTTTATTTCTATTTAGCGAACCTACTGATTAACACGGAATCCGAACCACGGGTATATACAACGTATGGCACCCATTGGGAAGGCGACCGCCAATCTGTACTCAATTAAGATTCCTTTATTTCTATTTAGCGAACCTACTGATTAACACGGAATCCGAACCACGGGTATATACAACGTATGGCAACCATTGGGAAGGCGACCGCTAATCTGTACTCAATCAAGATTCCTTTATTTCTATTTAGCGAACCTACTGATTAACACGGAATCCGAACCACGGGTATATACAACGTATGGCAACCATTGGGAAGGCGACCGCCAATCTGTACTCAATTAAGATTCCTTTATTTCTATTTGGCGGACGTACTGATTAACACGGAATCCGAACCACGGGTATATACAACGTATGGCAACCATTGGGAAGGCGACCGCTAATCTGTACTCAATCAAGATTCCTTTATTTCTATTTAGCGGACCTACTGATTAACACGGAATCCGAACCACGGGTATATACAACGTATGGCAACCATTGGGAAGGCGACCGCTAATCTGTACTCAATTAAGATTCCTTTATTTCTATTTAGCGGACCTACTGATTAACACGGAATCCGAACCACGGGTATATACAACGTATGGCAACCATTGGGAAGGCGACCGCCAATCTGTACTCAATTAAGATTCCTTTATTTCTATTTAGCGGACCTACTGATTAACACGGAATCCGAACCACGGGTATATACAACGTATGGCAACCATTGGGAAGGCGACCGCTAATCTGTACTCAATTAAGATTCCTTTATTTCTATTTAGCGGACCTACTGATTAACACGGAATCCGAACCACGGGTATATACAACGTATGGCAACCATTGGGAAGGCGACCGCCAATCTGTACTCAATTAAGATTCCTTTATTTCTATTTGGCGGACCTACTGATTAACACGGAATCCGAACCACGGGTATATAAAACGTATGACACCCATTGGGAAGGCGACCGCCAATCTGTACTCAATCAAGATTCCTTTATTTCTATTTAGCGAACCTACTGATTAACACGGAATCCGAACCACGGGTATATACAACGTATGGCAACCATTGGGAAGGCGACCGCCAATCTGTACTCAATTAAGATTCCTTTATTTCTATTTAGCGGACCTACTGATTAACACGGAATCCGAACCACGGGTATATAAAACGTATGGCACCCATTGGGAAGACGACCGCCAATCTGTACTCAATTAAGATTCCTTTATTTCTATTTGGCGGACCTACTGATTAACACGGAATCCGAACCACGGGTATATAAAACGTATGGCACCCATTGGGAAGGCGAACGCCAATCTGTACTCAATCAAGATTCCTTTATTTCTATTTAGCGAACCTACTGATTAACACGGAATCCGAACCACGGGTATATACAACGTATGGCACCCATTGGGAAGGCGACCGCCAATCTGTACTCAATCAAGATTCCTTTATTTCTATTTAGCGAACCTACTGATTAACACGGAATCCGAACCACGGGTATATACAACGTATGGCAACCATTGGGAAGGCGACCGCCAATCTGTACTCAATTAAGATTCCTTTA
The DNA here is from genome assembly GCA_963969495.1 of Ceratothoa steindachneri. Classification (NCBI taxonomy): domain Eukaryota; kingdom Metazoa; phylum Arthropoda; class Malacostraca; order Isopoda; family Cymothoidae; genus Ceratothoa; species Ceratothoa steindachneri. Next base: position 109,747,192 of record OZ018333.1, read on the forward strand.
TTTCTATTTAGCGGACCTACTGATTAACACGGAATCCGAACCACGTGTATATACAACGTATGGCAACCATTGGGAAGGCGACCGCCAATCTGTACTCAATCAAGATTCCTTTATTTCTATTTGGCGGACCTACTGATTAACACGGAATCCGAACCACGGGTATATACAACGTATGGCACCCATTGGGAAGGCGACCGCCAATCTGTACTCAATTAAGATTCCTTTATTTCTATTTGGCGGACCTATGATTAACACGGAATCCGAACCACGGGTATATACAACGTATGGCAACCATTGGGAAGGCGACCGCCAATCTGTACTCAATTAAGATTCCTTTATTTCTATTTGGCGGACCTACTGATTAACACGGAATCCGAACCACGGGTATATACAACGTATGGCAACCATTGGGAAGGTGACCGCCAATCTGTACTCAATTAAGATTCCTTTATTTCTATTTAGCGAACCTACTGATTAACACGGAATCCGAACCACGGGTATATACAACGTATGGCAACCATTGGGAAGGCGACCGCCAATCTGTACTCAATCAAGATTCCTTTATTTCTATTTAGCGAACCTAGTGATTAACACGGAATCCGAACCACGGGTATATACAACGTATGGCAACCATCTGGAAGGCGACCGCCAATCTGTACTCAATTAAGATTCCTTTATTTCTATTTGGCGGACCTACTGATTAACACGGAATCCGAACCACGGGTATATACAACGTATGGCAACCATTGGGAAGGCGACCGCCAATCTGTACTTAATTAAGATTCCTTTATTTCTATCTAGCGAACCTACTGATTAACACGGAATCCGAACCACGGGTATATACAACGTATGGCAACCATTGGGAAGGCGACCGCCAATCTGTACTCAATCAAGATTCCTTTATTTCTATTTAGCGAACCTACTGATTAACACGGAATCCGAACCACGGGTATATACAACGTATGGCAACCATTGGGAAGGCGACCGCCAATCTGTACTCAATTAAGATTCCTTTATTTCTATTTAGCGGACCTACTGATTAACACGGAATCCGAACCACGGGTATATAAAACGTATGGCACCCATTGGGAAGGCGACCGCCAATCTGTACTCAATTAAGATTCCTTTATTTCTATTTGGCGGACCTACTGATTAACACGGAATCCGAACCACGGGTATATACAACGTATGGCAACCATTGGGAAGGCGACCGCTAATCTGTACTCAATCAAGATTCCTTTATTTCTATTTAGCGGACCTACTGATTAACACGGAATCCGAACCACGGGTATATACAACGTATGGCAACCATTGGGAAGGCGACCGCTAATCTGTACTCAATTAAGATTCCTTTATTTCTATTTAGCGGACCTACTGATTAACACGGAATCCGAACCACGGGTATATACAACGTATGGCAACCATTGGGAAGGCGACCGCCAATCTGTACTCAATTAAGATTCCTTTATTTCTATTTGGCGGACCTACTGATTAACACGGAATCCGAACCACGGGTATATACAACGTATGGCAACCATTGGGAAGGCGACCGCTAATCTGTACTCAATCAAGATTCTTTTATTTCTATTTAGCGGACCTACTGATTAACACGGAATCCGAACCACGGGTATATACAACGTATGGCAACCATTGGGAAGGCGACCGCTAATCTGTACTCAATTAAGATTCCTTTATTTCTATTTAGCGGACCTACTGATTAACACGGAATCCGAACCACGGGTATATACAACGTATGGCAACCATTGGGAAGGCGACCGCCAATCTGTACTCAATTAAGATTCCTTTATTTCTATTTAGCGGACCTACTGATTAACACGGAATCCGAACCACGGGTATATACAACGTATGGCAACCATTGGGAAGGCGACCGCTAATCTGTACTCAATTAAGATTCCTTTATTTCTATTTAGCGGACCTACTGATTAACACGGAATCCGAACCACGGGTATATACAACGTATGGCAACCATTGGGAAGGCGACCGCCAATCTGTACTCAATTAAGATTCCTTTATTTCTGTATGGCGGACCTACTGATTAACACGGAATCCGAACCACGGGTATATAAAACGTATGACACCCATTGGGAAGGCGACCGCCAATCTGTACTCAATCAAGATTCCTTTATTTCTATTTAGCGAACCTACTGATTAACACGGAATCCGAACCACGGGTATATACAACGTATGGTAACCATTGGGAAGGCGACCGCCAATCTGTACTCAATTAAGATTCCTATATTTCTATTTAGCGGACCTACTGATTAACACGGAATCCGAACCACGTGTATATACAACGTATGGCAACCATTGGGAAGGCGACCGCCAATCTGTACTCAATCAAGATTCCTTTATTTCTATTTGGCGGACCTACTGATTAACACGGAATCCGAACCACGGGTATATACAACGTATGGCACCCATTGGGAAGGCGACCGCCAATCTGTACTCAATTAAGATTCCTTTATTTCTATTTGGCGGACCTATGATTAACACGGAATCCGAACCACGGGTATATACAACGTATGGCAACCATTGGGAAGGCGACCGCCAATCTGTACTCAATTAAGATTCCTTTATTTCTATTTGGCGGACCTACTGATTAACACGGAATCCGAACCACGGGTATATACAACGTATGGCAACCATTGGGAAGGCGACCGCCAATCTGTACTCAATTAAGATTCCTTTATTTCTATTTAGCGAACCTACTGATTAACACGGAATCCGAACCACGGGTATATACAACGTATGGCAACCATTGGGAAGGCGACCGCCAATCTGTACTCAATCAAGATTCCTTTATTTCTATTTAGCGAACCTAGTGATTAACACGGAATCCGAACCACGGGTGTATACAACGTATGGCAACCATCTGGAAGGCGACCGCCAATCTGTACTCAATTAAGATTCCTTTATTTCTATTTGGTGGACCTACTGATTAACACGGAATCCGAACCACGGGTATATACAACGTATGGCAACCATTGGGAAGGCGACCGCCAATCTGTACTCAATTAAGATTCCTTTATTTCTATTTAGCGAACCTACTGATTAACACGGAATCCGAACCACGGGTATATACAACGTATGGCAACCATTGGGAAGGCTACCGCCAATCTGTACTCAATCAAGATTCCTTTATTTCTTTTTGGCGGACCTACTGATTAACACGGAATCCGAACCACGGGTATATACAACGTATGGCAACCATTGGGAAGGCGACCGCCAATCTGTACTCAATTAAGATTCCTTTATTTCTATTTGGCGGACCTACTGATTAACACGGAATCCGAACCACGGGTATATACCACGTATGGCTACCATTGGGAAGGCGACCGCCAATCTGTACTCAATTAAGATTCCTTTATTTCTATTTAGCGAACCTACTGATTAACACGGAATCCGAACCACGGGTATATACAACGTATGGCACCCATTGGGAAGGCGTCCGCCAATCTGTACTCAATCAAGATTCCTTTTTTCTATTTGGCGGACCTACTGATTAACACGGAATCCGAACCACGGGTATATACAACGTATGGCAACCATTGGGAAGGCGACCGCCAATCTGTACTCAATCAAGATTCCTTTATTTCTATTTAGCGAACCTACTGATTAACACGGAATCCGAACCACGGGTATATACAACGTATGGCAACCATTGGGAAGGCGACCGCCAATCTGTACTCAATTAAGATTCCTTTATTTCTATTTAGCGGACCTACTGATTAACACGGAATCCGAACCACGGGTATATAAAACGTATGGCACCCATTGGGAAGGCGACCGCCAATCTGTACTCAATTAAGATTCCTTTATTTCTATTTGGCGGACCTACTGATTAACACGGAATCCGAACCACGTGTATATAAAACGTATGGCACCCATTGGGAAGGCGACCGCCAATCTGTACTCAATCAAGATTCCTTTATTTCTATTTAGCGAACCTACTGATTAACACGGGATCCGAACCACGGGTATATATAACGTATGGCACCCATTGGGAAGGCGACCGCCAATCTGTACTCAATCAAGATTCCTTTATTTCTATTTAGCGAACCTACTGATTAACACGGAATCCGAACCACGGGTATATACAACGTATGGCAACCATTGGGAAGGCGACCGCCAATCTGTACTCAATTAAGATTCCTTTATTTCTATTTAGCGGACCTACCGATTAACACGGAATCCGAACCACGGGTATATACAACGTATGGCACCCATTGGGAAGGCGACCGCCAATCTGTACTCAATTAAGATTCCTCTATTTCTATTTAGCGAACCTACTGATTAACACGGAATCCGAACAACAGGTATATACAACGTATGGCACCCATTGGGAAGGCGACCGCCAATCTGTACTCAATTAAGATTTCTTTATTTCAATTTAGCGGACCTACTGATTAACACGGAATCCGAACCACGGGTATATACAACGTATGGCAACCATTGGGAAGGCGACCGCCAATCTGTACTCAATTAAGATTCCTTTATTTCTATTTAGCGGACCTACTGATTAACACGGAATCCGAACCACGGGTATATACAACGTATGGCAACCATTGGGAAGGCGACCGCCAATCTGTACTCAATTAAGATTCCTTTATTTCTATTTAGCGAACCTACTGATTAACACGGAATCCGAACCACGGGTATATACAACGTATGGCACCCATTGGGAAGGCGACCGCCAATCTGTACTCAATCAAGATTCCTTTATTTCTATTTGGCGGACCTACTGATTAACACGGAATCCGAACCACGGGTATATACAACGTATGGCAACCATTGGGAAGGCGACCGCCAATCTGTACTCAATTAAGATTCCTTTATTTCTATTTGGCGGACCTACTGATTAACACGGAATCCGAACCACGTGTATATACAACGTATGGCACCCATTGGGAAGGCGACCGCCAATCTGTACTCAATTAAGATTCCTTTATTTCTATTTGGCGGACCTACTGATTAACACGAAATTCGAACCACGGGTATATACAACGTATGGCAACCATTGGGAAGGCGACCGCCAATCTGTACTCAATTAAGATTCCTTTATTTCTATTTGGCGGACCTACTGATTAACACGGAATCCGAACCACGGCTATATACAACGTATGGCAACCATTGGGAAGGCGACCGCCAATCTGTACTCAATTAAGATTCCTTTATTTCTATTTAGCGAACCTACTGATTAACACGGAATCCGAACCACGGGTATATACAACTTATGGCACCCATTGGGAAGGCGACCGCCAATCTGTACTCAATCAAGATTCCTTTATTTCTATTTGGCGGACCTACTGATTAACACGGAATCCGAACCACGGGTATATACAACGTATGGCAACCATTGGGAAGGCGACCGCCAATCTGTACTCAATTAAGATTCCTTTATTTCTATTTGGCGGACCTACTGATTAACACGGAATCCGAACCACGGGTATATACAACGTATGGCTCCCATTGGGAAGGCGACCGCCAATCTGTACTCAATTAAGATTCCTTTATTTCTATTTAGCGAACCTACTGATTAACACGGAATACGAACCACGGGTATATACAACGTATGGCAACCATTGGGAAGGCGACCGCCAATCTGTACTCAATTAAGATTCCTTTATTTCTATTTGGCGGACCTACTGATTAACACGGAATCCGAACCACGGGTATATACAACGTATGGCAACCATTGGGAAGGCGACCGCCAATCTGTACTCAATTAAGATTCCTTTATTTCTATTTAGCGGACCTACTGATTAACACGGAATCCGAACCACGGGTATATAAAACGTATGACACCCATTGGGAAGGCGACTGCCAATCTGTACTCAATTAAGATTCCTTTATTTCTATTTGGCGGACCTACTGATTAACACGGAATCCGAACCACGGGTATATAAAACGTATGGCACCCATTGGGAAGGCGAACGCCAATCTGTACTCAATCAAGATTCCTTTATTTCTATTTAGCGAACCTACTGATTAACACGGAATCCGAACCACGGGTATATACAACGTATGGCACCCATTGGGAAGGCGACCGCCAATCTGTACTCAATCAAGATTCCTTTATTTCTATTTAGCGAACCTACTGATTAACACTGAATCCGAACCACGGGTATATACAACGTATGGCAACCATTGGGAAGGTGACCGCCAATCTGTACTCAATTAAGATTCCTTTATTTCTATTTAGCGGACCTACTGATTAACACGGAATCCGAACCACGTGTATATACAACGTATGGCAACCATTGGGAAGGCGACCGCCAATCTGTACTCAATCAAGATTCCTTTATTTCTATTTGGCGGACCTACTGATTAACACGGAATCCGAACCACGGGTATATACAACGTATGGCACCCATTGGGAAGGCGACCGCCAATCTGTACTCAATTAAGATTCCTTTATTTCTATTTGGCGGACCTATGATTAACACGGAATCCGAACCACGGGTATATACAACGTATGGCAACCATTGGGAAGGCGACCGCCAATCTGTACTCAATTAAGATTCCTTTATTTCTATTTGGCGGACCTACTGATTAACACGGAATCCGAACCACGGGTATATACAACGTATGGCAACCATTGGGAAGGCGACCGCCAATCTGTACTCAATTAAGATTCCTTTATTTCTATTTAGCGAACCTACTGATTAACACGGAATCCGAACCACGGGTATATACAACGTATGGCAACCATTGGGAAGGCGACCGCCAATCTGTACTCAATCAAGATTCCTTTATTTCTATTTAGCGAACATAGTGATTAACACGGAATCCGAACCACGGGTATATACAACGTATGGCACCCATTGGGAAGGCGTCCGCCAATCTGTACTCAATTAAGATTCCTTTATTTCTATTTAGCGAACCTACTGATTAACACGGAATCCGAACCACGGGTATATACAACGTATGGCACCCATTGGGAAGGCGACCGCCAATCTGTACTCAATTAAGATTCCTTTATTTCTATTTAGCGAACCTACTGATTAACACGGAATCCGAACCACGGGTATATACAACGTATGGCAACCATTGGGAAGGCGACCGCTAATCTGTACTCAATCAAGATTCCTTTATTTCTATTTAGCGAACCTACTGATTAACACGGAATCCGAACCACGGGTATATACAACGTATGGCAACCATTGGGAAGGCGACCGCCAATCTGTACTCAATTAAGATTCCTTTATTTCTATTTGGCGGACGTACTGATTAACACGGAATCCGAACCACGGGTATATACAACGTATGGCAACCATTGGGAAGGCGACCGCTAATCTGTACTCAATCAAGATTCCTTTATTTCTATTTAGCGGACCTACTGATTAACACGGAATCCGAACCACGGGTATATACAACGTATGGCAACCATTGGGAAGGCGACCGCTAATCTGTACTCAATTAAGATTCCTTTATTTCTATTTAGCGGACCTACTGATTAACACGGAATCCGAACCACGGGTATATACAACGTATGGCAACCATTGGGAAGGCGACCGCCAATCTGTACTCAATTAAGATTCCTTTATTTCTATTTAGCGGACCTACTGATTAACACGGAATCCGAACCACGGGTATATACAACGTATGGCAACCATTGGGAAGGCGACCGCTAATCTGTACTCAATTAAGATTCCTTTATTTCTATTTAGCGGACCTACTGATTAACACGGAATCCGAACCACGGGTATATACAACGTATGGCAACCATTGGGAAGGCGACCGCCAATCTGTACTCAATTAAGATTCCTTTATTTCTATTTGGCGGACCTACTGATTAACACGGAATCCGAACCACGGGTATATAAAACGTATGACACCCATTGGGAAGGCGACCGCCAATCTGTACTCAATCAAGATTCCTTTATTTCTATTTAGCGAACCTACTGATTAACACGGAATCCGAACCACGGGTATATACAACGTATGGCAACCATTGGGAAGGCGACCGCCAATCTGTACTCAATTAAGATTCCTTTATTTCTATTTAGCGGACCTACTGATTAACACGGAATCCGAACCACGGGTATATAAAACGTATGGCACCCATTGGGAAGACGACCGCCAATCTGTACTCAATTAAGATTCCTTTATTTCTATTTGGCGGACCTACTGATTAACACGGAATCCGAACCACGGGTATATAAAACGTATGGCACCCATTGGGAAGGCGAACGCCAATCTGTACTCAATCAAGATTCCTTTATTTCTATTTAGCGAACCTACTGATTAACACGGAATCCGAACCACGGGTATATACAACGTATGGCACCCATTGGGAAGGCGACCGCCAATCTGTACTCAATCAAGATTCCTTTATTTCTATTTAGCGAACCTACTGATTAACACGGAATCCGAACCACGGGTATATACAACGTATGGCAACCATTGGGAAGGCGACCGCCAATCTGTACTCAATTAAGATTCCTTTATTTCTATTTAGCGGACCTACTGATTAACACGGAATCCGAACCACGTGTATATACAACGTATGGCAACCATTGGGAAGGCGACCGCCAATCTGTACTCAATCAAGATTCCTTTATTTCTATTTGGCGGACCTACTGATTAACACGGAATCCGAACCACGGGTATATACAACGTATGGCACCCATTGGGAAGGCGACCGCCAATCTGTACTCAATTAAGATTCCTTTATTTCTATTTGGCGGACCTATGATTAACACGGAATCCGAACCACGGGTATATACAACGTATGGCAACCATTGGGAAGGCGACCGCCAATCTGTACTCAATTAAGATTCCTTTATTTCTATTTGGCGGACCTACTGATTAACACGGAATCCGAACCACGGGTATATACAACGTATGGCAACCATTGGGAAGGCGACCGCCAATCTGTACTCAATTAAGATTCCTTTATTTCTATTTAGCGAACCTACTGATTAACACGGAATCCGAACCACGGGTATATACAACGTATGGCAACCATTGGGAAGGCGACCGCCAATCTGTACTCAATCAAGATTCCTTTATTTCTATTTAGCGAACCTAGTGATTAACACGGAATCCGAACCACGGGTATATACAACGTATGGCAACCATCTGGAAGGCGACCGCCAATCTGTACTCAATTAAGATTCCTTTATTTCTATTTGGCGGACCTACTGATTAACACGGAATCCGAACCACGGGTATATACAACGTATGGCAACCATTGGGAAGGCGACCGCCAATCTGTACTTAATTAAGATTCCTTTATTTCTATCTAGCGAACCTACTGATTAACACGGAATCCGAACCACGGGTATATACAACGTATGGCAACCATTGGGAAGGCGACCGCCAATCTGTACTCAATCAAGATTCCTTTATTTCTATTTAGCGAACCTACTGATTAACACGGAATCCGAACCACGGGTATATACAACGTATGGCAACCATTGGGAAGGCGACCGCCAATCTGTACTCAATTAAGATTCCTTTATTTCTATTTAGCGGACCTACTGATTAACACGGAATCCGAACCACGGGTATATAAAACGTATGGCACCCATTGGGAAGGCGACCGCCAATCTGTACTCAATTAAGATTCCTTTATTTCTATTTGGCGGACCTACTGATTAACACGGAATCCGAACCACGGGTATATACAACGTATGGCAACCATTGGGAAGGCGACCGCTAATCTGTACTCAATCAAGATTCCTTTATTTCTATTTAGCGGACCTACTGATTAACACGGAATCCGAACCACGGGTATATACAACGTATGGCAACCATTGGGAAGGCGACCGCTAATCTGTACTCAATTAAGATTCCTTTATTTCTATTTAGCGGACCTACTGATTAACACGGAATCCGAACCACGGGTATATACAACGTATGGCAACCATTGGGAAGGCGACCGCCAATCTGTACTCAATTAAGATTCCTTTATTTCTATTTGGCGGACCTACTGATTAACACGGAATCCGAACCACGGGTATATACAACGTATGGCAACCATTGGGAAGGCGACCGCTAATCTGTACTCAATCAAGATTCTTTTATTTCTATTTAGCGGACCTACTGATTAACACGGAATCCGAACCACGGGTATATACAACGTATGGCAACCATTGGGAAGGCGACCGCTAATCTGTACTCAATTAAGATTCCTTTATTTCTATTTAGCGGACCTACTGATTAACACGGAATCCGAACCACGGGTATATACAACGTATGGCAACCATTGGGAAGGCGACCGCCAATCTGTACTCAATTAAGATTCCTTTATTTCTATTTAGCGGACCTACTGATTAACACGGAATCCGAACCACGGGTATATACAACGTATGGCAACCATTGGGAAGGCGACCGCTAATCTGTACTCAATTAAGATTCCTTTATTTCTATTTAGCGGACCTACTGATTAACACGGAATCCGAACCACGGGTATATACAACGTATGGCAACCATTGGGAAGGCGACCGCCAATCTGTACTCAATTAAGATTCCTTTATTTCTGTATGGCGGACCTACTGATTAACACGGAATCCGAACCACGGGTATATAAAACGTATGACACCCATTGGGAAGGCGACCGCCAATCTGTACTCAATCAAGATTCCTTTATTTCTATTTAGCGAACCTACTGATTAACACGGAATCCGAACCACGGGTATATACAACGTATGGTAACCATTGGGAAGGCGACCGCCAATCTGTACTCAATTAAGATTCCTATATTTCTATTTAGCGGACCTACTGATTAACACGGAATCCGAACCACGTGTATATACAACGTATGGCAACCATTGGGAAGGCGACCGCCAATCTGTACTCAATCAAGATTCCTTTATTTCTATTTGGCGGACCTACTGATTAACACGGAATCCGAACCACGGGTATATACAACGTATGGCACCCATTGGGAAGGCGACCGCCAATCTGTACTCAATTAAGATTCCTTTATTTCTATTTGGCGGACCTATGATTAACACGGAATCCGAACCACGGGTATATACAACGTATGGCAACCATTGGGAAGGCGACCGCCAATCTGTACTCAATTAAGATTCCTTTATTTCTATTTGGCGGACCTACTGATTAACACGGAATCCGAACCACGGGTATATACAACGTATGGCAACCATTGGGAAGGCGACCGCCAATCTGTACTCAATTAAGATTCCTTTATTTCTATTTAGCGAACCTACTGATTAACACGGAATCCGAACCACGGGTATATACAACGTATGGCAACCATTGGGAAGGCGACCGCCAATCTGTACTCAATCAAGATTCCTTTATTTCTATTTAGCGAACCTAGTGATTAACACGGAATCCGAACCACGGGTGTATACAACGTATGGCAACCATCTGGAAGGCGACCGCCAATCTGTACTCAATTAAGATTCCTTTATTTCTATTTGGCGGACCTACTGATTAACACGGAATCCGAACCACGGGTATATACAACGTATGGCAACCATTGGGAAGGCGACCGCCAATCTGTACTCAATTAAGATTCCTTTATTTCTATTTAGCGAACCTACTGATTAACACGGAATCCGAACCACGGGTATATACAACGTATGGCAACCATTGGGAAGGCTACCGCCAATCTGTACTCAATCAAGATTCCTTTATTTCTTTTTGGCGGACCTACTGATTAACACGGAATCCGAACCACGGGTATATACAACGTATGGCAACCATTGGGAAGGCGACCGCCAATCTGTACTCAATTAAGATTCCTTTATTTCTATTTGGCGGACCTACTGATTAACACGGAATCCGAACCACGGGTATATACCACGTATGGCTACCATTGGGAAGGCGACCGCCAATCTGTACTCAATTAAGATTCCTTTATTTCTATTTAGCGAACCTACTGATTAACACGGAATCCGAACCACGGGTATATACAACGTATGGCACCCATTGGGAAGGCGTCCGCCAATCTGTACTCAATCAAGATTCCTTTTTTCTATTTGGCGGACCTACTGATTAACACGGAATCCGAACCACGGGTATATACAACGTATGGCAACCATTGGGAAGGCGACCGCCAATCTGTACTCAATCAAGATTCCTTTATTTCTATTTAGCGAACCTACTGATTAACACGGAATCCGAACCACGGGTATATACAACGTATGGCAACCATTGGGAAGGCGACCGCCAATCTGTACTCAATTAAGATTCCTTTATTTCTATTTAGCGGACCTACTGATTAACACGGAATCCGAACCACGGGTATATAAAACGTATGGCACCCATTGGGAAGGCGACCGCCAATCTGTACTCAATTAAGATTCCTTTATTTCTATTTGGCGGACCTACTGATTAACACGGAATCCGAACCACGTGTATATAAAACGTATGGCACCCATTGGGAAGGCGACCGCCAATCTGTACTCAATCAAGATTCCTTTATTTCTATTTAGCGAACCTACTGATTAACACGGGATCCGAACCACGGGTATATATAACGTATGGCACCCATTGGGAAGGCGACCGCCAATCTGTACTCAATCAAGATTCCTTTATTTCTATTTAGCGAACCTACTGATTAACACGGAATCCGAACCACGGGTATATACAACGTATGGCAACCATTGGGAAGGCGACCGCCAATCTGTACTCAATTAAGATTCCTTTATTTCTATTTAGCGGACCTACCGATTAACACGGAATCCGAACCACGGGTATATACAACGTATGGCACCCATTGGGAAGGCGACCGCCAATCTGTACTCAATTAAGATTCCTCTATTTCTATTTAGCGAACCTACTGATTAACACGGAATCCGAACAACAGGTATATACAACGTATGGCACCCATTGGGAAGGCGACCGCCAATCTGTACTCAATTAAGATTTCTTTATTTCAATTTAGCGGACCTACTGATTAACACGGAATCCGAACCACGGGTATATACAACGTATGGCAACCATTGGGAAGGCGACCGCCAATCTGTACTCAATTAAGATTCCTTTATTTCTATTTAGCGGACCTACTGATTAACACGGAATCCGAACCACGGGTATATACAACGTATGGCAACCATTGGGAAGGCGACCGCCAATCTGTACTCAATTAAGATTCCTTTATTTCTATTTAGCGAACCTACTGATTAACACGGAATCCGAACCACGGGTATATACAACGTATGGCACCCATTGGGAAGGCGACCGCCAATCTGTACTCAATCAAGATTCCTTTATTTCTATTTGGCGGACCTACTGATTAACACGGAATCCGAACCACGGGTATATACAACGTATGGCAACCATTGGGAAGGCGACCGCCAATCTGTACTCAATTAAGATTCCTTTATTTCTATTTGGCGGACCTACTGATTAACACGGAATCCGAACCACGTGTATATACAACGTATGGCACCCATTGGGAAGGCGACCGCCAATCTGTACTCAATTAAGATTCCTTTATTTCTATTTGGCGGACCTACTGATTAACACGAAATTCGAACCACGGGTATATACAACGTATGGCAACCATTGGGAAGGCGACCGCCAATCTGTACTCAATTAAGATTCCTTTATTTCTATTTGGCGGACCTACTGATTAACACGGAATCCGAACCACGGCTATATACAACGTATGGCAACCATTGGGAAGGCGACCGCCAATCTGTACTCAATTAAGATTCCTTTATTTCTATTTAGCGAACCTACTGATTAACACGGAATCCGAACCACGGGTATATACAACTTATGGCACCCATTGGGAAGGCGACCGCCAATCTGTACTCAATCAAGATTCCTTTATTTCTATTTGGCGGACCTACTGATTAACACGGAATCCGAACCACGGGTATATACAACGTATGGCAACCATTGGGAAGGCGACCGCCAATCTGTACTCAATTAAGATTCCTTTATTTCTATTTGGCGGACCTACTGATTAACACGGAATCCGAACCACGGGTATATACAACGTATGGCTCCCATTGGGAAGGCGACCGCCAATCTGTACTCAATTAAGATTCCTTTATTTCTATTTAGCGAACCTACTGATTAACACGGAATACGAACCACGGGTATATACAACGTATGGCAACCATTGGGAAGGCGACCGCCAATCTGTACTCAATTAAGATTCCTTTATTTCTATTTGGCGGACCTACTGATTAACACGGAATCCGAACCACGGGTATATACAACGTATGGCAACCATTGGGAAGGCGACCGCCAATCTGTACTCAATTAAGATTCCTTTATTTCTATTTAGCGGACCTACTGATTAACACGGAATCCGAACCACGGGTATATACAACGTATGGCAACCATTGGGAAGGCGACCGCTAATCTGTACTCAATCAAGATTCCTTTATTTCTATTTAGCGGACCTACTGATTAACACGGAATCCGAACCACGGGTATATACAACGTATGGCACCCATTGGGAAGGCGACCGCCAATCTGTACTCAATTAAGATTCCTTTATTTCTATTTAGCGGACCTACTGATTAACACGGAATCCGAACCACGGGTATATACAACGTATGGCAACCATTGGGAAGGCGACCGCTAATCTGTACTCAATCAAGATTCCTTTATTTCTATTTAGCGGACCTACTGATTAACACGGAATCCGAACCACGGGTATATACAACGTATGGCAACCATTGGGAAGGCGACCGCTAATCTGTACTCAATTAAGATTCCTTTATTTCTATTTAGCGGACCTACTGATTAACACGGAATCCGAACCACGGGTATATACAACGTATGGCAACCATTGGGAAGGCGACCGCCAATCTGTACTCAATTAAGATTCCTTTATTTCTATTTAGCGGACCGACTGATTAACACTGAATCCGAACCACGGGTATATACAACGTATGGCAACCATTGGGAAGGCGACCGCCAATCTGTACCCAATTAAGATTCCTTTATTTCTATTTAGCGGACCTACTGATTAACACGGAATCCGAACCACGGGTATATACAACGTATGGCAACCATTGGGAAGGCGACCGCCAATCTGTACTCAATTAAGATTTCTTTATTTCTATTTAGCGGACCTACTGATTAACACGGAATCCGAACCACGGGTATATACAACGTATGGCAACCATTGGGAAGGCGACCGCCAATCTGTACTCAATTAAGATTCCTTTATTTCTATTTGGCGGACTTACTGATTAACACGGAATCCGAACCACGGGTATATACAACGTATGGCAACCATTGGGAAGGCGACCGCCAATCTGTACTCAATTAAGATACCTTTATTTCTATTTGGCGGACCTACTGATTAACACGGAATCCGAACCACGGGTATATACAACGTATGGCACCCATTGGGAAGGCGACCGCCAATCTGTACTCAATCAAGATTCCTTTATTTCTATTTAGCGAACCTACTGATTAACACGGAATCCGAACCACGGGTATATACAACGTATGGCAACCATTGGGAAGGCGACCGCCAATCTGTACTCAATCAAGATTCCTTTATTTCTATTTAGCGAACCTACTGATTAACACGGAATCCGAACCACGGGTATATACAACGTATGGCAACCATTGGGAAGGCGACCGCCAATCTGTACTCAATCAAGATTCCTTTATTTCTATTTAGCGAACCTACTGATTAACACAGAATCCGAACCACGGGTATATACATCGTATGGCAACCATTGGGAAGGCGACCGCCAATCTGTACTCAATCAAGATTCCTTTATTTCTATTTAGCGAACCTACTGATTAACACGGAATCCGAACCACGGGTATATACAACGTATGGCACCCATTGGGAAGGCGACCGCCAATCTGTACTCAATTAAGATTCCTTTATTTCTATTTAGCGGACCTACTGATTAACACGGAATCCGAACCACGGGTATATACAACGTATGGCAACCATTGGGAAGGCGACCGCCAATCTGTACTCAATTAAGATTCCTTTATTTCTATTTGGCGGACCTACTGATTAACACGGAATCCGAACCACGGGTATATACAACGTATGGCAACCATTGGGAAGGCGACCGCCAATCTGTACTCAATCAAGATTCCTTTATTTCTATTTAGCGAACCTAATGATTAACACGGAATCCGAACCACGGGTATATACAACGTATGGCACCCATTGGGAAGGCGACCGCCAATCTGTACTCAATCAAGATTCCTTTATTTCTATTTGGCGGACCTACTGATTAACACGGAATCCGAACCACGGGTATATACAACGTATGGCAACCATTGGGAAGGCGACCGCCAATCTGTACTCAATTAAGATTCCTTTATTTCTATTTGGCAAACCTACTGATTAACACGGAATCCGAACCACGGCTATATACAACGTATGGCAACCATTGGGAAGGCGACCGCCAATCTGTACTCAATTAAGATTCCTTTATTTCTATTTAGCGAACCTACTGATTAACACGGAATCCGAACCACGGGTATATACAACGTATGGCACCCATTGGGAAGGCGACCGCCAATCTGTAGTCAATCAAGATTCCTTTATTTCTATTTGGCGGACCTACTGATTAACACGGAATCCGAACCACGGGTATATACAACGTATGGCAACCATTGGGAAGGCGACCGCCAATCTGTACTCAATTAAGATTCCTTTATTTCTATTTGGCGGACCTACTGATTAACACGGAATCCGAACCACGGGTATATACAACGTATGGCACCCATTGGGAAGGCGACCGCCAATCTGTACTCAATTAAGATTCCTTTATTTCTATTTAGCGAACCTACTGATTAACACGGAATCCGAACCACGGGTATATACAACGTATGGCAACCATTGGGAAGGCGACCGCTAATCTGTACTCAATCAAGATTCCTTTATTTCTATTTAGCGAACCTACTGATTAACACGGAATCCGAACCACGGGTATATACAACGTATGGCAACCATTGGGAAGGCGACCGCCAATCTGTACTCAATTAAGATTCCTTTATTTCTATTTGGCGGACCTACTGATTAACACGGAATCCGAACCACGGGTATATACAACGTATGGCAACCATTGGGAAGGCGACCGCCAATCTGTACTCAATTAAGATTCCTTTATTTCTATTTAGCGGACCTACTGATTAACACGGAATCCGAACCACGGGTATATACAACGTATGGCAACCATTGGGAAGGCGACCGCTAATCTGTACTCAATCAAGATTCCTTTATTTCTATTTAGCGGACCTACTGATTAACACGGAATCCGAACCACGGGTATATACAACGTATGGCAACCATTGGGAAGGCGACCGCCAATCTGTACTCAATTAAGATTCCTTTATTTCTATTTAGCGGACCTACTGATTAACACGGAATCCGAACCACGGGTATATACAACGTATGGCAACCATTGGGAAGGCGACCGCCAATCTGTACTCAATTAAGATTCCTTTATTTCTATTTAGCGGACCTACTGATTAACACTGAATCCGAACCACGGGTATATACAACGTATGGCAACCATTGGGAAGGCGACCGCTAATCTGTACTCAATTAAGATTCCTTTATTTCTATTTAGCGAACCTACTGATTAACACGGAATCCGAACCACGGGTATATACAACGTATGGCAACCATTGGGAAGGCGACCGCCAATCTGTACTCAATTAAGATTTCTTTATTTCTATTTAGCGGACCTACTGATTAACACGGAATCCGAACCACAGGTATATACAACGTATGGCACCCATTGGGAAGGCGACCGCCAATCTGTACTCAATTAAGATTCCTTTATTTCTATTTGGCGGACCTACTGATTAACACGGAATCCGAACCACGGGTATATACAACGTATGGCAACCATTGGGAAGGCGACCGCCAATCTGTACTCAATTAAGATTTCTTTATTTCTATTTAGCGGACCTACTGATTAACACGGAATCCGAACCACGGGTATATACAACGTATGGCAACCATTGGGAAGGCGGCCGCCAATCTGTACTCAATTAAGATTCCTTTATTTCTATTTGGCGGACCTACTGATTAACACGGAATCCGAACCCGGGGAAAAAACAACGTATGGCAACCATTGGGAAGGCGACCGCCAATCTGTACTCAATTAAGATTCCTTTATTTCTATTTGGCGGACCTACTGATTAACACGGAATCCGAACCACGGGTATATACAACGTATGGCACCCATTGGGAAGGCGACCGCCAATCTGTACTCAATCAAGATTCCTTTATTTCTATTTAGCGAACCTACTGATTAACACGGAATCCGAACCACGGGTATATACAACGTATGACAACCATTGGGAAGGCGACCGCCAATCTGTACTCAATCAAGATTCCTTTATTTCTATTTAGCGAACCTACTGATTAACACGGAATCCGAACCACGGGTATATACAACGTATGGCACCCATTGGGAAGGCGACCGCCAATCTGTACTCAATTAAGATTCCTTTATTTCTATTTAGCGGACCTACTGATTAACACGGAATCCGAACCACGGGTATATACAACGTATGGCAACCATTGGGAAGGCGACCGCCAATCTGTACTCAATTAAGATTCCTTTATTTCTATTTGGCGGACCTACTGATTAACACGGAATCCGAACCACGGGTATATACAACGTATGGCAACCATTGGGAAGGCGACCGCCAATCTGTACTCAATTAAGATTCCTTTATTTCTATTTAGCGAACCTACTGATTAACACGGAATCCGAACCACGGGTATATACAACGTATGGCACCCATTGGGAAGGCGACCGCCAATCTGTACTCAATCAAGATTCCTTTATTTCTATTTGGCGGACCTACTGATTAACACGGAATCCGAACCACGGGTATATACAACGTATGGCAACCATTGGGAAGGCGACCGCCAATCTGTACTCAATTAAGATTCCTTTATTTCTATTTGGCGGACTTACTGATTAACACGGAATCCGAACCACGGGTATATACAACGTATGGCAACCATTGGGAAGGCGACCGCCAATCTGTACTCAATTAAGATTCCTTTATTTCTATTTGGCGGACCTACTGATTAACACGGAATCCGAACCACGGGTATATACAACGTATGGCACCCATTGGGAAGGCGACCGCCAATCTGTACTCAATCAAGATTCCTTTATTTCTATTTAGCGAACCTACTGATTAACACGGAATCCGAACCACGGGTATATACAACGTATGGCAACCATTGGGAAGGCGACCGCCAATCTGTACTCAATCAAGATTCCTTTATTTCTATTTAGCGAACCTACTGATTAACACGGAATCCGAACCACGGGTATATACAACGTATGGCAACCATTGGGAAGGCGACCGACAATCTGTACTCAATCAAGATTCCTTTATTTCTATTTAGCGAACCTACTGATTAACACAGAATCCGAACCACGGGTATATACATCGTATGGCAACCATTGGGAAGGCGACCGCCAATCTGTACTCAATCAAGATTCCTTTATTTCTATTTAGCGAACCTACTGATTAACACGGAATCCGAACCACGGGTATATACAACGTATGGCACCCATTGGGAAGGCGACCGCCAATCTGTACTCAATTAAGATTCCTTTATTTCTATTTAGCGGACCTACTGATTAACACGGAATCCGAACCACGGGTATATACAACGTATGGCAACCATTGGGAAGGCGACCGCCAATCTGTACTCAATTAAGATTCCTTTATTTCTATTTGGCGGACCTACTGATTAACACGGAATCCGAACCACGGGTATATACAACGTATGGCAACCATTGGAAAGGCGACCGCCAATCTGTACTCAATCAAGATTCCTTTATTTCTATTTAGCGAACCTAATGATTAACACGGAATCCGAACCACGGGTATATACAACGTATGGCACCCATTGGGAAGGCGACCGCCAATCTGTACTCAATCAAGATTCCTTTATTTCTATTTGGCGGACCTACTGATTAACACGGAATCCGAACCACGGGTATATACAACGTATGGCAACCATTGGGAAGGCGACCGCCAATCTGTACTCAATTAAGATTCCTTTATTTCTATTTGGCGGACCTACTGATTAACACGGAATCCGAACCACGTGTATATACAACGTATGGCACCCATTGGGAAGGCGACCGCCAATCTGTACTCAATTAAGATTCCTTTTTTCTTTTGGCGGACCTACTGATTAACACGAAATCCGAACCACGGGTATATACAACGTATGGCAACCATTGGGAAGGCGACCGCCAATCTGTACTCAATTAAGATTCCTTTATTTCTATTTGGCAAACCTACTGATTAACACGGAATCCGAACCACGGCTATATACAACGTATGGCAACCATTGGGAAGGCGACCGCCAATCTGTACTCAATTAAGATTCCTTTATTTCTATTTAGCGAACCTACTGATTAACACGGAATCCGAACCACGGGTATATACAACGTATGGCACCCATTGGGAAGGTGACCGCCAATCTGTAGTCAATCAAGATTCCTTTATTTCTATTTGGCGGACCTACTGATTAACACGGAATCCGAACCACGGGTATATACAACGTATGGCAACCATTGGGAAGGCGACCGCCAATCTGTACTCAATTAAGATTCCTTTATTTCTATTTGGCGGACCTACTGATTAACACGGAATCCGAACCACGGGTATATACAACGTATGGCACCCATTGGGAAGGCGACCGCCAATCTGTACTCAATTAAGATTCCTTTATTTCTATTTAGCGAACCTACTGATTAACACGGAATCCGAACCACGGGTATATACAACGTATGGCAACCATTGGGAAGGCGACCGCTAATCTGTACTCAATCAAGATTCCTTTATTTCTATTTAGCGAACCTACTGATTAACACGGAATCCGAACCACGGGTATATACAACGTATGGCAACCATTGGGAAGGCGACCGCCAATCTGTACTCAATTAAGATTCCTTTATTTCTATTTGGCGGACCTACTGATTAACACGGAATCCGAACCACGGGTATATACAACGTATGGCAACCATTGGGAAGGCGACCGCCAATCTGTACTCAATTAAGATTCCTTTATTTCTATTTGGCGGACCTACTGATTAACACGGAATCCGAACCACGGGTATATACAACGTATGGCAACCATTGGGAAGGCGACCGCCAATCTGTACTCAATTAAGATTCCTTTATTTCTATTTGGTGGACCTACTGATTAACACGGAATCCGAACCACGGGTATATACAACGTATGGCACCCATTGGGAAGGCGACCGCCAATCTGTACTCAATTAAGATTTCTTTATTTCTATTTAGCGGACCTACTGATTAACACGGAATCCGAACCACGGGTATATACAACGTATGGCAACCATTGGGAAGGCGACCGCCAATCTGTACTCAATTAAGATTCCTTTATTTCTATTTGGCGGACCTACTGATTAACACGGAATCCGAACCACGGGTATATACAACGTATGGCAACCATTGGGAAGGCGACCGCCAATCTGTACTCAATTAAGATTTCTTTATTTCTATTTAGCGGACCTACTGATTAACACGGAATCCGAACCACGGGTATATACAACGTATGGCAACCATTGGGAAGGCGACCGCCAATCTGTACTCAATTAAGATTCCTTTATTTCTATTTGGCGGACCTACTGATTAACACGGAATCCGAACCCGGGGAAAAAACAACGTATGGCAACCATTGGGAAGGCGACCGCCAATCTGTACTCAATTAAGATTCCTTTATTTCTATTTGGCGGACCTACTGATTAACACGGAATCCGAACCACGGGTATATACAACGTATGGCACCCATTGGGAAGGCGACCGCCAATCTGTACTCAATCAAGATTCCTTTATTTCTATTTAGCGAACCTACTGATTAACACGGAATCCGAACCACGGGTATATACAACGTATGACAACCATTGGGAAGGCGACCGCCAATCTGTACTCAATCAAGATTCCTTTATTTCTATTTAGCGAACCTACTGATTAACACGGAATCCGAACCACGGGTATATACAACGTATGGCAACCATTGGGAAGGCGACCGCCAATCTGTACTCAATCAAGATTCCTTTATTTCTATTTAGCGAACCTACTGATTAACACAGAGTCGGAACCACGGGTATATACAACGTATGGCAACCATTGGGAAGGCGACCGCCAATCTGTACTCAATCAAGATTCCTTTATTTCTATTTAGCGAACCTACTGATTAACACGGAATCCGAACCACGGGTATATACAACGTATGGCACCCATTGGGAAGGCGACCGCCAATCTGTACTCAATTAAGATTCCTTTATTTCTATTTAGCGGACCTACTGATTAACACGGAATCCGAACCACGGGTATATACACCGTATGGCAACCATTGGGAAGGCGACCGCCAATCTGTACTCAATTAAGATTACTTTATTTCTATTTGGCGGACCTACTGATTAACACGGAATCCGAACCACGGGTATATACAACGTATGGCAACCATTGGGAAGGCGACCGCCAATCTGTACTCAATTAAGATTCCTTTATTTCTATTTAGCGAACCTACTGATTAACACGGAATCCGAACCACGGGTATATACAACGTATGGCACCCATTGGGAAGGCGACCGCCAATCTGTACTCAATCAAGATTCCTTTATTTCTATTTGGCGGACCTACTGATTAACACGGAATCCGAACCACGGGTATATACAACGTATGGCAACCATTGGGAAGGCGACCGCCAATCTGTACTCAATTAAGATTCCTTTATTTCTATTTGGCGGACCTACTGATTAACACGGAATCCGAACCACGTGTATATACAACGTATGGCACCCATTGGGAAGGCGACCGCCAATCTGTACTCAATTAAGATTCCTTTTTTACCTTTTGGCGGACCTACTGATTAACACGAAATCCGAACCACGGGTATATACAACGTATGGCAACCATTGGGAAGGCGACCGCCAATCTGTACTCAATTAAGATTCCTTTATTTCTATTTGGCAAACCTACTGATTAACAGGGAATCCGAACCACGGCTATATACAACGTATGGCAACCATTGGGAAGGCGACCGCCAATCTGTACTCAATTAAGATTCCTTTATTTCTATTTAGCGAACCTACTGATTAACACGGAATCCGAACCACGGGTATATACAACGTATGGCACCCATTGGGAAGGCGACCGCCAATCTGTACTCAATCAAGATTCCTTTATTTCTATTTGGCGGACCTACTGATTAACACGGAATCCGAACCACGGGTATATACAACGTATGGCAACCATTGGGAAGGCGACCGCCAATCTGTACTCAATTAAGATTCCTCTTTTTCTATTTGGCGGACCTACTGATTAAAACGGAATCCGAACCACGGGTATATACAACGTATGGCAACCATTGGGAAGGCGACCGCTAATCTGTACTCAATTAAGATTCCTTTATTTCTATTTAGCGGACCTACTGATTAACACGGAATCCGAACCACGGGTATATACAACGTATGGCAACCATTGGGAAGGCGACCGCCAATCTGTACTCAATTAAGATTCCTTTATTTCTATTTGGCGGACCTACTGATTAACACGGAATCCGAACCACGGGTATATACAACGTATGGCAACCATTGGGAAGGCGACCGCCAATCTGTACTCAATTAAGATTCCTTTATTTCTATTTGGTGGACCTACTGATTAACACGGAATCCGAACCACGGGTATATACAACGTATGGCACCCATTGGGAAGGCGACCGCCAATCTGTACTCAATTAAGATTTCTTTATTTCTATTTAGCGGACCTACTGATTAACACGGAATCCGAACCACAGGTATATACAACGTATGGCACCCATTGGGAAGGCGACCGCCAATCTGTACTCAATTATATTCCTTTATTTCTATTTGGCGGACCTACTGATTAACACGGAATCCGAACCACGGGTATATACAACGTATGGCAACCATTGGGAAGGCGACCGCCAATCTGTACTCAATTAAGATTTATTTATTTCAATTTAGCGGACCTACTGATTAACACGGAATCCGAACCACGGGTATATACAACGTATGGCAACCATTGGGAAGGCGACCGCCAATCTGTACTCAATTAAGATTCCTTTATTTCTATTTGGCGGACCTACTGATTAACACGGAATCCGAACCCGGGGAAAAAACAACGTATGGCAACCATTGGGAAGGCGACCGCCAATCTGTACTCAATTAAGATTCCTTTATTTCTATTTGGCGGACCTACTGATTAACACGGAATCCGAACCACGGGTATATACAACGTATGGCACCCATTGGGAAGGCGACCGCCAATCTGTACTCAATCAAGATTCCTTTATTTCTATTTAGCGAACCTACTGATTAACACGGAATCCGAACCACGGGTATATACAACGTATGACAACCATTGGGAAGGCGACCGCCAATCTGTACTCAATCAAGATTCCTTTATTTCTATTTAGCGAACCTACTGATTAACACGGAATCCGAACCACGGGTATATACAACGTATGGCAACCATTGGGAAGGCGACCGCCAATCTGTACTCAATCAAGATTCCTTTATTTCTATTTAGCGAACCTACTGATTAACACAGAGTCGGAACCACGGGTATATACAACGTATGGCAACCATTGGGAAGGCGACCGCCAATCTGTACTCAATCAAGATTCCTTTATTTCTATTTAGCGAACCTACTGATTAACACGGAATCCGAACCACGGGTATATACAACGTATGGCACCCATTGGGAAGGCGACCGCCAATCTGTACTCAATTAAGATTCCTTTATTTCTATTTAGCGGACCTACTGATTAACACGGAATCCGAACCACGGGTATATACAACGTATGGCAACCATTGGGAAGGCGACCGCCAATCTGTACTCAATTAAGATTCCTTTATTTCTATTTGGCGGACCTACTGATTAACACGGAATCCGAACCACGGGTATATATGTACAACGTATGGCAACCATTGGGAAGGCGACCGCCAATCTGTACTCAATTAAGATTCCTTTATTTCTATTTAGCGAACCTACTGATTAACACGGAATCCGAACCACGGGTATATACAACGTATGGCACCCATTGGGAAGGCGACCGCCAATCTGTACTCAATCAAGATTCCTTTATTTCTATTTGGCGGACCTACTGATTAACACGGAATCCGAACCACGGGTATATACAACGTATGGCAACCATTGGGAAGGCGACCGCCAATCTGTACTCAATTAAGATTCCTTTATTTCTATTTGGCGGACCTACTGATTAACACGGAATCCGAACCACGTGTATATACAACGTATGGCACCCATTGGGAAGGCGACCGCCAATCTGTACTCAATTAAGATTCCTTTTTTACCTTTTGGCGGACCTACTGATTAACACGAAATCCGAACCACGGGTATATACAACGTATGGCAACCATTGGGAAGGCGACCGCCAATCTGTACTCAATTAAGATTCCTTTATTTCTATTTGGCAAACCTACTGATTAACAGGGAATCCGAACCACGGCTATATACAACGTATGGCAACCATTGGGAAGGCGACCGCCAATCTGTACTCAATTAAGATTCCTTTATTTCTATTTAGCGAACCTACTGATTAACACGGAATCCGAACCACGGGTATATACAACGTATGGCACCCATTGGGAAGGCGACCGCCAATCTGTACTCAATCAAGATTCCTTTATTTCTATTTGGCGGACCTACTGATTAACACGGAATCCGAACCACGGGTATATACAACGTATGGCAACGATTGGGAAGGCGACCGCCAATCTGTACTCAATTAAGATTCCTCTTTTTCTATTTGGCGGACCTACTGATTAAAACGGAATCCGAACCACGGGTATATACAACGTATGGCAACCATTGGGAAGGCGACCGCTAATCTGTACTCAATTAAGATTCCTTTATTTCTATTTAGCGAACCTACTAATTAACACGGAATCCGAACCTCGGGTATATACAACGTATGGCACCCATTGGGAAGACGACCGCCAATCTGTACTCAATCAAGATTCCTTTATTTCTATTTAGCGAACCTACTGATTAACACGGAATCCGAACCACGGGTATATACAACGTATGGCAACCATTGGGAAGGCGACCGCCAATCTGTACTCAATTAAGATTCCTTTATTTCTATTTGGCGGACCTACTGATTAACACGGAATCCGAACCACGGGTATATACAACGTATGGCAACCATTGGGAAGGCGACCGCCAATCTGTACTCAATTAAGATTCCTTTATTTCTATTTAGCGGACCTACTGATTAACACGGAATCCGAACCACGGGTATATACAACGTATGGCAACCATTGGGAAGGCGACCGCTAATCTGTACTCAATCAAGATTCCTTTATTTCTATTTAGCGGACCTACTGATTAACACGGAATCCGAACCACGGGTATATACAACGTATGGCACCCATTGGGAAGGCGACCGCCAATCTGTACTCAATTAAGATTCCTTTATTTCTATTTAGCGGACCTACTGATTAACACGGAATCCGAACCACGGGTATATACAACGTATGGCAACCATTGGGAAGGCGACCGCTAATCTGTACTCAATCAAGATTCCTTTATTTCTATTTAGCGGACCTACTGATTTACACGGAATCCGAACCACGGGTATATACAACGTATGGCAACCATTGGGAAGGCGACCGCCAATCTGTACTCAATTAAGATTCCTTTATTTCTATTTAGCGGACCTACTGATTAACACGGAATCCGAACCACAGGTATATAAAACGTATGGCACCCATTGGGAAGGCGACCGCTAATCTGTACTCAATTAAGATTCCTTTATTTCTATTTGGCGGACCTACTGATTAACACGGAATCCGAACCACGGGTATATAAAACGTATGGCACCCATTGGGAAGGCGAACGCCAATCTGTACTCAATCAAGATTCCTTTATTTCTATTTAGCGAACCTACTGATTAACACGGAATCCGAACCACAGGTATATACAACGTATGGCACCCATTGGGAAGGCGACCGCCAATCTGTACTCAATCAAGATTCCTTTATTTCTATTTAGCGAACCTACTGATTAACACGGAATCCGAACCACGGGTATATACAACGTATGGCAACCATTGGGAAGGCGACCGCCAATCTGTACTCAATTAAGATTCCTTTATTTCTATTTAGCGGACCTACTGATTAACACGGAATCCGAACCACGGGTATATACAACGTATGGCACCCATTGGGAAGGCGACCGCCAATCTGTACTCAATTTAGATTCCTTTATTTCTATTTGGCGGACCTACTGATTAACACGGAATCCGAACCACGGGTATATACAACGTATGGCAACCATTGGGAAGGCGACCGCCAATCTGTACTCAATCAAGATTCCTTTATTTCTATTTAGCGAACCTACTGATTAACACGGAATCCGAACCACGGGTATATACAACGTATGGCAACCATTGGGAAGGTGACCGCCAATCTGTACTCAATCAAGATTCCTTTATTTCTATTTAGCGAACCTACTGATTAACACGGAATCCGAACCACGGGTATATACAACGTATGGCACCCATTGGGAAGGCGACCGCCAATCTGTACTCAATCAAGATTCCTTTATTTCTATTTAGCGAACCTACTGATTAACACGGAATCCGAACCACGGGTATATACAACGTATGGCACCTATTGGGAAGGCGACCGCCAATCTGTACTCAATCAAGATTCCTTTATTTCTATTTAGCGAACCTACTGATTAACACGGAATCCGAACCACGGGTATATACAACGTATGGCAACCATTGGGAAGGCGACCGCTAATCTGTACTCAATTAAGATTCCTTTATTTCTATTTGGCGGACCTACTGATTAACACGGAATCCGAACCACGGGTATATACAACTTATGGCAACCATTGGGAAGGCGACCGCCAATCTGTACTCAATAAAGATTCCTTTATTTCTATTTGGCGGACCTACTGATTAACACGGAATCCGAACCACGGGTATATAAAACGTATGGCACCCATTGGGAAGGCGACCGCCAATCTGTACTCAATCAAGATTCCTTTATTTCTATTTGGCGGACCTACTGATTAACACGGAATCCGAGCCACGGGTATATACAACGTATGGCAACCATTGGGAAGGCGACCGCCAATCTGTACTCAATTAAGATTCCTTTATTTCTATTTGGCGGACCTACTGATTAACACGGAATCCCAACCACGGGTATATACAACGTATGGCACCCATTGGGAAGGCGACCGCCAATCTGTACTCAATCAAGATTCCTTTATTTCTATTTGGCGGACCTACTGATTAACACGGAATCCGAACCACGGGTATATACAACGTATGGCAACCATTGGGAAGGCGACCGCCAATCTGTACTCAATCAAGATTCCTTTATTTCTATTTAGCGAACCTACTGATTAACACGGAATCCGAACCACGGGTATATACAACGTATGGCACCCATTGGGAAGGCGACCGCCAATCTGTACTCAATCAAGATTCCTTTATTTCTATTTAGCGAACCTACTGATTAACACGGAATCCGAACCACGGGTATATACAACGTAGGGCAACCATTGGGAAGGCGACCGCCAATCTGTACTCAATTAAGATTCCTTTATTTCTATTTGGCGGACCTACTGATTAACACGGAATCCGAACCACGGGTATATACAACGTATGGCAACCATTGGGAAGGCGACCGCCAATCTGTACTCAATTAAGATTCCTTTATTTCTATTTGGCGGACCTACTGATTAACACGGAATCCGAACCACGGGTATATTTAACGTATGGCACCCATTGGGAAGGCGACCGCCAATCTGTACTCAATCAAGATTCCTTTATTTCTATTTGGCGGACCTACTGATTAACACGGAATCCGAGCCACGGGTATATACAACGTATGGCAACCATTGGGAAGGCGACCGCCAATCTGTACTCAATTAAGATTCCTTTATTTCTATTTAGCGGACCTACTGATTAACACGGAATCCGAACCACGGGTATATACAACGTATGGCACCCATTGGGAAGGCGACCGCCAATCTGTACTCAATCAAGATTCCTTTATTTCTATTTGGCGGACCTACTGATTAACACGGAATCCGAACCACGGGTATATACAACGTATGGCAACCATTGGGAAGGCGACCGCCAATCTGTACTCAATTAAGATTTCTTTATTTCTATTTGGCGGTCCTACTGATTAACACGGAATCCGAACCACGGGTATATACAACGTATGGCACCCATTGGGAAGGCGACCGCCAATCTGTACTCAATCAAGATTCCTTTATTTCTATTTAGCGAACCTACTGATTAACACGGAATCCGAACCACGGTTATATACAACGTATGGCAACCATTGGGAAGGTGACCGCCAATCTGTACTCAATCAAGATTCCTTTATTTCTATTTAGCGAACCTACTGATTAACACGGAATCCGAACCACGGGTATATACAACGTATGGCAACCATTGGGAAGGCGACCGCCAATCTGTACTCAATCAAGATTCCTTTATTTCTATTTAGCGAACTTACTGATTAACACGGAATCCGAACCACGGGTATATACAACGTATGGCAACCATTGGGAAGGCGACCGCCAATCTGTACTCAATCAAGATTCCTTTATTTCTATTTAGCAAACCTACTGATTAACACGGAATCCGAACCACGGGTATATACAACGTATGGCACCCATTGGGAAGGCGACCGCTAATCTGTACTCAATTAAGATTCCTTTATTTCTATTTAGCGTACCTACTGATTAACACGGAATCCGAACCACGGGTATATACAACGTATGGCAACCATTGTGAAGGCGACCGCCAATCTGTACTCAATTAAGATTCCTTTATTTCTATTTGGCGGACCTACTGATTAACACGGAATCCGAACCACGGGTATATACAACGTATGGCAACCATTGGGAAAGCGACCGCCAATCTGTACTCAATTAAGATTCCTTTATTTCTATTTAGCGGACCTACTGATTAACACGGAATCCGAACCACGGGTATATACAACGTATGGCTACCATTGGGAAGGCGACCGCCAATCTGTACTCAATTAAGATTCCTTTATTTCTATTTGGCGGACCTACTGATTAACATGGAATCCGAACCACGGGTATATACAACGTATGGCAACCATTGGGAAGGCGACCGCCAATCTGTACTCAATTAAGATTCCTTTATTTCTATTTAGCGAACCTACTGATTAACACGGAATCCGAACCACGGGTATATACAACGTATGGCAACCATTGGGAAGGCGACCGCCAATCTGTACTCAATTAAGATTCCTTTATTTCTATTTAGCGGACCTACTGATTAACACGGAATCCGAACCACGTGTATATACAACGTATGGCACCCATTGGGAAGGCGACCGCCAATCTGTACTCAATCAAGATTCCTTTATTTCTATTTAGCGAACCTACTGATTAACACGGAATCCGAACCACGGGTATATACAACGTATGGCACCCATTGGGAAGGCGACCGCCAATCTGTACTCAATTAAGATTCCTTTATTTCTATTTGGCGGACCTACTGATTAACACGGAATCCGAACCACGGGTATATAAAACGTATGGCACCCATTGGGAAGGCGACCGCCAATCTGTACTCAATTAAGATTCCTTTATTTCTATTTGGCGGACCTACTGATTAACACGGAATCCGAACCACGGGTATATACAACGTATGGCAACCATTGGGAAGGCGACCGCCAATCTGTACTCAATTAAGATTCCTTTATTTCTATTTGGCGGACCTACTAATTAACACGGAATCCGAACCACGGGTATATAGAACGTATGGCAACCATTGGGAAGGCGACCGCCAATCTGTACTCAATTAAGATTCCTTTATTTCTATTTGGCGGACCTACTGATTAACACGGAATCCGAACCACGGGTATATACAACGTATGGCACCCATTGGGAAGGCGACCGCCAATCTGTACTCAATTAAGATTCCTTTATTTCTATTTGGCGGACCTACTGATTAACACGGAATCCGAACCACGGGTATATACAACGTATGGCACCCATTGGGAAGGCGACCGCTAATCTGTACTCAATTAAGATTCCTTTATTTCTATTTAGCGGACCTACTGATTAACACGGAATCCGAACCACGGGTATATACAACGTATGGCAACCATTGGGAAGGCGACCGCCAATCTGTACTCAATTAAGATTCCTTTATTTCTATTTGGCGGACCTACTGATTAACACGGAATCCGAACCACGGGTATATACAACGTATGGCAACCATTGGGAAAGCGACCGCCAATCTGTACTCAATTAAGATTCCTTTATTTCTATTTGGCGGACCTACTAATTAAGAGGAATCCGAACCACGGGTATATACAACGTATGGCAACCATTGGGAAGGCGACCGCCAATCTGTACTCAATTAAGATTCCTTTATTTCTATTTAGCGAACCTACTGATTAACACGGAATCCGAACCACGTGTATATACAACGTATGGCAACCATTGGGAAGGCGACCGCCAATCTGTACTCAATCAAGATTCCTCTATTTCTATTTAGCGAACCTACTGATTAACACGGAATCCGAACCACGGGTATATACAACGTATGGCAACCATTGGGAAGGCGACCGCCAATCTGTACTCAATTAAGTTTCCTTTATTTCTATTTGGCGGACCTACTAATTAACACGGAATCCGAACCACGGGTATATACAACGTATGGCTACCATTGGGAAGGCGACCGCCAATCTGTACTCAATTAAGATTCCTTTATTTCTATTTGGCGGACCTACTGATTAACACGGAATCCGAACCACGGGTATATACAACGTATGGCACCCATTGGGAAGGCGACCGCCAATCTGTACTCAATCAAGATTCCTTTATTTCTATTTAGCGAACCTACTGATTAACACGGAATCCGAACCACGGGTATATACAACGTATGGCAACCATTGGGAAGGCGACCGCCAATCTGTACTCAATTAAGATTC
This sequence comes from Ceratothoa steindachneri, assembly GCA_963969495.1. Lineage (NCBI taxonomy): Eukaryota > Metazoa > Arthropoda > Malacostraca > Isopoda > Cymothoidae > Ceratothoa > Ceratothoa steindachneri. The sequence goes on from OZ018333.1 coordinate 109,779,159, forward strand.
CTTTATTTCTATTTAGCGGACCTACTGATTAACACGGAATCCGAACCACGGGTATATACAACGTATGGCAACCATTGGGAAGGCGACCGCCAATCTGTACTCAATTAAGATTCCTTTATTTCTATTTAGCGGACCTACTGATTAACACGGAATCCGAACCACGTGTATATACAACGTATGGCACCCATTGGGAAGGCGACCGCCAATCTGTACTCAATCAAGATTCCTTTATTTCTATTTAGCGAACCTACTGATTAACACGGAATCCGAACCACGGGTATATACAACGTATGGCACCCATTGGGAAGGCGACCGCCAATCTGTACTCAATTAAGATTCCTTTATTTCTATTTGGCGGACCTACTGATTAACATGGAATCCGAACCACGGGTATATAAAACGTATGGCACCCATTGGGAAGGCGACCGCCAATCTGTACTCAATTAAGATTCCTTTATTTCTATTTGGCGGACCTACTGATTAACACGGAATCCGAACCACGGGTATATACAACGTATGGCAACCATTGGGAAGGCGACCGCCAATCTGTACTCAATTAAGATTCCTATATTTCTATTTGGCGGACCTACTAATTAACACGGAATCCGAACCACGGGTATATAGAACGTATGGCAACCATTGGGAAGGCGACCGCAAATCTGTACTCAATTAAGATTCCTTTATTTCTATTTGGCGGACCTACTGATTAACACGGAATCCGAACCACTGGTATATACAACGTATGGCACCCATTGGGAAGGCGACCGCCAATCTGTACTCAATTAAGATTCCTTTATTTCTATTTGGCGGACCTACTGATTAACACGGAATCCGAACCACGGGTATATACAACGTATGGCAACCATTGGGAAGGCGACCGCCAATCTGTACTCAATTAAGATTCCTTTATTTCTATTTGGCGGACCTACTAATTAACACGGAATCCGAACCACGGGTATATACAACGTATGGCAACCATTGGGAAGGCGACCGCCAATCTGTACTCAATTAAGATTCCTTTATTTCTATTTGGCGGACCTACTGATTAACACGGAATCCGAACCACGGGTATATACAACGTATGGCAACCATTGGGAAGGCGACCGCCAATCTGTACTCAATTAAGATTCCTTTATTTCTATTTGGCGGACCTACTGATTAACACGGAATCCGAACCACGGGTATATACAACGTATGGCAACCATTGGGAAGGCGACCGCCAATCTGTACTCAATTCAGATTCCTTTATTTCTATTTGGCGGACCTACTGATTAACACGGAATCCGAACCACGTGTATATACACCGTATGGCACCCATTGGGAAGGCGACCGCCAATCTGTACTCAATTAAGATTCCTTTCTTTCTATTTGGCGGACCTACTGATTAACACGGAATCCGAACCACGGGTATATAAAACGTATGGCACCCATTGGGAAGGCGACCGCCAATCTGTACTCAATTAAGATTCCTTTATTTCTATTTAGCGGACCTACTGATTAACACGGAATCCGAACCACGGGTATATACAACGTATGGCAACCATTGGGAAGGCGACCGCCAATCTGTACTCAATTAAGATTCCTTTATTTCTATTTGGCGGACCTACTATTTAACACGGAATCCGAACCACGGGTATATACAACGTATGGCAACCATTGGGAAGGCGACCGCCAATCTGTACTCAATTAAGATTACTTTATTTCTATTTGGCGGACCTACTGATTAACACGGAATCCGAACCACGGGTATATACAACGTATGGCACCCATTGGGAAGGCGACCGCCAATCTGTACTCAATTAAGATTCCTTTATTTCTATTTGGCGGACCTACTGATTAACACGGAATCCGAACCACGGGTATATACAACGTATGGCAACCATTGGGAAGGCGACCGCCAATCTGTACTCAATTAAGATTCCTTTATTTCTATGTGGCGGACCTACTGATTAACACGGAATCCGAACCACGGGTATATACAACGTATGGCAACCATTGGGAAGGCGACCGCCAATCTGTACTCAATTAAGATTCCTTTATTTCTATTTGGCGGACCTACTGATTAACACGGAATCCGAACCACGGGTATATACAACGTATGGCACCCATTGGGAAGGCGACCGCCAATCTGTACTCAATCAAGATTCCTTTATTTCTATTTGGCGGACCTACTGATTAACACGGAATCCGAACCACGGGTATATACAACGTATGGCAACCATTGGGAAGGCGACCGCCAATCTGTACTCAATTAAGATTCCTTTATTTCTATTTGGTGGACCTACTGATTAACACGGAATCCGAACCACGGGTATATACAACGTATGGCACCCATTGGGAAGGCGACCGCCAATCTGTACTCAATCAAGATTCCTTTATTTCTATTTAGCGAACCTACTGATTAACACGGAATCCGAACCACGGGTATATACAACGTATGGCAACCATTGGGAAGGCGACCGCCAATCTGTACTCAATCAAGATTCCTTTATTTCTATTTAGCGAACCTACTGATTAACACGGAATCCGAACCACGGGTATATACAACGTATGGCAACCATTGGGAAGGCGACCGCCAATCTGTACTCAATCAAGATTCCTTTATTTCTATTTAGCGAACTTACTGATTAACACGGAATCCGAACCACGGGTATATACAACGTATGGCAACCATTGGGAAGGCGACCGCCAATCTGTACTCAATCAAGATTCCTTTATTTCTATTTAGCGAACCTACTGATTAACACGGAATCCGAACCACGGGTATATACAACGTATGGCAACCATTGGGAAGGCGACCGCCAATCTGTACTCAATCAAGATTCCTTTATTTCTATTTAGCGAACCTACTGATTAACACGGAATCCGAACCACGGGTATATACAACGTATGGCAACCATTGGGAAGGCGACCGCCAATCTGTACTCAATTAAGATTCCTTTATTTCTATTTGGCGGACCTACTGATTAACACGGAATCCGAACCACGGGTATATACAACGTATGGCACCCATTGGGAAGGCGACCGCAAATCTGTACTCAATCAAGATTCCTTTATTTCTATTTAGCGAACCTACTGATTAACACGGAATCCGAACCACGGGTATATACAACGTATGGCAACCATTGGGAAGGCGACCGCCAATCTGTACTCAATTAAGATTCCTTTATTTCTATTTAGCGGACCTACTGATTAACACGGAATCCGAACCACGGGTATATACAACGTATGGCAACCATTGGGAAGGCGACCGCCAATCTGTACTCAATTAAGATTCCTTTATTTCTATTTAGCGGACCTACTGATTAACACGGAATCCGAACCACGTGTATATACAACGTATGGCACCCATTGGGAAGGCGACCGCCAATCTGTACTCAATCAAGATTCCTTTATTTCTATTTAGCGAACCTACTGATTAACACGGAATCCGAACCACGGGTATATACAACGTATGGCACCCATTGGGAAGGCGACCGCCAATCTGTACTCAATTAAGATTCCTTTATTTCTATTTGGCGGACCTACTGATTAACATGGAATCCGAACCACGGGTATATAAAACGTATGGCACCCATTGGGAAGGCGACCGCCAATCTGTACTCAATTAAGATTCCTTTATTTCTATTTGGCGGACCTACTGATTAACACGGAATCCGAACCACGGGTATATACAACGTATGGCAACCATTGGGAAGGCGACCGCCAATCTGTACTCAATTAAGATTCCTATATTTCTATTTGGCGGACCTACTAATTAACACGGAATCCGAACCACGGGTATATAGAACGTATGGCAACCATTGGGAAGGCGACCGCAAATCTGTACTCAATTAAGATTCCTTTATTTCTATTTGGCGGACCTACTGATTAACACGGAATCCGAACCACTGGTATATACAACGTATGGCACCCATTGGGAAGGCGACCGCCAATCTGTACTCAATTAAGATTCCTTTATTTCTATTTGGCGGACCTACTGATTAACACGGAATCCGAACCACGGGTATATACAACGTATGGCAACCATTGGGAAGGCGACCGCCAATCTGTACTCAATTAAGATTCCTTTATTTCTATTTGGCGGACCTACTAATTAACACGGAATCCGAACCACGGGTATATACAACGTATGGCAACCATTGGGAAGGCGACCGCCAATCTGTACTCAATTAAGATTCCTTTATTTCTATTTGGCGGACCTACTGATTAACACGGAATCCGAACCACGGGTATATACAACGTATGGCAACCATTGAGAAGGCGACCGCCAATCTGTACTCAATTAAGATTCCTTTATTTCTATTTGGCGGACCTACTGATTAACACGGAATCCGAACCACGGGTATATACAACGTATGGCAACCATTGGGAAGGCGACCGCCAATCTGTACTCAATTCAGATTCCTTTATTTCTATTTGGCGGACCTACTGATTAACACGGAATCCGAACCACGTGTATATACACCGTATGGCACCCATTGGGAAGGCGACCGCCAATCTGTACTCAATTAAGATTCCTTTCTTTCTATTTGGCGGACCTACTGATTAACACGGAATCCGAACCACGGGTATATAAAACGTATGGCACCCATTGGGAAGGCGACCGCCAATCTGTACTCAATTAAGATTCCTTTATTTCTATTTAGCGGACCTACTGATTAACACGGAATCCGAACCACGGGTATATACAACGTATGGCAACCATTGGGAAGGCGACCGCCAATCTGTACTCAATTAAGATTCCTTTATTTCTATTTGGCGGACCTACTATTTAACACGGAATCCGAACCACGGGTATATACAACGTATGGCAACCATTGGGAAGGCGACCGCCAATCTGTACTCAATTAAGATTACTTTATTTCTATTTGGCGGACCTACTGATTAACACGGAATCCGAACCACGGGTATATACAACGTATGGCACCCATTGGGAAGGCGACCGCCAATCTGTACTCAATTAAGATTCCTTTATTTCTATTTGGCGGACCTACTGATTAACACGGAATCCGAACCACGGGTATATACAACGTATGGCAACCATTGGGAAGGCGACCGCCAATCTGTACTCAATTAAGATTCCTTTATTTCTATGTGGCGGACCTACTGATTAACACGGAATCCGAACCACGGGTATATACAACGTATGGCAACCATTGGGAAGGCGACCGCCAATCTGTACTCAATTAAGATTCCTTTATTTCTATTTGGCGGACCTACTGATTAACACGGAATCCGAACCACGGGTATATACAACGTATGGCACCCATTGGGAAGGCGACCGCCAATCTGTACTCAATCAAGATTCCTTTATTTCTATTTGGCGGACCTACTGATTAACACGGAATCCGAACCACGGGTATATACAACGTATGGCAACCATTGGGAAGGCGACCGCCAATCTGTACTCAATTAAGATTCCTTTATTTCTATTTGGTGGACCTACTGATTAACACGGAATCCGAACCACGGGTATATACAACGTATGGCACCCATTGGGAAGGCGACCGCCAATCTGTACTCAATCAAGATTCCTTTATTTCTATTTAGCGAACCTACTGATTAACACGGAATCCGAACCACGGGTATATACAACGTATGGCAACCATTGGGAAGGCGACCGCCAATCTGTACTCAATCAAGATTCCTTTATTTCTATTTAGCGAACCTACTGATTAACACGGAATCCGAACCACGGGTATATACAACGTATGGCAACCATTGGGAAGGCGACCGCCAATCTGTACTCAATCAAGATTCCTTTATTTCTATTTAGCGAACTTACTGATTAACACGGAATCCGAACCACGGGTATATACAACGTATGGCAACCATTGGGAAGGCGACCGCCAATCTGTACTCAATCAAGATTCCTTTATTTCTATTTAGCGAACCTACTGATTAACACGGAATCCGAACCACGGGTATATACAACGTATGGCAACCATTGGGAAAGCGACCGCCAATCTGTACTCAATTAAGATTCCTTTATTTCTATTTAGCGGACCTATTGATCAACACGGAATCCGAACCAAGGGTATATACAACGTATGGCTACCATTGGGAAGGCGACCGCCAATCTGTACTCAATTAAGATTCCTTTATTTCTATTTGGCGGACCTACTGATTAACACGGAATCCGAACCACGGGTATATACAACGTATGGCAACCATTGGGAAGGCGACCGCCAATCTGTACTCAATTAAGATTCCTTTATTTCTATTTAGCGAACCTACTGATTAACACGGAATCCGAACCACGGGTATATACAACGTATGGCAACCATTGGGAAGGCGACCGCCAATCTGTACTCAATTAAAATTCCTTTATTTCTATTTAGCGGACCTACTGATTAACACGGAATCCGAACCACGTGTATATACAACGTATGGCACCCATTGGGAAGGCGACCGCCAATCTGTATTCAATCAAGATTCCTTTATTTCTATTTAGCGAACCTACTGATTAACACGGAATCCGAACCACGGGTATATACAACGTATGGCAACCATTGGGAGGGCGACCGCCAATCTGTACTCAATTAAGATTCCTTTATTTCTATTTGGCGGACCTACTGATTAACACGGAATCCGAACCACGGGTATATACAACGTATGGCACCCATTGGGAAGGCGACCGCCAATCTGTACTCAATCAAGTTTCCTTTATTTCTATTTAGCGAACCTACTGATTAACACGGAATCCGAACCACGGGTATATACAACGTATGGCAACCATTGGAAAGGCGACCGCCAATCTATACTCAATCAAGTTTCCTTTATTTCTATTTAGCGAACCTACTGATTAACACGGAATCCGAACCACGGGTATATACAACGTATGGCAACCATTGGGAAGGCGACCGCCAATCTGTACTCAATTAAGATTCCTTTATTTCTATTTGGCGGACCTACTGATTAACACGGAATCCGAACCACGGGTATATACAACGTATGGCAACCATTGGGAAGGCGACCGCCAATCTGTACTCAATTAAGATTCCTTTATTTCTATTTGGCGGACCTACTGATTAACACGGAATCCGAACCACGGGTATATACAACGTATGGCACCCATTGGGAAGGCGACCGCCATCTGTACTCAATCAAGTTTCCTTTATTTCTATTTAGCGAACCTACTGATTAACACGGAATCCGAACCACGGGTATATACAACGTATGGCAACCATTGGGAAGGCGACCGCCAATCTGTACTCAATTAAGATTCCTTTATTGCTATTTGGCGGACCTACTAATTAACACGGAATCCGAACCACGGGTATATACAACGTATGGCAACCATTGGGAAGGCGACCGCCAATCTGTACTCAATTAAGATTCCTTTATTTCTATTTGGCGGACCTACTGATTAACACGGAATCCGAACCACGGGTATATACAACGTATGGCACCCATTGGGAAGGCGACCGCCAATCTGTACTCAATCAAGTTTCCTTTATTTCTATTTAGCGAACCTACTGATTAACACGGAATCCGAACCACGACTATATACAACGTATGGCAACCATTGGGAAGGCGACCGCCAATCTGTACTCAATTAAGATTCCTTTATTTCTATTTGGCGGACCTACTAATTAACACGGAATCCGAACCACGGGTATATACAACGTATGGCAACCATTGGGAAGGCGACCGCCAATCTGTACTCAATTAAGATTCCTTTATTTCTATTTGGCGGACCTACTGATTAACACGGAATCCGAACCACGGGTATATACAACGTATGGCACCCATTGGGAAGGCGACCGCCAATCTGTACTCAATTAAGATTCCTTTATTTCTATTTAGCGGACCTACTGATTAACACGGAATCCGAACCACGGGTATATACAACGTATGGCAACCATTGGGAAGGCGACCGCCAATCTGTACTCAATTAAGATTCCTTAATTTCTATTTGGCGGACCTACTGATTAACACGGAATCCGAACCACGGGTATATACAACGTATGGCAACCATTGGGAAGGCGACCGCCAATCTGTACTCAATTAAGATTCCTTTATTTCTATTTGGCGGACCTACTAATTAACACGGAATCCGAACCACGGGTATATACAACGTATGGCAACCATTGGGAAGGCGACCGCCAATCTGTACTCAATCAAGATTCCTTTATTTCTATTTGGCGGAACTACTGATTAACACGGAATCCGAACCACGGGTATATACAACGTATGGCACCCATTGGGAAGGCGACCGCCAATCTGTACTTAATCAAGTTTCCTTTATTTCTATTTAGGGAACCTACTGATTAACACGGAATCCGAACCACGGGTATATACAACGTATGGCACCCATTGGGAAGGCGACCGCCAATCTGTACTCAATTAAGATTCCTTTATTTCTATTTGGCGGACCTACTAATTAACACGGAATCCGAACCACGGGTATATACAACGTATGGCACCCATTGGGAAGGCGACCGCCAATCTGTACTTAATCAAGTTTCCTTTATTTCTATTTAGGGAACCTACTGATTAACACGGAATCCGAACCACGGGTATATACAACGTATGGCACCCATTGGGAAGGCGACCGCCAATCTGTACTCAATTAAGATTCCTTTATTTCTATTTGGCGGACCTACTAATTAACACGGAATCCGAACCACGGGTATATACAACGTATGGCAACCATTGGGAAGGCGACCGCCAATCTGTACTCAATTAAGATTCCTTTATTTCTATTTGGCGGACCTACTGATTAACACGGAATCCGAACCACGGGTATATACAACGTATGGCACCCATTGGGAAGGCGACCGCCAATCTGTACTCAATCAAGTTTCCTTTATTTCTATTTAGCGAACCTACTGATTAACACGGAATCCGAACCACGGGTATATACAACGTATGGCAACCATTGGGAAGGCGACCGCCAATCTGTACTCAATTAAGATTCCTTTATTTCTATTTGGCGGACCTACTGATTAACACGGAATCCGAACCACGGGTATATACAACGTATGGCAACCATTGGGAAGGCGACCGCCAATCTGTACTCAATTAAGATTCCTTTATTTCTATTTAGCGAACCTACTGATTAACACGGAATCCGAACCACGGGTATATACAACGTATGGCACCCATTGGGAAGGCGACCGCCAATCTGTACTCAATCAAGATTCCTTTATTTCTATTTGGCGGACCTACTGATTAACACGGAATCCGAACCACGGGTATATACAACGTATGGCAACCATTGGGAAGGCGACCGCCAATCTGTACTCAATTAAGATTCCTTTATTTCTATTTGGCGGACCTACTGATTAACACGGAATCCGAACCACGTGTATATACAACGTATGGCACCCATTGGGAAGGCGACCGCTAATCTGTACTCAATTAAGATTCCTTTTTTACCTTTTGGCGGACCTACTGATTAACACGAAATCCGAACCACGGGTATATACAACGTATGGCAACCATTGGGAAGGCGACCGCCAATCTGTACTCAATTAAGATTCCTTTATTTCTATTTGGCAAACCTACTGATTAACAGGGAATCCGAACCACGGCTATATACAACGTATGGCAACCATTGGGAAGGCGACCGCCAATCTGTACTCAATTAAGATTCCTTTATTTCTATTTAGCGAACCTACTGATTAACACGGAATCCGAACCACGGGTATATACAACGTATGGCACCCATTGGGAAGGCGACCGCCAATCTGTACTCAATCAAGATTCCTTTATTTCTATTTGGCGGACCTACTGATTAACACGGAATCCGAACCACGGGTATATACAACGTATGGCAACCATTGGGAAGGCGACCGCCAATCTGTACTCAATTAAGATTCCTCTTTTTCTATTTGGCGGACCTACTGATTAAAACGGAATCCGAACCACGGGTATATACAACGTATGGCAACCATTGGGAAGGCGACCGCTAATCTGTACTCAATTAAGATTCCTTTATTTCTATTTAGCGAACCTACTAATTAACACGGAATCCGAACCTCGGGTATATACAACGTATGGCACCCATTGGGAAGACGACCGCCAATCTGTACTCAATCAAGATTCCTTTATTTCTATTTAGCGAACCTACTGATTAACACGGAATCCGAACCACGGGTATATACAACGTATGGCAACCATTGGGAAGGCGACCGCCAATCTGTACTCAATTAAGATTCCTTTATTTCTATTTGGCGGACCTACTGATTAACACGGAATCCGAACCACGGGTATATACAACGTATGGCAACCATTGGGAAGGCGACCGCCAATCTGTACTCAATTAAGATTCCTTTATTTCTATTTAGCGGACCTACTGATTAACACGGAATCCGAACCACGGGTATATACAACGTATGGCAACCATTGGGAAGGCGACCGCTAATCTGTACTCAATCAAGATTCCTTTATTTCTATTTAGCGGACCTACTGATTAACACGGAATCCGAACCACGGGTATATACAACGTATGGCACCCATTGGGAAGGCGACCGCCAATCTGTACTCAATTAAGATTCCTTTATTTCTATTTAGCGGACCTACTGATTAACACGGAATCCGAACCACGGGTATATACAACGTATGGCAACCATTGGGAAGGCGACCGCTAATCTGTACTCAATCAAGATTCCTTTATTTCTATTTAGCGGACCTACTGATTTACACGGAATCCGAACCACGGGTATATACAACGTATGGCAACCATTGGGAAGGCGACCGCCAATCTGTACTCAATTAAGATTCCTTTATTTCTATTTAGCGGACCTACTGATTAACACGGAATCCGAACCACAGGTATATAAAACGTATGGCACCCATTGGGAAGGCGACCGCTAATCTGTACTCAATTAAGATTCCTTTATTTCTATTTGGCGGACCTACTGATTAACACGGAATCCGAACCACGGGTATATAAAACGTATGGCACCCATTGGGAAGGCGAACGCCAATCTGTACTCAATCAAGATTCCTTTATTTCTATTTAGCGAACCTACTGATTAACACGGAATCCGAACCACAGGTATATACAACGTATGGCACCCATTGGGAAGGCGACCGCCAATCTGTACTCAATCAAGATTCCTTTATTTCTATTTAGCGAACCTACTGATTAACACGGAATCCGAACCACGGGTATATACAACGTATGGCAACCATTGGGAAGGCGACCGCCAATCTGTACTCAATTAAGATTCCTTTATTTCTATTTAGCGGACCTACTGATTAACACGGAATCCGAACCACGGGTATATACAACGTATGGCACCCATTGGGAAGGCGACCGCCAATCTGTACTCAATTTAGATTCCTTTATTTCTATTTGGCGGACCTACTGATTAACACGGAATCCGAACCACGGGTATATACAACGTATGGCAACCATTGGGAAGGCGACCGCCAATCTGTACTCAATCAAGATTCCTTTATTTCTATTTAGCGAACCTACTGATTAACACGGAATCCGAACCACGGGTATATACAACGTATGGCAACCATTGGGAAGGTGACCGCCAATCTGTACTCAATCAAGATTCCTTTATTTCTATTTAGCGAACCTACTGATTAACACGGAATCCGAACCACGGGTATATACAACGTATGGCACCCATTGGGAAGGCGACCGCCAATCTGTACTCAATCAAGATTCCTTTATTTCTATTTAGCGAACCTACTGATTAACACGGAATCCGAACCACGGGTATATACAACGTATGGCAACCATTGGGAAGGCGACCGCCAATCTGTACTCAATCAAGATTCCTTTATTTCTATTTAGCGAACCTACTGATTAACACGGAATCCGAACCACGGGTATATACAACGTATGGCACCCATTGGGAAGGCGAGCGCCAATCTGTACTCAATCAAGATTCCTTTATTTCTATTTAGCGAACCTACTGATTAACACGGAATCCGAACCACGGGTATATACAACGTAGGGCAACCATTGGGAAGGCGACCGCCAATCTGTACTCAATTAAGATTCCTTTATTTCTATTTGGCGGACCTACTGATTAACACGGAATCCGAACCACGGGTATATACAACGTATGGCAACCATTGGGAAGGCGACCGCCAATCTGTACTCAATTAAGATTCCTTTATTTCTATTTGGCGGACCTACTGATTAACACGGAATCCGAACCACGGGTATATTTAACGTATGGCACCCATTGGGAAGGCGACCGCCAATCTGTACTCAATCAAGATTCCTTTATTTCTATTTGGCGGACCTACTGATTAACACGGAATCCGAGCCACGGGTATATACAACGTATGGCAACCATTGGGAAGGCGACCGCCAATCTGTACTCAATTAAGATTCCTTTATTTCTATTTGGCGGACCTACTGATTAACACGGAATCCGAACCACGGGTATATACAACGTATGGCACCCATTGGGAAGGCGACCGCCAATCTGTACTCAATCAAGATTCCTTTATTTCTATTTGGCGGACCTACTGATTAACACGGAATCCGAACCACGGGTATATACAACGTATGGCAACCATTGGGAAGGCGACCGCCAATCTGTACTCAATTAAGATTCCTTTATTTCTATTTGGCGGTCCTACTGATTAACACGGAATCCGAACCACGGGTATATACAACGTATGGCACCCATTGGGAAGGCGACCGCCAATCTGTACTCAATCAAGATTCCTTTATTTCTATTTAGCGAACCTACTGATTAACACGGAATCCGAACCACGGTTATATACAACGTATGGCAACCATTGGGAAGGTGACCGCCAATCTGTACTCAATCAAGATTCCTTTATTTCTATTTAGCGAACCTACTGATTAACACGGAATCCGAACCACGGGTATATACAACGTATGGCAACCATTGGGAAGGCGACCGCCAATCTGTACTCAATCAAGATTCCTTTATTTCTATTTAGCGAACTTACTGATTAACACGGAATCCGAACCACGGGTATATACAACGTATGGCAACCATTGGGAAGGCGACCGCCAATCTGTACTCAATCAAGATTCCTTTATTTCTATTTAGCAAACCTACTGATTAACACGGAATCCGAACCACGGGTATATACAACGTATGGCACCCATTGGGAAGGCGACCGCTAATCTGTACTCAATTAAGATTCCTTTATTTCTATTTAGCGTACCTACTGATTAACACGGAATCCGAACCACGGGTATATACAACGTATGGCAACCATTGTGAAGGCGACCGCCAATCTGTACTCAATTAAGATTCCTTTATTTCTATTTGGCGGACCTACTGATTAACACGGAATCCGAACCACGGGTATATACAACGTATGGCAACCATTGGGAAAGCGACCGCCAATCTGTACTCAATTAAGATTCCTTTATTTCTATTTAGCGGACCTACTGATTAACACGGAATCCGAACCACGGGTATATACAACGTATGGCTACCATTGGGAAGGCGACCGCCAATCTGTACTCAATTAAGATTCCTTTATTTCTATTTGGCGGACCTACTGATTAACATGGAATCCGAACCACGGGTATATACAACGTATGGCAACCATTGGGAAGGCGACCGCCAATCTGTACTCAATTAAGATTCCTTTATTTCTATTTAGCGAACCTACTGATTAACACGGAATCCGAACCACGGGTATATACAACGTATGGCAACCATTGGGAAGGCGACCGCCAATCTGTACTCAATTAAGATTCCTTTATTTCTATTTAGCGGACCTACTGATTAACACGGAATCCGAACCACGTGTATATACAACGTATGGCACCCATTGGGAAGGCGACCGCCAATCTGTACTCAATCAAGATTCCTTTATTTCTATTTAGCGAACCTACTGATTAACACGGAATCCGAACCACGGGTATATACAACGTATGGCACCCATTGGGAAGGCGACCGCCAATCTGTACTCAATTAAGATTCCTTTATTTCTATTTGGCGGACCTACTGATTAACACGGAATCCGAACCACGGGTATATAAAACGTATGGCACCCATTGGGAAGGCGACCGCCAATCTGTACTCAATTAAGATTCCTTTATTTCTATTTGGCGGACCTACTGATTAACACGGAATCCGAACCACGGGTATATACAACGTATGGCAACCATTGGGAATGCGACCGCCAATCTGTACTCAATTAAGATTCCTTTATTTCTATTTGGCGGACCTACTAATTAACACGGAATCCGAACCACGGGTATATAGAACGTATGGCAACCATTGGGAAGGCGACCGCCAATCTGTACTCAATTAAGATTCCTTTATTTCTATTTGGCGGACCTACTGATTAACACGGAATCCGAACCACGGGTATATACAACGTATGGCACCCATTGGGAAGGCGACCGCCAATCTGTACTCAATTAAGATTCCTTTATTTCTATTTGGCGGACCTACTGATTAACACGGAATCCGAACGACGGGTATATACAACGTATGGCACCCATTGGGAAGGCGACCGCTAATCTGTACTCAATTAAGATTCCTTTATTTCTATTTAGCGGACCTACTGATTAACACGGAATCCGAACCACGGGTATATACAACGTATGGCAACCATTGGGAAGGCGACCGCCAATCTGTACTCAATTAAGATTCCTTTATTTCTATTTGGCGGACCTACTGATTAACACGGAATCCGAACCACGGGTATATACAACGTATGGCAACCATTGGGAAAGCGACCGCCAATCTGTACTCAATTAAGATTCCTTTATTTCTATTTGGCGGACCTACTAATTAAGAGGAATCCGAACCACGGGTATATACAACGTATGGCAACCATTGGGAAGGCGACCGCCAATCTGTACTCAATTAAGATTCCTTTATTTCTATTTAGCGAACCTACTGATTAACACGGAATCCGAACCACGTGTATATACAACGTATGGCAACCATTGGGAAGGCGACCGCCAATCTGTACTCAATCAAGATTCCTTTATTTCTATTTAGCGAACCTACTGATTAACACGGAATCCGAACCACGGGTATATACAACGTATGGCAACCATTGGGAAGGCGACCGCCAATCTGTACTCAATTAAGTTTCCTTTATTTCTATTTGGCGGACCTACTAATTAACACGGAATCCGAACCACGGGTATATACAACGTATGGCTACCATTGGGAAGGCGACCGCCAATCTGTACTCAATTAAGATTCCTTTATTTCTATTTGGCGGACCTACTGATTAACACGGAATCCGAACCACGGGTATATACAACGTATGGCACCCATTGGGAAGGCGACCGCCAATCTGTACTCAATCAAGATTCCTTTATTTCTATTTAGCGAACCTACTGATTAACACGGAATCCGAACCACGGGTATATACAACGTATGGCAACCATTGGGAAGGCGACCGCCAATCTGTACTCAATTAAGATTCCTTTATTTGTATTTAGCGAACCTACTGATTAACACGGAATCCGAACCACGGGTATATACAACGTATGGCAACCATTGGGAAGGCGACCGCCAATCTGTACTCAATTAAGATTCCTTTATTTCTATTTAGCGGACCTACTGATTAACACGGAATCCGAACCACGTGTATATACAACGTATGGCACCCATTGGGAAGGCGACCGCCAATCTGTACTCAATCAAGATTCCTTTATTTCTATTTAGCGAACCTACTGATTAACACGGAATCCGAACCACGGGTATATACAACGTATGGCACCCATTGGGAAGGCGACCGCCAATCTGTACTCAATTAAGATTCCTTTTTTTCTATTTGGCGGACCTACTGATTAACATGGAATCCGAACCACGGGTATATAAAACGTATGGCACCCATTGGGAAGGCGACCGCCAATCTGTACTCAATTAAGATTCCTTTATTTCTATTTGGCGGACCTACTGATTAACACGGAATCCGAACCACGGGTATATACAACGTATGGCAACCATTGGGAAGGCGACCGCCAATCTGTACTCAATCAAGATTCCTTTATTTCTATTTAGCGAACCTACTGATTAACACGGAATCCGAACCACGGGTATATACAACGTATGGCAACCATTGGGAAGGCGACCGCCAATCTGTACTCAATTAAGATTCCTTTATTTCTATTTGGCGGACCTACTGATTAACACGGAATCCGAACCACGGGTATATACAACGTATGGCAACCATTGGGAAGGCGACCGCCAATCTGTACTCAATTAAGATTCCTTTATTTCTATTTAGCGGACCTACTGATTAACACGGAATCCGAACCACGGGTATATACAACGTATGGCAACCATTGGGAAGGCGACCGCTAATCTGTACTCAATCAAGATTCCTTTATTTCTATTTAGCGGACCTACTGATTTACACGGAATCCGAACCACGGGTATATACAACGTATGGCAACCATTGGGAAGGCGACCGCCAATCTGTACTCAATTAAGATTCCTTTATTTCTATTTAGCGGACCTACTGATTAACACGGAATCCGAACCACAGGTATATAAAACGTATGGCACCCATTGGGAAGGCGACCGCTAATCTGTACTCAATTAAGATTCCTTTATTTCTATTTGGCGGACCTACTGATTAACACGGAATCCGAACCACGGGTATATAAAACGTATGGCACCCATTGGGAAGGCGAACGCCAATCTGTACTCAATCAAGATTCCTTTATTTCTATTTAGCGAACCTACTGATTAACACGGAATCCGAACCACAGGTATATACAACGTATGGCACCCATTGGGAAGGCGACCGCCAATCTGTACTCAATCAAGATTCCTTTATTTCTATTTAGCGAACCTACTGATTAACACGGAATCCGAACCACGGGTATATACAACGTATGGCAACCATTGGGAAGGCGACCGCCAATCTGTACTCAATTAAGATTCCTTTATTTCTATTTAGCGGACCTACTGATTAACACGGAATCCGAACCACGGGTATATACAACGTATGGCACCCATTGGGAAGGCGACCGCCAATCTGTACTCAATTTAGATTCCTTTATTTCTATTTGGCGGACCTACTGATTAACACGGAATCCGAACCACGGGTATATACAACGTATGGCAACCATTGGGAAGGCGACCGCCAATCTGTACTCAATCAAGATTCCTTTATTTCTATTTAGCGAACCTACTGATTAACACGGAATCCGAACCACGGGTATATACAACGTATGGCAACCATTGGGAAGGTGACCGCCAATCTGTACTCAATCAAGATTCCTTTATTTCTATTTAGCGAACCTACTGATTAACACGGAATCCGAACCACGGGTATATACAACGTATGGCACCCATTGGGAAGGCGACCGCCAATCTGTACTCAATCAAGATTCCTTTATTTCTATTTAGCGAACCTACTGATTAACACGGAATCCGAACCACGGGTATATACAACGTATGGCACCTATTGGGAAGGCGACCGCCAATCTGTACTCAATCAAGATTCCTTTATTTCTATTTAGCGAACCTACTGATTAACACGGAATCCGAACCACGGGTATATACAACGTATGGCAACCATTGGGAAGGCGACCGCTAATCTGTACTCAATTAAGATTACTTTATTTCTATTTGGCGGACCTACTGATTAACACGGAATCCGAACCACGGGTATATACAACGTATGGCACCCATTGGGAAGGCGACCGCCAATCTGTACTCAATCAAGATTCCTTTATTTCTATTTAGCGAACCTACTGATTAACACGGAATCCGAACCACGGGTATATACAACGTATGGCACCCATTGGGAAGGCGACCGCCAATCTGTACTCAATTAAGATTCCTTTATTTCTATTTGGCGGACCTACTGATTAACATGGAATCCGAACCACGGGTATATACAACGTATGGCAACCATTGGGAAAGCGACCGCCAATCTGTACTCAATTAAGATTCCTTTATTTCTATTTGGCGGACCTACTAATTAAGAGGAATCCGAACCACGGGTATATACAACGTATGGCAACCATTGGGAAGGCGACCGCCAATCTGTACTCAATCAAGATTCCTTTATTTCTATTTAGCGAACCTACTGATTAACACGGAATCCGAACCACGGGTATATACAACGTATGGCAACCATTGGGAAGGCGACCGCCAATCTGTACTCAATCAAGATTCCTTTATTTCTATTTAGCGAACTTACTGATTAACACGGAATCCGAACCACGGGTATATACAACGTATGGCAACCATTGGGAAGGCGACCGCCAATCTGTACTCAATCAAGATTCCTTTATTTCTATTTAGCAAACCTACTGATTAACACGGAATCCGAACCACGGGTATATACAACGTATGGCACCCATTGGGAAGGCGACCGCTAATCTGTACTCAATTAAGATTCCTTTATTTCTATTTAGCGTACCTACTGATTAACACGGAATCCGAACCACGGGTATATACAACGTATGGCAACCATTGTGAAGGCGACCGCCAATCTGTACTCAATTAAGATTCCTTTATTTCTATTTGGCGGACCTACTGATTAACACGGAATCCGAACCACGGGTATATACAACGTATGGCAACCATTGGGAAAGCGACCGCCAATCTGTACTCAATTAAGATTCCTTTATTTCTATTTAGCGGACCTACTGATTAACACGGAATCCGAACCACGGGTATATACAACGTATGGCTACCATTGGGAAGGCGACCGCCAATCTGTACTCAATTAAGATTCCTTTATTTCTATTTGGCGGACCTACTGATTAACATGGAATCCGAACCACGGGTATATACAACGTATGGCAACCATTGGGAAGGCGACCGCCAATCTGTACTCAATTAAGATTCCTTTATTTCTATTTAGCGAACCTACTGATTAACACGGAATCCGAACCACGGGTATATACAACGTATGGCAACCATTGGGAAGGCGACCGCCAATCTGTACTCAATTAAGATTCCTTTATTTCTATTTAGCGGACCTACTGATTAACACGGAATCCGAACCACGTGTATATACAACGTATGGCACCCATTGGGAAGGCGACCGCCAATCTGTACTCAATCAAGATTCCTTTATTTCTATTTAGCGAACCTACTGATTAACACGGAATCCGAACCACGGGTATATACAACGTATGGCACCCATTGGGAAGGCGACCGCCAATCTGTACTCAATTAAGATTCCTTTATTTCTATTTGGCGGACCTACTGATTAACACGGAATCCGAACCACGGGTATATAAAACGTATGGCACCCATTGGGAAGGCGACCGCCAATCTGTACTCAATTAAGATTCCTTTATTTCTATTTGGCGGACCTACTGATTAACACGGAATCCGAACCACGGGTATATACAACGTATGACAACCATTGGGAAGGCGACCGCCAATCTGTACTCAATTAAGATTCCTTTATTTCTATTTGGCGGACCTACTAATTAACACGGAATCCGAACCACGGGTATATAGAACGTATGGCAACCATTGGGAAGGCGACCGCCAATCTGTACTCAATTAAGATTCCTTTATTTCTATTTGGCGGACCTACTGATTAACACGGAATCCGAACCACGGGTATATACAACGTATGGCACCCATTGGGAAGGCGACCGCCAATCTGTACTCAATTAAGATTCCTTTATTTCTATTTGGCGGACCTACTGATTAACACGGAATCCGAACCACGGGTATATACAACGTATGGCACCCATTGGGAAGGCGACCGCTAATCTGTACTCAATTAAGATTCCTTTATTTCTATTTAGCGGACCTACTGATTAACACGGAATCCGAACCACGGGTATATACAACGTATGGCAACCATTGGGAAGGCGACCGCCAATCTGTACTCAATTAAGATTCCTTTATTTCTATTTGGCGGACCTACTGATTAACACGGAATCCGAACCACGGGTATATACAACGTATGGCAACCATTGGGAAAGCGACCGCCAATCTGTACTCAATTAAGATTCCTTTATTTCTATTTGGCGGACCTACTAATTAAGAGGAATCCGAACCACGGGTATATACAACGTATGGCAACCATTGGGAAGGCGACCGCCAATCTGTACTCAATTAAGATTCCTTTATTTCTATTTAGCGAACCTACTGATTAACACGGAATCCGAACCACGTGTATATACAACGTATGGCAACCATTGGGAAGGCGACCGCCAATCTGTACTCAATCAAGATTCCTTTATTTCTATTTAGCGAACCTACTGATTAACACGGAATCCGAACCACGGGTATATACAACGTATGGCAACCATTGGGAAGGCGACCGCCAATCTGTACTCAATTAAGTTTCCTTTATTTCTATTTGGCGGACCTACTAATTAACACGGAATCCGAACCACGGGTATATACAACGTATGGCTACCATTGGGAAGGCGACCGCCAATCTGTACTCAATTAAGATTCCTTTATTTCTATTTGGCGGACCTACTGATTAACACGGAATCCGAACCACGGGTATATACAACGTATGGCACCCATTGGGAAGGCGACCGCCAATCTGTACTCAATCAAGATTCCTTTATTTCTATTTAGCGAACCTACTGATTAACACGGAATCCGAACCACGGGTATATACAACGTATGGCAACCATTGGGAAGGCGACCGCCAATCTGTACTCAATTAAGATTCCTTTATTTCTATTTAGCGAACCTACTGATTAACACGGAATCCGAACCACGGGTATATACAACGTATGGCAACCATTGGGAAGGCGACCGCCAATCTGTACTCAATTAAGATTCCTTTATTTCTATTTAGCGGACCTACTGATTAACACGGAATCCGAACCACGTGTATATACAACGTATGGCACCCATTGGGAAGGCGACCGCCAATCTGTACTCAATCAAGATTCCTTTATTTCTATTTAGCGAACCTACTGATTAACACGGAATCCGAACCACGGGTATATACAACGTATGGCACCCATTGGGAAGGCGACCGCCAATCTGTACTCAATTAAGATTCCTTTATTTCTATTTGGCGGACCTACTGATTAACATGGAATCCGAACCACGGGTATATAAAACGTATGGCACCCATTGGGAAGGCGACCGCCAATCTGTACTCAATTAAGATTCCTTTATTTCTATTTGGCGGACCTACTGATTAACACGGAATCCGAACCACGGGTATATACAACGTATGGCAACCATTGGGAAGGCGACCGCCAATCTGTACTCAATTAAGATTCCTATATTTCTATTTGGCGGACCTACTAATTAACACGGAATCCGAACCACGGGTATATAGAACGTATGGCAACCATTGGGAAGGCGACCGCAAATCTGTACTCAATTAAGATTCCTTTATTTCTATTTGGCGGACCTACTGATTAACACGGAATCCGAACCACTGGTATATACAACGTATGGCACCCATTGGGAAGGCGACCGCCAATCTGTACTCAATTAAGATTCCTTTATTTCTATTTGGCGGACCTACTGATTAACACGGAATCCGAACCACGGGTATATACAACGTATGGCAACCATTGGGAAGGCGACCGCCAATCTGTACTCAATTAAGATTCCTTTATTTCTATTTAGCGAACCTACTGATTAACACGGAATCCGAACCACGGGTATATACAACGTATGGCAACCATTGGGAAGGCGACCGCCAATCTGTACTCAATTAAGATTCCTTTATTTCTATTTGGCGGACCTACTGATTAACACGGAATCCGAACCACGGGTATATACAACGTATGGCAACCATTGGGAAGGCGACCGCGAATCTGTACTCAATTAAGATTCCTTTATTTCTATTTGGCGGACCTACTGATTAACACGGAATCCGAACCACGGGTATATACAACGTATGGCAACCATTGGGAAGGCGACCGCCAATCTGTACTCAATTCAGATTCCTTTATTTCTATTTGGCGGACCTACTGATTAACACGGAATCCGAACCACGTGTATATACACCGTATGGCACCCATTGGGAAGGCGACCGCCAATCTGTACTCAATTAAGATTCCTTTCTTTCTATTTGGCGGACCTACTGATTAACACGGAATCCGAACCACGGGTATATAAAACGTATGGCACCCATTGGGAAGGCGACCGCCAATCTGTACTCAATTAAGATTCCTTTATTTCTATTTAGCGGACCTACTGATTAACACGGAATCCGAACCACGGGTATATACAACGTATGGCAACCATTGGGAAGGCGACCGCCAATCTGTACTCAATTAAGATTCCTTTATTTCTATTTGGCGGACCTACTATTTAACACGGAATCCGAACCACGGGTATATACAACGTATGGCAACCATTGGGAAGGCGACCGCCAATCTGTACTCAATTAAGATTACTTTATTTCTATTTGGCGGACCTACTGATTAACACGGAATCCGAACCACGGGTATATACAACGTATGGCACCCATTGGGAAGGCGACCGCCAATCTGTACTCAATTAAGATTCCTTTATTTCTATTTGGCGGACCTACTGATTAACACGGAATCCGAACCACGGGTATATACAACGTATGGCAACCATTGGGAAGGCGACCGCCAATCTGTACTCAATTAAGATTCCTTTATTTCTATTTGGCGGACCTACTGATTAACACGGAATCCGAACCACGGGTATATACAACGTATGGCAACCATTGGGAAGGCGACCGCCAATCTGTACTCAATTAAGATTCCTTTATTTCTATTTGGCGGACCTACTGATTAACACGGAATCCGAACCACGGGTATATACAACGTATGGCACCCATTGGGAAGGCGACCGCCAATCTGTACTCAATCAAGATTCCTTTATTTCTATTTGGCGGACCTACTGATTAACACGGAATCCGAACCACGGGTATATACAACGTATGGCAACCATTGGGAAGGCGACCGCCAATCTGTACTCAATTAAGATTCCTTTATTTCTATTTGGTGGACCTACTGATTAACACGGAATCCGAACCACGGGTATATACAACGTATGGCACCCATTGGGAAGGCGACCGCCAATCTGTACTCAATCAAGATTCCTTTATTTCTATTTAGCGAACCTACTGATTAACACGGAATCCGAACCACGGGTATATACAACGTATGGCAACCATTGGGAAGGCGACCGCCAATCTGTACTCAATCAAGATTCCTTTATTTCTATTTAGCGAACCTACTGATTAACACGGAATCCGAACCACGGGTATATACAACGTATGGCAACCATTGGGAAGGCGACCGCCAATCTGTACTCAATCAAGATTCCTTTATTTCTATTTAGCGAACTTACTGATTAACACGGAATCCGAACCACGGGTATATACAACGTATGGCAACCATTGGGAAGGCGACCGCCAATCTGTACTCAATCAAGATTCCTTTATTTCTATTTAGCGAACCTACTGATTAACACGGAATCCGAACCACGGGTATATACAACGTATGGCAACCATTGGGAAAGCGACCGCCAATCTGTACTCAATTAAGATTCCTTTATTTCTATTTAGCGGACCTATTGATTAACACGGAATCCGAACCAAGGGTATATACAACGTATGGCTACCATTGGGAAGGCGACCGCCAATCTGTACTCAATTAAGATTCCTTTATTTCTATTTGGCGGACCTACTGATTAACACGGAATCCGAACCACGGGTATATACAACGTATGGCAACCATTGGGAAGGCGACCGCCAATCTGTACTCAATTAAGATTCCTTCATTTCTATTTAGCGAACCTACTGATTAACACGGAATCCGAACCACGGGTATATACAACGTATGGCAACCATTGGGAAGGCGACCGCCAATCTGTACTCAATTAAGATTCCTTTATTTCTATTTAGCGGACCTACTGATTAACACGGAATCCGAACCACGTGTATATACAACGTATGGCACCCATTGGGAAGGCGACCGCCAATCTGTATTCAATCAAGATTCCTTTATTTCTATTTAGCGAACCTACTGATTAACACGGAATCCGAACCACGGGTATATACAACGTATGGCAACCATTGGGAAGGCGACCGCCAATCTGTACTCAATTAAGATTCCTTTATTTCTATTTGGCGGACCTACTGATTAACACGGAATCCGAACCACGGGTATATACAACGTATGGCACCCATTGGGAAGGCGACCGCCAATCTGTACTCAATCAAGTTTCCTTTATTTCTATTTAGCGAACCTACTGATTAACACGGAATCCGAACCACGGGTATATACAACGTATGGCAACCATTGGGAAGGCGACCGCCAATCTGTACTCAATCAAGTTTCCTTTATTTCTATTTAGCGAACCTACTGATTAACACGGAATCCGAACCACGGGTATATACAACGTATGGCAACCATTGGGAAGGCGACCGCCAATCTGTACTCAATTAAGATTCCTTTATTTCTATTTGGCGGACCTACTGATTAACACGGAATCCGAACCACGGGTATATACAACGTATGGCAACCATTGGGAAGGCGACCGCCAATCTGTACTCAATTAAGATTCGTTTATTTCTATTTGGCGGACCTACTGATTAACACGGAATCCGAACCACGGGTATATACAACGTATGGCACCCATTGGGAAGGCGACCGCCAATCTGTACTCAATCAAGTTTCCTTTATTTCTATTTAGCGAACCTACTGATTAACACGGAATCCGAACCACGGGTATATACAACGTATGGCAACCATTGGGAAGGCGACCGCCAATCTGTACTCAATTAAGATTCCTTTATTGCTATTTGGCGGACCTACTAATTAACACGGAATCCGAACCACGGGTATATACAACGTATGGCAACCATTGGGAAGGCGACCGCCAATCTGTACTCAATTAAGATTCCTTTATTTCTATTTGGCGGACCTACTGATTAACACGGAATCCGAACCACGGGTATATACAACGTATGGCACCCATTGGGAAGGCGACCGCCAATCTGTACTCAATCAAGTTTCCTTTATTTCTATTTAGCGAACATACTGATTAACACGGAATCCGAACCACGACTATATACAACGTATGGCAACCATTGGGAAGGCGACCGCCAATCTGTACTCAATTAAGATTCCTTTATTTCTATTTGGCGGACCTACTAATTAACACGGAATCCGAACCACGGGTATATACAACGTATGGCAACCATTGGGAAGGCGACCGCCAATCTGTACTCAATTAAGATTCCTTTATTTCTATTTGGCGGACCTACTGATTAACACGGAATCCGAACCACGGGTATATACAACGTATGGCACCCATTGGGAAGGCGACCGCCAATCTGTACTCAATTAAGATTCCTTTATTTCTATTTAGCGGACCTACTGATTAACACGGAATCCGAACCACGGGTATATACAACGTATGGCAACCATTGGGAAGGCGACCGTCAATCTGTACTCAATTAAGATTCCTTAATTTCTATTTGGCGGACCTACTGATTAACACGGAATCCGAACCACGGGTATATACAACGTATGGCAACTATTGGGAAGGCGACCGCCAATCTGTACTCAATTAAGATTCCTTTATTTCTATTTGGCGGACCTACTAATTAACATGGAATCCGAACCACGGGTATATACAACGTATGGCAACCATTGGGAAGGCGACCGCCAATCTGTACTCAATCAAGATTCCTTTATTTCTATTTGGCGGAACTACTGATTAACACGGAATCCGAACCACGGGTATATACAACGTATGGCACCCATTGGGAAGGCGACCGCCAATCTGTACTTAATCAAGTTTCCTTTATTTCTATTTAGGGAACCTACTGATTAACACGGAATCCGAACCACGGGTATATACAACGTATGGCACCCATTGGGAAGGCGACCGCCAATCTGTACTCAATTAAGATTCCTTTATTTCTATTTGGCGGACCTACTAATTAACACGGAATCCGAACCACGGGTATATACAACGTATGGCACCCATTGGGAAGGCGACCGCCAATCTGTACTTAATCAAGTTTCCTTTATTTCTATTTAGGGAACCTACTGATTAACACGGAATCCGAACCACGGGTATATACAACGTATGGCACCCATTGGGAAGGCGACCGCCAATCTGTACTCAATTAAGATTCCTTTATTTCTATTTGGCGGACCTACTAATTAACACGGAATCCGAACCACGGGTATATACAACGTATGGCAACCATTGGGAAGGCGACCGCCAATCTGTACTCAATTAAGATTCCTTTATTTCTATTTGGCGGACCTACTGATTAACACGGAATCCGAACCACGGGTATATACAACGTATGGCACCCATTGGGAAGGCGACCGCCAATCTGTACTCAATCAAGTTTCCTTTATTTCTATTTAGCGAACCTACTGATTAACACGGAATCCGAACCACGGGTATATACAACGTATGGCAACCATTGGGAAGGCGACCGCCAATCTGTACTCAATTAAGATTCCTTTATTTCTATTTGGCGGACCTACTAATTAACACGGAATCCGAACCACGGGTATATACAACGTATGGCAACCATTGGGAAGGCGACCGCCAATCTGTACTCAATTAAGATTCCTTTATTTCTATTTGGCGGACCTACTGATTAACACGGAATCCGAACCACGGGTATATACAACGTATGGCACCCATTGGGAAGGCGACCGCCAATCTGTACTCAATTAAGATTCCTTTATTTCTATTTAGCGAACCTACTGATTAACACGGAATCCGAACCACGGGTATATACAACGTATGGCAACCATTGGGAAGGCGACCGCCAATCTGTACTCAATTAAGATTCCTTTAATCTATTTAGCGGACCTACTGATTAACACGGAATCCGAACCACGGGTATATACAACGTATGGCAACCATTGGGAAGGCGACCGCCAATCTGTACTCAATTAAGATTCCTTTATTTCTATTTGGCGGACCTACTGATTAACACGGAATCCGAACCACGGGTATATACAACGTATGGCAACCATTGGGAAGGCGACCGCCAATCTGTACTCAATCAAGATTCCTTTATTTCAATTTAGCGAACCTACTGATTAACACGGAATCCGAACCACGGGTATATACAACGTATGGCAACCATTGGGAAGGCGACCGCCAATCTGTACTCAATTAGGATTCCTTTATTTCTATTTAGCGAACCTACTGATTAACACGGAATCCGAACCACGGGTATATACAACGTATGGCACCCATTGGGAAGGCGACCGCCAATCTGTACTCAATTAAGATTCCTTTATTTCTATTTGGCGGACCTACTAATTAACACGGAATCCGAACCACGGGTATATACAACGTATGGCAACCATTGGGAAGGCAACCGCCAATCTGTACTCAATTAAGATTCCTTTATTTCTATTTGGCGGAC
Source organism: Ceratothoa steindachneri (assembly GCA_963969495.1). Lineage (NCBI taxonomy): Eukaryota > Metazoa > Arthropoda > Malacostraca > Isopoda > Cymothoidae > Ceratothoa > Ceratothoa steindachneri. The sequence continues at coordinate 109,806,408 of OZ018333.1, forward strand.
CTACTGATTAACACGGAATCCGAACCACGGGTATATACAACGTATGGCACCCATTGGGAAGGCGACCGCCAATCTGTACTCAATCAAGTTTCCTTTATTTCTATTTAGCGAACCTACTGATTAACACGGAATCCGAACCACGGGTATATACAACGTATGGCAACCATTGGGAAGGCGACCGCCAATCTGTACTCAATTAAGATTCCTTTATTTCTATTTGGCGGACCTACTTATTAACACGGAATCCGAACCACGGGTATATACAACGTATGGCAACCATTGGGAAGGCGACCGCCAATCTGTACTCAATTAAGATTCCTTTATTTCTATTTGGCGGACCTACTGATTAACACGGAATCCGAACCACGGGTATATACAACGTATGGCACCCATTGGGAAGGCGACCGCCAATCTGTACTCAATTAAGATTCCTTTATTTCTATTTAGCGGACCTACTGATTAACACGGAATCCGAACCACGGGTATATACAACGTATGGCAACCATTGGGAAGGCGACCGCCAATCTGTACTCAATTAAGATTCCTTAATTTCTATTTGGCGGACCTACTGATTAACACGGAATCCGAACCACGGGTATATACAACGTATGGCAACCATTGGGAAGGCGACCGCCAATCTGTACTCAATTAAGATTCCTTTATTTCTATTTGGCGGACCTACTAATTAACACGGAATCCGAACCACGGGTATATACAACGTATGGCAACCATTGGGAAGGCGACCGCCAATCTGTACTCAATCAAGATTCCTTTATTTCTATTTGGCGGAACTACTGATTAACACGGAATCCGAACCACGGGTATATACAACGTATGGCACCCATTGGGAAGGCGACCGCCAATCTGTACTCAATCAAGTTTCCTTTATTTCTATTTAGGGAACCTACTGATTAACACGGAATCCGAACCACGGGTATATACAACGTATGGCACCCATTGGGAAGGCGACCGCCAATCTGTACTCAATTAAGATTCCTTTATTTCTATTTGGCGGACCTACTAATTAACACGGAATCCGAACCACGGGTATATACAACGTATGGCAACCATTGGGAAGGCGACCGCCAATCTGTACTCAATTAAGATTCCTTTATTTCTATTTGGCGGACCTACTGATTAACACGGAATCCGAACCACGGGTATATACAACGTATGGCACCCATTGGGAAGGCGACCGCCAATCTGTACTCAATCAAGTTTCCTTTATTTCTATTTAGCGAACCTACTGATTAACACGGAATCCGAACCACGGGTAAATACAACGTATGGCAACCATTGGGAAGGCGACCGCCAATCTGTACTCAATTAGGATTCCTTTATTTCTATTTGGCGGACCTACTAATTAACACGGAATCCGAACCACGGGTATATACAACGTATGGCAACCATTGGGAAGGCGACCGCCAATCTGTACTCAATTAAGATTCCTTTATTTCTATTTAGCGAACCTACTGATTAACACGGAATCCGAACCACGGGTATATACAACGTATGGCAACCATTGGGAAGGCGACCGCCAATCTGTACTCAATTAAGATTCCTTTATTTCTATTTAGCGGACCTACTGATTAACACGGAATCCGAACCACGGGTATATACAACGTATGGCAACCATTGGGAAGGCGACCGCCAATCTGTACTCAATTAAGATTCCTTTATTTCTATTTGGCGGAACTACTGATTAACACGGAATCCGAACCACGGGTATATACAACGTATGACAACCATTGGGAAGGCGACCGCCAATCTGTACTCAATTAAGATTCCTTTATTTCTATTTAGCGAACCTACTGATTAACACGGAATCCGAACCACGGGTATATACAACGTATGGCAACCATTGGGAAGGCGACCGCCAATCTGTACTCAATCAAGATTCCTTTATTTCAATTTAGCGAACCTACTGATTAACACGGAATCCGAACCACGGGTATATACAACGTATGGCAACCATTGGGAAGGCGACCGCCAATCTGTACTCAATTAAGATTCCTTTATTTCTATTTGGCGGACCTACTGATTAACACGGAATCCGAACCACGGGTATATACAACGTATGGCAAAATTGGGAAGGCGACCGCCAATCTGTACTCAATTAAGATTCCTTTATTTCTATTTGGCGGACCTACTGATTAACACGGAATCCGAACCACGGGTATATACAACGTATGGCAACCATTGGGAAGGCGACCGCCAATCTGTACTCAATTCAGATTCCTTTATTTCTATTTGGCGGACCTAATGATTAACACGGAATCCGAACCACGTGTATATACACCGTATGGCACCCATTGGGAAGGCGACCGCCAATCTGTACTCAATCAAGATTCCTTTATTTCTATTTAGCGAACCTACTGATTAACACGGAATCCGAACCACGGGTATATACAACGTATGGCACCCATTGGGAAGGCGACCTCCAATCTGTACTCAATTAAGATTCCTTTTTTCTATTTGGCGGACCTACTGATTAACACGGAATCCGAACCACGGGTATATAAAACGTATGGCACCCATTGGGAAGGCGACCGCCAATCTGTACTCAATTAAGATTCCTTTATTTCTATTTGGCGGACCTACTGATTAACACGGAATCCGAACCACGGGTATATACAACGTATGGCAACCATTGGGAAGGCGACCGCCAATCTGTACTCAATTAAGATTCCTTTATTTCTATTTGGCGGACCTACTGATTAACACGGAATCCGAACCACGGGTATATACAACGTATGGCAACCATTGGGAAGGCGATCGCCAATCTGTACTCAATTAAGATTCTTTTATTTCTATTTGGCGGACCTACTGATTAACACGGAATCCGAACCCCGGGTATATACAACGTATGGCAACCATTGGGAAGGCGACCGCCAATCTGTACTCAATTAAGATTCCTTTATTTCTATTTGGCGGACCTACTAATTAACACGGAATCCGAACCACGGGTATATACAACGTATGGCAACCATTGGGAAGGCGACCGCCAATCTGTACTCAATTAAGATTCCTTTATTTCTATTTGGCGGACCTACTGATTAACACGGAATCCGAACCACGGGTATATACAACGTATGGCACCCATTGGGAAGGCGACCGCCAATCTGTACTCAATCAAGTTTCCTTTATTTCTATTTAGCGAACCTACTGATTAACACGGAATCCGAACCACGGGTATATACAACGTATGGCACCCATTGGGAAGGCGACCGCCAATCTGTACTCAATTAAGATTCCTTTATTTCTATTTGGCGGACCTACTAATTAACACGGAATCCGAACCACGGGTAAATACAACGTATGGCAACCATTGGGAAGGCGACCGCCAATCTGTACTCAATTAAGATTCCTTTATTTCTATTTGGCGGACCTACTGATTAACACGGAATCCGAACCACGGGTATATACAACGTATGGCACCCATTGGGAAGGCGACCGCCAATCTGTACTCAATCAAGTTTCCTTTATTTCTATTTAGCGAACCTACTGATTAACACGGAATCCGAACCACGGGTATATACAACGTATGGCAACCATTGGGAAGGCGACCGCCAATCTGTACTCAATTAAGATTCCTTTATTTCTATTTGGCGGACATACTAATTAACACGGAATCCGAACCACGGGTATATACAACGTATGGCAACCATTGGGAAGGCGACCGCCAATCTGTACTCAATTAAGATTCCTTTATTTCTATTTAGCGAACCTACTGATTAACACGGAATCCGAACCACGTGTATATACAACGTATGGCAACCATTGGGAAGGCGACCGCCAATCTGTACTCAATCAAGATTCCTTTATTTCTATTTAGCGAACCTACTGATTAACACGGAATCCGAACCACGGGTATATACAACGTATGGCAACCATTGGGAAGGCGACCGCCAATCTGTACTCAATTAAGTTTCCTTTATTTCTATTTGGCGGACCTACTAATTAACACGGAATCCGAACCACGGGTATATACAACGTATGGCTACCATTGGGAAGGCGACCGCCAATCTGTACTCAATTAAGATTCCTTTATTTCTATTTGGCGGACCTACTGATTAACACGGAATCCGAACCACGGGTATATACAACGTATGGCACCCATTGGGAAGGCGACCGCCAATCTGTACTCAATCAAGATTCCTTTATTTCTATTTAGCGAACCTACTGATTAACACGGAATCCGAACCACGGGTATATACAACGTATGGCAACCATTGGGAAGGCGACCGCCAATCTGTACTCAATTAAGATTCCTTTATTTCTATTTAGCGAACCTACTGATTAACACGGAATCCGAACCACGGGTATATACAACGTATGGCAACCATTGGGAAGGCGACCGCCAATCTGTACTCAATTAAGATTCCTTTATTTCTATTTAGCGGACCTACTGATTAACACGGAATCCGAACCACGTGTATATACAACGTATGGCACCCATTGGGAAGGCGACCGCCAATCTGTACTCAATCAAGATTCCTTTATTTCTATTTAGCGAACCTACTGATTAACACGGAATCCGAACCACGGGTATATACAACGTATGGCACCCATTGGGAAGGCGACCGCCAATCTGTACTCAATTAAGATTCCTTTATTTCTATTTGGCGGACCTACTGATTAACATGGAATCCGAACCACGGGTATATAAAACGTATGGCACCCATTGGGAAGGCGACCGCCAATCTGTACTCAATTAAGATTCCTTTATTTCTATTTGGCGGACCTACTGATTAACACGGAATCCGAACCACGGGTATATACAACGTATGGCAACCATTGGGAAGGCGACCGCCAATCTGTACTCAATTAAGATTCCTATATTTCTATTTGGCGGACCTACTAATTAACACGGAATCCGAACCACGGGTATATAGAACGTATGGCAACCATTGGGAAGGCGACCGCAAATCTGTACTCAATTAAGATTCCTTTATTTCTATTTGGCGGACCTACTGATTAACACGGAATCCGAACCACTGGTATATACAACGTATGGCACCCATTGGGAAGGCGACCGCCAATCTGTACTCAATTAAGATTCCTTTATTTCTATTTGGCGGACCTACTGATTAACACGGAATCCGAACCACGGGTATATACAACGTATGGCAACCATTGGGAAGGCGACCGCCAATCTGTACTCAATTAAGATTCCTTTATTTCTATTTAGCGAACCTACTGATTAACACGGAATCCGAACCACGGGTATATACAACGTATGGCAACCATTGGGAAGGCGACCGCCAATCTGTACTCAATTAAGATTCCTTTATTTCTATTTGGCGGACCTACTGATTAACACGGAATCCGAACCACGGGTATATACAACGTATGGCAACCATTGGGAAGGCGACCGCGAATCTGTACTCAATTAAGATTCCTTTATTTCTATTTGGCGGACCTACTGATTAACACGGAATCCGAACCACGGGTATATACAACGTATGGCAACCATTGGGAAGGCGACCGCCAATCTGTACTCAATTCAGATTCCTTTATTTCTATTTGGCGGACCTACTGATTAACACGGAATCCGAACCACGTGTATATACACCGTATGGCACCCATTGGGAAGGCGACCGCCAATCTGTACTCAATTAAGATTCCTTTCTTTCTATTTGGCGGACCTACTGATTAACACGGAATCCGAACCACGGGTATATAAAACGTATGGCACCCATTGGGAAGGCGACCGCCAATCTGTACTCAATTAAGATTCCTTTATTTCTATTTAGCGGACCTACTGATTAACACGGAATCCGAACCACGGGTATATACAACGTATGGCAACCATTGGGAAGGCGACCGCCAATCTGTACTCAATTAAGATTCCTTTATTTCTATTTGGCGGACCTACTATTTAACACGGAATCCGAACCACGGGTATATACAACGTATGGCAACCATTGGGAAGGCGACCGCCAATCTGTACTCAATTAAGATTACTTTATTTCTATTTGGCGGACCTACTGATTAACACGGAATCCGAACCACGGGTATATACAACGTATGGCACCCATTGGGAAGGCGACCGCCAATCTGTACTCAATTAAGATTCCTTTAATTCTATTTGGCGGACCTACTGATTAACACGGAATCCGAACCACGGGTATATACAACGTATGGCAACCATTGGGAAGGCGACCGCCAATCTGTACTCAATTAAGATTCCTTTATTTCTATTTGGCGGACCTACTGATTAACACGGAATCCGAACCACGGGTATATACAACGTATGGCAACCATTGGGAAGGCGACCGCCAATCTGTACTCAATTAAGATTCCTTTATTTCTATTTGGCGGACCTACTGATTAACACGGAATCCGAACCACGGGTATATACAACGTATGGCACCCATTGGGAAGGCGACCGCCAATCTGTACTCAATCAAGATTCCTTTATTTCTATTTGGCGGACCTACTGATTAACACGGAATCCGAACCACGGGTATATACAACGTATGGCAACCATTGGGAAGGCGACCGCCAATCTGTACTCAATTAAGATTCCTTTATTTCTATTTGGTGGACCTACTGATTAACACGGAATCCGAACCACGGGTATATACAACGTATGGCACCCATTGGGAAGGCGACCGCCAATCTGTACTCAATCAAGATTCCTTTATTTCTATTTAGCGAACCTACTGATTAACACGGAATCCGAACCACGGGTATATACAACGTATGGCAACCATTGGGAAGGCGACCGCCAATCTGTACTCAATCAAGATTCCTTTATTTCTATTTAGCGAACCTACTGATTAACACGGAATCCGAACCACGGGTATATACAACGTATGGCAACCATTGGGAAGGCGACCGCCAATCTGTACTCAATCAAGATTCCTTTATTTCTATTTAGCGAACTTACTGATTAACACGGAATCCGAACCACGGGTATATACAACGTATGGCAACCATTGGGAAGGCGACCGCCAATCTGTACTCAATCAAGATTCCTTTATTTCTATTTGGCGAACCTACTGATTAACACGGAATCCGAACCACGGGTATATACAACGTATGGCAACCATTGGGAAAGCGACCGCCAATCTGTACTCAATTAAGATTCCTTTATTTCTATTTAGCGGACCTATTGATTAACACGGAATCCGAACCAAGGGTATATACAACGTATGGCTACCATTGGGAAGGCGACCGCCAATCTGTACTCAATTAAGATTCCTTTATTTCTATTTGGCGGACCTACTGATTAACACGGAATCCGAACCACGGGTATATACAACGTATGGCAACCATTGGGAAGGCGACCGCCAATCTGTACTCAATTAAGATTCCTTTATTTCTATTTAGCGAACCTACTGATTAACACGGAATCCGAACCACGGGTATATACAACGTATGGCAACCATTGGGAAGGCGACCGCCAATCTGTACTCAATTAAGATTCCTTTATTTCTATTTAGCGGACCTACTGATTAACACGGAATCCGAACCACGTGTATATACAACGTATGGCACCCATTGGGAAGGCGACCGCCAATCTGTATTCAATCAAGATTCCTTTATTTCTATTTAGCGAACCTACTGATTAACACGGAATCCGAACCACGGGTATATACAACGTATGGCAACCATTGGGAAGGCGACCGCCAATCTGTACTCAATTAAGATTCCTTTATTTCTATTTGGCGGACCTACTGATTAACACGGAATCCGAACCACGGGTATATACAACGTATGGCACCCATTGGGAAGGCGACCGCCAATCTGTACTCAATCAAGTTTCCTTTATTTCTATTTAGCGAACCTACTGATTAACACGGAATCCGAACCACGGGTATATACAACGTATGGCAACCATTGGGAAGGCGACCGCCAATCTGTACTCAATCAAGTTTCCTTTATTTCTATTTAGCGAACCTACTGATTAACACGGAATCCGAACCACGGGTATATACAACGTATGGCAACCATTGGGAAGGCGACCGCCAATCTGTACTCAATTAAGATTCCTTTATTTCTATTTGGCGGACCTACTGATTAACACGGAATCCGAACCACGGGTATATACAACGTATGGCAACCATTGGGAAGGCGACCGCCAATCTGTACTCAATTAAGATTCGTTTATTTCTATTTGGCGGACCTACTGATTAACACGGAATCCGAACCACGGGTATATACAACGTATGGCACCCATTGGGAAGGCGACCGCCAATCTGTACTCAATCAAGTTTCCTTTATTTCTATTTAGCGAACCTACTGATTAACACGGAATCCGAACCACGGGTATATACAACGTATGGCAACCATTGGGAAGGCGACCGCCAATCTGTACTCAATTAAGATTCCTTTATTGCTATTTGGCGGACCTACTAATTAACACGGAATCCGAACCACGGGTATATACAACGTATGGCAACCATTGGGAAGGCGACCGCCAATCTGTACTCAATTAAGATTCCTTTATTTCTATTTGGCGGACCTACTGATTAACACGGAATCCGAACCACGGGTATATACAACGTATGGCACCCATTGGGAAGGCGACCGCCAATCTGTAACAATCAAGTTTCCTTTATTTCTATTTAGCGAACATACTGATTAACACGGAATCCGAACCACGACTATATACAACGTATGGCAACCATTGGGAAGGCGACCGCCAATCTGTACTCAATTAAGATTCCTTTATTTCTAATTGGCGGACCTACTAATTAACACGGAATCCGAACCACGGGTATATACAACGTATGGCAACCATTGGGAAGGCGACCGCCAATCTGTACTCAATTAAGATTCCTTTATTTCTATTTGGCGGACCTACTGATTAACACGGAATCCGAACCACGGGTATATACAACGTATGGCACCCATTGGGAAGGCGACCGCCAATCTGTACTCAATTAAGATTCCTTTATTTCTATTTAGCGGACCTACTGATTAACACGGAATCCGAACCACGGGTATATACAACGTATGGCAACCATTGGGAAGGCGACCGTCAATCTGTACTCAATTAAGATTCCTTAATTTCTATTTGGCGGACCTACTGATTAACACGGAATCCGAACCACGGGTATATACAACGTATGGCAACTATTGGGAAGGCGACCGCCAATCTGTACTCAATTAAGATTCCTTTATTTCTATTTGGCGGAACTACTAATTAACACGGAATCCGAACCACGGGTATATACAACGTATGGCAACCATTGGGAAGGCGACCGCCAATCTGTACTCAATCAAGATTCCTTTATTTCTATTTGGCGGAACTACTGATTAACACGGAATCCGAACCACGGGTATATACAACGTATGGCACCCATTGGGAAGGCGACCGCCAATCTGTACTTAATCAAGTTTCCTTTATTTCTATTTAGGGAACCTACTGATTAACACGGAATCCGAACCACGGGTATATACAACGTATGGCACCCATTGGGAAGGCGACCGCCAATCTGTACTCAATTAAGATTCCTTTATTTCTATTTGGCGGACCTACTAATTAACACGGAATCCGAACCACGGGTATATACAACGTATGGCACCCATTGGGAAGGCGACCGCCAATCTGTACTTAATCAAGTTTCCTTTATTTCTATTTAGGGAACCTACTGATTAACACGGAATCCGAACCACGGGTATATACAACGTATGGCACCCATTGGGAAGGCGACCGCCAATCTGTACTCAATTAAGATTCCTTTATTTCTATTTGGCGGACCTACTAATTAACACGGAATCCGAACCACGGGTATATACAACGTATGGCAACCATTGGGAAGGCGACCGCCAATCTGTACTCAATTAAGATTCCTTTATTTCTATTTGGCGGACCTACTGATTAACACGGAATCCGAACCACGGGTATATACAACGTATGGCACCCATTGGGAAGGCGACCGCCAATCTGTACTCAATCAAGTTTCCTTTATTTCTATTTAGCGAACCTACTGATTAACACGGAATCCGAACCACGGGTATATACAACGTATGGCAACCATTGGGAAGGCGACCGCCAATCTGTACTCAATTAAGATTCCTTTATTTCTATTTGGCGGACCTACTAATTAACACGGAATCCGAACCACGGGTATATACAACGTATGGCAACCATTGGGAAGGCGACCGCCAATCTGTACTCAATTAAGATTCCTTTATTTCTATTTGGCGGACCTACTGATTAACACGGAATCCGAACCACGGGTATATACAACGTATGGCACCCATTGGGAAGGCGACCGCCAATCTGTACTCAATTAAGATTCCTTTATTTCTATTTAGCGAACCTACTGATTAACACGGAATCCGAACCACGGGTATATACAACGTATGGCAACCATTGGGAAGGCGACCGCCAATCTGTACTCAATTAAGATTCCTTTAATCTATTTAGCGGACCTACTGATTAACACGGAATCCGAACCACGGGTATATACAACGTATGGCAACCATTGGGAAGGCGACCGCCAATCTGTACTCAATTAAGATTCCTTTATTTCTATTTGGCGGACCTACTGATTAACACGGAATCCGAACCACGGGTATATACAACGTATGGCAACCATTGGGAAGGCGACCGCCAATCTGTACTCAATCAAGATTCCTTTATTTCAATTTAGCGAACCTACTGATTAACACGGAATCCGAACCACGGGTATATACAACGTATGGCAACCATTGGGAAGGCGACCGCCAATCTGTACTCAATTAGGATTCCTTTATTTCTATTTAGCGAACCTACTGATTAACACGGAATCCGAACCACGGGTATATACAACGTATGGCACCCATTGGGAAGGCGACCGCCAATCTGTACTCAATTAAGATTCCTTTATTTCTATTTGGCGGACCTACTAATTAACACGGAATCCGAACCACGGGTATATACAACGTATGGCAACCATTGGGAAGGCAACCGCCAATCTGTACTCAATTAAGATTCCTTTATTTCTATTTGGCGGACCTACTGATTAACACGGAATCCGAACCACGGGTATATACAACGTATGGCACCCATTGGGAAGGCGACCGCCAATCTGTACTCAATCAAGTTTCCTTTATTTCTATTTAGCGAACCTACTGATTAACACGGAATCCGAACCACGGGTATATACAACGTATGGCAACCATTGGGAAGGCGACCGCCAATCTGTACTCAATTAAGATTCCTTTATTTCTATTTGGCGGACCTACTTATTAACACGGAATCCGAACCACGGGTATATACAACGTATGGCAACCATTGGGAAGGCGACCGCCAATCTGTACTCAATTAAGATTCCTTTATTTCTATTTGGCGGACCTACTGATTAACACGGAATCCGAACCACGGGTATATACAACGTATGGCACCCATTGGGAAGGCGAACGCCAATCTGTACTCAATTAAGATTCCTTTATTTCTATTTAGCGGACCTACTGATTAACACGGAATCCGAACCACGGGTATATACAACGTATGGCAACCATTGGGAAGGCGACCGCCAATCTGTACTCAATTAAGATTCCTTAATTTCTATTTGGCGGACCTACTGATTAACACGGAATCCGAACCACGGGTATATACAACGTATGGCAACCATTGGGAAGGCGACCGCCAATCTGTACTCAATTAAGATTCCTTTATTTCTATTTAGCGGACCTACTAATTAACACGGAATCCGAACCACGGGTATATACAACGTATGGCAACCATTGGGAAGGCGACCGCCAATCTGTACTCAATCAAGATTCCTTTATTTCTATTTGGCGGAACTACTGATTAACACGGAATCCGAACCACGGGTATATACAACGTATGGCACCCATTGGGAAGGCGACCGCCAATCTGTACTCAATCAAGTTTCCTTTATTTCTATTTAGGGAACCTACTGATTAACACGGAATCCGAACCACGGGTATATACAACGTATGGCACCCATTGGGAAGGCGACCGCCAATCTGTACTCAATTAAGATTCCTTTATTTCTATTTGGCGGACCTACTAATTAACACGGAATCCGAACCACGGGTATATACAACGTATGGCAACCATTGGGAAGGCGACCGCCAATCTGTACTCAATTAAGATTCCTTTATTTCTATTTGGCGGACCTACTGATTAACACGGAATCCGAACCACGGGTATATACAACGTATGGCACCCATTGGGAAGGCGACCGCCAATCTGTACTCAATCAAGTTTCCTTTATTTCTATTTAGCGAACCTACTGATTAACACGGAATCCGAACCACGGGTAAATACAACGTATGGCAACCATTGGGAAGGCGACCGCCAATCTGTACTCAATTAGGATTCCTTTATTTCTATTTGGCGGACCTACTAATTAACACGGAATCCGAACCACGGGTATATACAACGTATGGCAACCATTGGGAAGGCGACCGCCAATCTGTACTCAATTAAGATTCCTTTATTTCTATTTAGCGAACCTACTGATTAACACGGAATCCGAACCACGGGTATATACAACGTATGGCAACCATTGGGAAGGCGACCGCCAATCTGTACTCAATTAAGATTCCTTTATTTCTATTTAGCGGACCTACTGATTAACACGGAATCCGAACCACGGGTATATACAACGTATGGCAACCATTGGGAAGGCGACCGCCAATCTGTACTCAATTAAGATTCCTTTATTTCTATTTGGCGGAACTACTGATTAACACGGAATCCGAACCACGGGTATATACAACGTATGACAACCATTGGGAAGGCGACCGCCAATCTGTACTCAATTAAGATTCCTTTATTTCTATTTAGCGAACCTACTGATTAACACGGAATCCGAACCACGGGTATATACAACGTATGGCAACCATTGGGAAGGCGACCGCCAATCTGTACTCAATCAAGATTCCTTTATTTCAATTTAGCGAACCTACTGATTAACACGGAATCCGAACCACGGGTATATACAACGTATGGCAACCATTGGGAAGGCGACCGCCAATCTGTACTCAATTAAGATTCCTTTATTTCTATTTGGCGGACCTACTGATTAACACGGAATCCGAACCACGGGTATATACAACGTATGGCAAAATTGGGAAGGCGACCGCCAATCTGTACTCAATTAAGATTCCTTTATTTCTATTTGGCGGACCTACTGATTAACACGGAATCCGAACCACGGGTATATACAACGTATGGCAACCATTGGGAAGGCGACCGCCAATCTGTACTCAATTCAGATTCCTTTATTTCTATTTGGCGGACCTAATGATTAACACGGAATCCGAACCACGTGTATATACACCGTATGGCACCCATTGGGAAGGCGACCGCCAATCTGTACTCAATCAAGATTCCTTTATTTCTATTTAGCGAACCTACTGATTAACACGGAATCCGAACCACGGGTATATACAACGTATGGCACCCATTGGGAAGGCGACCGCCAATCTGTACTCAATTAAGATTCCTTTTTTCTATTTGGCGGACCTACTGATTAACACGGAATCCGAACCACGGGTATATAAAACGTATGGCACCCATTGGGAAGGCGACCGCCAATCTGTACTCAATTAAGATTCCTTTATTTCTATTTGGCGGACCTACTGATTAACACGGAATCCGAACCACGGGTATATACAACGTATGGCAACCATTGGGAAGGCGACCGCCAATCTGTACTCAATTAAGATTCCTTTATTTCTATTTGGCGGACCTACTGATTAACACGGAATCCGAACCACGGGTATATACAACGTATGGCAACCATTGGGAAGGCGATCGCCAATCTGTACTCAATTAAGATTCTTTTATTTCTATTTGGCGGACCTACTGATTAACACGGAATCCGAACCCCGGGTATATACAACGTATGGCAACCATTGGGAAGGCGACCGCCAATCTGTACTCAATTAAGATTCCTTTATTTCTATTTGGCGGACCTACTAATTAACACGGAATCCGAACCACGGGTATATACAACGTATGGCAACCATTGGGAAGGCGACCGCCAATCTGTACTCAATTAAGATTCCTTTATTTCTATTTGGCGGACCTACTGATTAACACGGAATCCGAACCACGGGTATATACAACGTATGGCACCCATTGGGAAGGCGACCGCCAATCTGTACTCAATCAAGTTTCCTTTATTTCTATTTAGCGAACCTACTGATTAACACGGAATCCGAACCACGGGTATATACAACGTATGGCACCCATTGGGAAGGCGCCCGCTAATCTGTACTCAATTAAGATTCCTTTATTTCTATTTGGCGGACCTACTAATTAACACGGAATCCGAACCACGGGTAAATACAACGTATGGCAACCATTGGGAAGGCGACCGCCAATCTGTACTCAATTAAGATTCCTTTATTTCTATTTGGCGGACCTACTGATTAACACGGAATCCGAACCACGGGTATATACAACGTATGGCACCCATTGGGAAGGCGACCGCCAATCTGTACTCAATCAAGTTTCCTTTATTTCTATTTAGCGAACCTACTGATTAACACGGAATCCGAACCACGGGTATATACAACGTATGGCAACCATTGGGAAGGCGACCGCCAATCTGTACTCAATTAAGATTCCTTTATTTCTATTTGGCGGACATACTAATTAACACGGAATCCGAACCACGGGTATATACAACGTATGGCAACCATTGGGAAGGCGACCGCCAATCTGTACTCAATTAAGATTCCTTTATTTCTATTTGGCGGACCTACTGATTAACACGGAATCCGAACCACGGGTATATACAACGTATGGCAACCATTGGGAAGGCGACCACCAATCTGTACTCAATTAAGATTCCTTTATTTCTATTTGGCGGACCTACTGATTAACACGGAATCCGAACCACGGGTATATACAACGTATGGCACCCATTGGGAAGGCGACCGCCAATCTGTACTCAATCAAGATTCCTTTATTTCTATTTGGCGGACCTACTGATTAACACGGAATCCGAACCACGGGTATATACAACGTATGGCAACCATTGGGAAGGCGACCGCCAATCTGTACTCAATTAAGATTCCTTTATTTCTATTTGGCGGACCTACTGATTAACACGGAATCCGAACCACGGGTATATACAACGTATGGCACCCATTGGGAAGGCGACCGCCAATCTGTACTCAATCAAGATTCCTTTATTTCTATTTAGCGAACCTACTGATTAACACGGAATCCGAACCACGGGTATATACAACGTATGGCAACCATTGGGAAGGCGACCGCCAATCTGTACTCAATCAAGATTCCTTTATTTCTATTTAGCGAACCTACTGATTAACACGGAATCCGAACCACGGGTATATACAACGTATGGCACCCATTGGGAAGGCGACCGCCAATCTGTACTCAATTAAGATTCCTTTTTTCTATTTGGCGGACCTACTGATTAACACGGAATCCGAACCACGGGTATATAAAACGTATGGCACCCATTGGGAAGGCGACCGCCAATCTGTACTCAATTAAGATTCCTTTATTTCTATTTGGCGGACCTACTGATTAACACGGAATCCGAACCACGGGTATATACAACGTATGGCAACCATTGGGAAGGCGACCGCCAATCTGTACTCAATTAAGATTCCTTTATTTCTATTTGGCGGACCTACTGATTAACACGGAATCCGAACCACGGGTATATACAACGTATGGCAACCATTGGGAAGGCGATCGCCAATCTGTACTCAATTAAGATTCTTTTATTTCTATTTGGCGGACCTACTGATTAACACGGAATCCGAACCCCGGGTATATACAACGTATGGCAACCATTGGGAAGGCGACCGCCAATCTGTACTCAATTAAGATTCCTTTATTTCTATTTGGCGGACCTACTAATTAACACGGAATCCGAACCACGGGTATATACAACGTATGGCAACCATTGGGAAGGCGACCGCCAATCTGTACTCAATTAAGATTCCTTTATTTCTATTTGGCGGACCTACTGATTAACACGGAATCCGAACCACGGGTATATACAACGTATGGCACCCATTGGGAAGGCGACCGCCAATCTGTACTCAATCAAGTTTCCTTTATTTCTATTTAGCGAACCTACTGATTAACACGGAATCCGAACCACGGGTATATACAACGTATGGCACCCATTGGGAAGGCGCCCGCTAATCTGTACTCAATTAAGATTCCTTTATTTCTATTTGGCGGACCTACTAATTAACACGGAATCCGAACCACGGGTAAATACAACGTATGGCAACCATTGGGAAGGCGACCGCCAATCTGTACTCAATTAAGATTCCTTTATTTCTATTTGGCGGACCTACTGATTAACACGGAATCCGAACCACGGGTATATACAACGTATGGCACCCATTGGGAAGGCGACCGCCAATCTGTACTCAATCAAGTTTCCTTTATTTCTATTTAGCGAACCTACTGATTAACACGGAATCCGAACCACGGGTATATACAACGTATGGCAACCATTGGGAAGGCGACCGCCAATCTGTACTCAATTAAGATTCCTTTATTTCTATTTGGCGGACATACTAATTAACACGGAATCCGAACCACGGGTATATACAACGTATGGCAACCATTGGGAAGGCGACCGCCAATCTGTACTCAATTAAGATTCCTTTATTTCTATTTGGCGGACCTACTGATTAACACGGAATCCGAACCACGGGTATATACAACGTATGGCAACCATTGGGAAGGCGACCACCAATCTGTACTCAATTAAGATTCCTTTATTTCTATTTGGCGGACCTACTGATTAACACGGAATCCGAACCACGGGTATATACAACGTATGGCACCCATTGGGAAGGCGACCGCCAATCTGTACTCAATCAAGATTCCTTTATTTCTATTTGGCGGACCTACTGATTAACACGGAATCCGAACCACGGGTATATACAACGTATGGCAACCATTGGGAAGGCGACCGCCAATCTGTACTCAATTAAGATTCCTTTATTTCTATTTGGCGGACCTACTGATTAACACGGAATCCGAACCACGGGTATATACAACGTATGGCACCCATTGGGAAGGCGACCGCCAATCTGTACTCAATCAAGATTCCTTTATTTCTATTTAGCGAACCTACTGATTAACACGGAATCCGAACCACGGGTATATACAACGTATGGCAACCATTGGGAAGGCGACCGCCAATCTGTACTCAATCAAGATTCCTTTATTTCTATTTAGCGAACCTACTGATTAACACGGAATCCGAACCACGGGTATATACAACGTATGGCAACCATTGGGAAGGCGACCGCCAATCTGTACTCAATCAAGATTCCTTTATTTCTATTTAGCGAACTTACTGATTAACACGGAATCCGAACCACGGGTATATACAACGTATGGCAACCATTGGGAAGGCGACCGCCAATCTGTACTCAATCAAGATTCCTTTATTTCTATTTAGCGAACCTACTGATTAACACGGAATCCGAACCACGGGTATATACAACGTATGGCACCCATTGGGAAGGCGACCGCTAATCTGTACTCAATTAAGATTCCTTTATTTCTATTTAGCGGACCTACTGATTAACACGGAATCCGAACCACGGGTATATACAACGTATGGCAACCATTGGGAAAGCGACCGCCAATCTGTACTCAATTAAGATTCCTGTATTTCTATTTGGCGGACCTACTGATTAACACGGAATCCGAACCACGGGTATATACAACGTATGGCAACCATTGGGAAGGCGACCGCCAATCTGTACTCAATTAAGATTCCTTTATTTCTATTTAGCGAACCTACTGATTAACACGGAATCCGAACCACGGGTATATACAACGTATGGCAACCATTGGGAAGGCGACCGCCAATCTGTACTCAATTAAGATTCCTTTATTTCTATTTAGCGGACCTACTGATTAACACGGAATCCGAACCACGTGTATATACAACGTATGGCACCCATTGGGAAGGCGACCGCCAATCTGTACTCAATCAAGATTCCTTTATTTCTATTTAGCGAACCTACTGATTAACACGGAATCCGAACCACGGGTATATACAACGTATGGCACCCATTGGGAAGGCGACCGCCAATCTGTACTCAATTAAGATTCCTTTATTTCTATTTGGCGGACCTACTGATTAACATGGAATCGGAACCACGGGTATATAAAACGTATGGCACCCATTGGGAAGGCGACCGCCAATCTGTACTCAATTAAGATTCTGTTATTTCTATTTGGCGGACCTACTGATTAACACGGAATCTGAACCACGGGTATATACAACGTATGGCAACCATTGGGAAGGCGACCGCTAATCTGTACTCAATTAAGATTCCTTTATTTCTATTTGGCGGACCTACTAATTAACACGGAATCCGAACCACGGGTATATACAACGTATGGCAACCATTGGGAAGGCGACCGCCAATCTGTACTCAATTAAGATTCCTTTATTTCTATTTGGCGGACCTACTGATTAACACGGAATCCGAACCACGGGTATATACAACGTATGGCACCCATTGGGAAGGCGACCGCCAATCTGTACTCAATTAAGATTCCTTTATTTCTATTTGGCGGACCTACTGATTAACACGGAATCCGAACCACGGGTATATACAACGTATGGCAACCATTGGGAAGGCGACCGCCAATCTGTACTCAATTAAGATTCCTTTATTTCTATTTGGCGGACCTACTAATTAACACGGAATCCGAACCACGGGTATATACAACGTATGGCAACCATTGGGAAGGCGACCGCCAATCTGTACTCAATTAAGATTCCTTTATTTCTATTTGGCGGACCTACTGATTAACACGGAATCCGAACCACGGGTATATACAACGTATGGCACCCATTGGGAAGGCGACCGCCAATCTGTACTCAATCAAAATTCCTTTATTTCTATTTAGCGAACCTACTGATTAACACGGAATCCGAACCACGGGTATATACAACGTATGGCAACCATTGGGAAGGCGACCGCCAATCTGTACTCAATTAAGATTCCTTTATTTCTATTTGGCGGACCTACTGATTAACACGGAATCCGAACCACGGGTATATAAAACGTATGGCACCCATTGGGAAGGCGACCGCCAATCTGTACTCAATTAAGATTCCTTTATTTCTATTTGGCGGACCTACTGATTAACACGGAATCCGAACCACGGGTATATACAACGTATGGCAACCATTGGGAAGGCGACCGCCAATCTGTACTCAATTAAGATTCCTTTATTTCTATTTGGCGGACATACTGATTAACACGGAATCCGAACCACGGGTATATACAACGTATGGCAACCATTGGGAAGGCGACCGCCAATCTGTACTCAATTAAGATTCCTTTATTTCTATTTGGCGGACCTACTGATTAACACGGAATCCGAACCACGGGTATATACAACGTATGGCAACCATTGGGAAGGCGACCGCCAATCTGTACTCAATTAAGATTCCTTTATTTCTATTTGGCGGACCTACTGATTAACACGGAATCCGAACCCCGGGTATATACAACGTATGGCAACCATTGGGAAGGCGACTGCCAATCTGTACTCAATTAAGATTCCTTTATTTCTATTTGGCGGACCTACTAATTAACACGGAATCCGAACCACGGGTATATACAACGTATGGCAACCATTGGGAAGGCGACCGCCAATCTGTACTCAATTAAGATTCCTTTATTTCTATTTGGCGGACCTACTGATTAACACGGAATCCGAACCACGGGTATATACAACGTATGGCACCCATTGGGAAGGCGACCGCCAATCTGTACTCAATCAAGTTTCCTTTATTTCTATTTAGCGAACCTACTGATTAACACGGAATCCGAACCACGGGTATATACAACGTATGGCACCCATTGGGAAGGCGACCGCCAATCTGTACTCAATTAAGATTCCTTTATTTCTATTTGGCGGACCTACTAATTAACACGGAATCCGAACCACGGGTATATACAACGTATGGCAACCATTGGGAAGGCGACCGCCAATCTGTACTCAATTAAGATTCCTTTATTTCTATTTGGCGGACCTACTGATTAACACGGAATCCGAACCACGGGTATATACAACGTATGGCACCCATTGGGAAGGCGACCGCCAATCTGTACTCAATCAAGTTTCCTTTATTTCTATTTAGCGAACCTACTGATTAACACGGAATCCGAACCACGGGTATATACAACGTATGGCAACCATTGGGAAGGCGACCGCCAATCTGTACTCAATTAAGATTCCTTTATTTCTATTTGGCGGACCTACTAATTAACACGGAATCCGAACCACGGGTATATACAACGTATGGCAACCATTGGGAAGGCGACCGCCAATCTGTACTCAATTAAGATTCCTTTATTTCTATTTGGCGGACCTACTGATTAACACGGAATCCGAACCACGGGTATATACAACGTATGGAACCCATTGGGAAGGCGACCGCCAATCTGTACTCAATTAAGATTCCTTTATTTCTATTTAGCGGACCTACTGATTAACACGGAATCCGAACCACGGGTATATACAACGTATGGCAACCATTGGGAAGGCGACCGCCAATCTGTACTCAATTAAGATTCCTTTATTTCTATTTGGCGGACCTACTGATTAACACGGAATCCGAACCACGGGTATATACAACGTATGGCAACCATTGGGAAGGCGACCGCCAATCTGTACTCAATTAAGATTCCTTTATTTCTATTTGGCGGACCTACTAATTAACACGGAATCCGAACCACGGGTATATACAACGTATGGCAACCATTGGGAAGGCGACCGCCAATCTGTACTCAATTAAGATTCCTTTATTTCTATTTGGCGGAACTACTGATTAACACGGAATCCGAACCACGGGTATATACAACGTATGGCACCCATTGGGAATGCGACCGCCAATCTGTACTCAATCAAGTTTCCTTTATTTCTATTTAGCGAACCTACTGATTAACACGGAATCCGAACCACGGGTATATACAACGTATGGCACCCATTGGGAAGGCGACCGCCAATCTGTACTCAATTAAGATTCCTTTATTTCTATTTGGCGGACCTACTAATTAACACGGAATCCGAACCACGGGTATATACAACGTATGGCAACCATTGGGAAGGCGACCGCCA
The DNA here is from genome assembly GCA_963969495.1 of Ceratothoa steindachneri. NCBI lineage: Eukaryota > Metazoa > Arthropoda > Malacostraca > Isopoda > Cymothoidae > Ceratothoa > Ceratothoa steindachneri. The sequence continues at coordinate 109,827,490 of OZ018333.1, forward strand.
ATCTGTACTCAATTAAGATTACTTTATTTCTATTTGGCGGACCTACTGATTAACACGGAATCCGAACCACGGGTATATACAACGTATGGCACCCATTGGGAAGGCGACCGCCAATCTGTACTCAATCAAGTTTCCTTTATTTCTATTTGGCGGACCTACTAATTAACACGGAATCCGAACCACGGGTATATACAACGTATGGCAACCATTGGGAAGGCGACCGCCAATCTGTACTCAATTAAGATTCCTTTATTTCTATTTAGCGAACCTACTGATTAACACGGAATACGAACCACGGGTATATACAACGTATGGCAACCATTGGGAAGGCGACCGCCAATCTTTACTCAATTAAGATTCCTTTATTTCTATTTAGCGGACCTACTGATTAACACGGAATCCGAACCACGGGTATATACAACGTATGGCAACCATTGGGAAGGCGACCGCCAATCTGTACTCAATTAAGATTCCTTTATTTCTATTTAGCGAACCTACTGATTAACACGGAATCCGAACCACGGGTATATACAACGTATGGCAACCATTGGGAAGGCGACCGCCAATCTGTACTCAATTAAGATTCCTTTATTTCTATTTAGCGAACCTACTGATTAACACGGAATCCGAACCACGGGTATATACAACGTATGGCAACCATTGGGAAGGCGACCGCCAATCTGTACTCAATCAAGATTCCTTTATTTCAATTTAGCGAACCTACTGATTAACACGGAATCCGAACCACGGGTATATACAACGTATGGCAACCATTGGGAAGGCGACCGCCAATCTGTACTCAATTAAGATTCCTTTATTTCTATTTGGCGGACCTACTGATTAACACGGAATCCGAACCACGGGTATATACAACGTATGGCAACCATTGGGAAGGCGACCGCCAATCTGTACTCAATTAAGATTCCTTTATTTCTATTTGGCGGACCTACTGATTAACACGGAATCCGAACCACGGGTATATACAACGTATGGCAACCATTGGGAAGGCGACCGCCAATCTGTACTCAATTAAGATTCCTTTATTTCTATTTGGCGGACCTACTAATTAACACGGAATCCGAACCACGGGTATATACAACGTATGGCAACCATTGGGAGGCGACCGCCAATCTGTACTCAATTAAGATTCCTTTATTTCTATTTGGCGGACCTACTGATTAACACGGAATCCGAACCACGGGTATATACAACGTATGGCAACCATTGGGAAGGGCACCGCCAATCTGTACTCAATTAAGATTCCTTTATTTCTATTTGGCGGACCTACTGATTAACACGGAATCCGAACCACGGGTATATACAACGTATGGCATCCATTGGGAAGGCGACCGCCAATCTGTACTCAATTAAGATTCCTTTATTTCTATTTGGCGGACCTACTGATTAACACGGAATCCGAACCACGGGTATATACAACGTATGGCAACCATTGGGAAGGCGACCGCTAATCTGTACTCAATTAAGATTCCTTTATTTCTATTTGGCGGACCTACTGATTAACACGGAATCCGAACCACGGGTATATACAACGTATGGCAACCATTGGGAAGGCGACCGCCAATCTGTACTCAATTAAGATTCCTTTATTTCTATTTGGCGGACCTACTGATTAACACGGAATCCGAACCACGAGTATATACAACGTATGGCAACCATTGGGAAGGCGACCGCCAATCTGTACTCAATTAAGATTCCTTTATTTCTATTTGGCGGACCTACTGATTAACACGGAATCCGAACCACGGGTATATACAACGTATGGCATCCATTGGGAAGTCGACCGCCAATCTGTACTCAATTAAGATTCCTTTATTTCTATTTGGCGGACCTACTGATTAACACGGAATCCGAACCACGGGTATATACAACGTATGGCAACCATTGGGAAGGCGACCGCCAATCTGTACTCAATTAAGATTCCTTTATTTCTATTTGGCGGACCTACTGATTAACACGGAATCCGAACCACGGGTATATACAACGTATGGCAACCATTGGGAAGGCGACCGCCAATCTGTACTCAATTAAGATTCCTTTATTTCTATTTGGCGGACCTACTGATTAACACGGAATCCGAACCACGGGTATATACAACGTATGGCAACCATTGGGAAGGCGACCGCCAATCTGTACTCAATTAAGATTCCTTTATTTCTATTTGGCGGACCTACTGATTAACACGGAATCCGAACCCCGGGTATATACAACGTATGGCAACCATTGGGAAGGCGACTGCCAATCTGTTCTCAATTAAGATTCCTTTATTTCTATTTGGCGGACCTACTAATTAACACGGAATCCGAACCACGGGTATATACAACGTATGGCAACCATTGGGAAGGCGACCGCCAATCTGTACTCAATTAAGATTCCTTTATTTCTATTTGGCGGACCTACTGATTAACACGGAATCCGAACCACGGGTATATACAACGTATGGCACCCATTGGGAAGGCGACCGCCAATCTGTACTCAATCAAGTTTCCTTTATTTCTATTTAGCGAACCTACTGATTAACACGGAATCCGAACCACGGGTATATACAACGTATGGCACCCATTGGGAAGGCGACCGCCAATCTGTACTCAATTAAGATTCCTTTATTTCTATTTGGCGGACCTACTAATTAACACGGAATCCGAACCCCTGGTATATACAACGTATGGCAACCATTGAGAAGGCGACCGCCAATCTGTACTCAATTAAGATTCCTTTATTTCTATTTGGCGGACCTACTGATTAACACGGAATCCGAACCACGGGTATATACAACGTATGGCACCCATTGGGAAGGCGACCGCCAATCTGTACTCAATCAAGTTTCCTTTATTTCTATTTAGCGAACCTACTGATTAACACGGAATCCGAACCACGGGTATATACAACGTATGGCAACCATTGGGAAGGCGACCGCCAATCTGTACTCAATTAAGATTCCTTTATTTCTATTTGGCGGACCGACTAATTAACACGGAATCCGAACCACGGGTATATACAACGTATGGCAACCATTGGGAAGGCGACCGCCAATCTGTACTCAATTAAGATTCCTTTATTTCTATTTGGCGGACCTACTGATTAACACGGAATCCGAACCACGGGTATATACAACGTATGGCACCCATTGGAAAGGCGACCGCCAATCTGTACTCAATTAAGATTCCTTTATTTCTATTTAGCGGACCTACTGATTAACACGGAATCCGAACCACGGGTATATACAACGTATGACAACCATTGGGAAGGCGACCGCCAATCTGTACTCAATTAAGATTCCTTTATTTCTATTTGGCGGACCTACTGATTAACACGGAATCCGAACCACGGGTATATACAACGTATGGCAACCATTGGGAAGGCGACCGCCAATCTGTACTCAATTAAGATTCCTTTATTTCTATTTGGCGGACCTACTAATTAACACGGAATCCGAACCACGGGTATATACAACGTATGGCAACCATTGGGAAGGCGACCGCCAATCTGTACTCAATTAAGATTCCTTTATTTCTATTTGGCGGACCTACTAATTAACACGGAATCCGAACCACGGGTATATACAACGTATGGCAACCATTGGGAAGGCGACCGCCAATCTGTACTCAATTAAGATTCCTTTATTTCTATTTAGCGGACCTACTGATTAACACGGAATCCGAACCACGGGTATATACAACGTATGGCAACCATTGGGAAGGCGACCGCCAATCTGTACTCAATTAAGATTCCTTTATTTCTATTTTGCGAACCTACTGATTAACACGGAATCCGAACCACGGGTATATACCGCGTATGGCAACCATTGGGAAGGCGACCGCCAATCTGTACTCAATTAAGATTCCTTTATTTATATTTAGCGAACCTACGGATTAACACGGAATCCGAACCACGGGTATATACAACGTATGGCAACCATTGGGAAGGCGACCGCCAATCTGTACTCAATCAAGATTCCTTTATTTCAATTTAGCGAACCTACTGATTAACACGGAATCCGAACCACGGGTATATACAACGTATGGCAACCATTGGGAAGGCGACCGCCAATCTGTACTCAATTAAGCTTCCTTTATTTCTATTTGGCGGACCTACTAATTAACACGGAATCCGAACCACGGGTATATACAACGTATGGCAACCATTGGGAAGGCGACCGCCAATCTGTACTCAATTAAGATTCCTTTATTTCTATTTGGCGGACCTACTGATTAACACGGAATCCGAACCACGGGTATATACAACGTATGGCACCCATTGGGAAGGCGACCGCCAATCTGTACTCAATTAAGATTCCTTTATTTCTATTTAGCGGACCTACTGATTAACACGGAATCCGAACCACGGGTATATACAACGTATGACAACCATTGGGAAGGCGACCGCCAATCTGTACTCAATTAAGATTCCTTTATTTCTATTTGGCGGACCTACTGATTAACACGGAATCCGAACCACGGGTATATACAACGTATGGCAACCATTGGGAAGGCGACCGCCAATCTGTACTCAATTAAGATTCCTTTATTTCTATTTGGCGGACCTACTAATTAACACGGAATCCGAACCACGGGTATATACAACGTATGGCAACCATTGGGAAGGCGACCGCCAATCTGTACTCAATTAAGATTCCTTTATTTCTATTTGGCGGACCTACTAATTAACACGGAATCCGAACCACGGGTATATACAACGTATGGCAACCATTGGGAAGGCGACCGCCAATCTGTACTCAATTAAGATTCCTTTATTTCTATTTAGCGGACCTACTGATTAACACGGAATCCGAACCACGGGTATATACAACGTATGGCAACCATTGGGAAGGCGACCGCCAATCTGTACTCAATTAAGATTCCTTTATTTCTATTTTGCGAACCTACTGATTAACACGGAATCCGAACCACGGGTATATACCGCGTATGGCAACCATTGGGAAGGCGACCGCCAATCTGTACTCAATTAAGATTCCTTTATTTATATTTAGCGAACCTACGGATTAACACGGAATCCGAACCACGGGTATATACAACGTATGGCAACCATTGGGAAGGCGACCGCCAATCTGTACTCAATCAAGATTCCTTTATTTCAATTTAGCGAACCTACTGATTAACACGGAATCCGAACCACGGGTATATACAACGTATGGCAACCATTGGGAAGGCGACCGCCAATCTGTACTCAATTAAGCTTCCTTTATTTCTATTTGGCGGACCTACTAATTAACACGGAATCCGAACCACGGGTATATACAACGTATGGCAACCATTGGGAAGGCGACCGCCAATCTGTACTCAATTAAGATTCCTTTATTTCTATTTGGCGGACCTACTGATTAACACGGAATCCGAACCACGGGTATATACAACGTATGGCAACCATTGGGAAGGCGACCGCCAATCTGTACTCAATTAAGATTCCTTTATTTCTATTTGGCGGACCTACTGATTAACACGGAATCCGAACCACGGGTATATACAACGTATGGCAACCATTGGGAAGGCGACCGCCAATCTGTACTCAATTAAGATTCCTTTATTTCTATTTGGCGGACCTACTAATTAACACGGAATCCGAACCACGGGTATATACAACGTATGGCAACCATTGGGAAGGCGACCGCCAATCTGTACTCAATTAAGATTCCTTTATTTTTATTTGGCGGACCTACAGATTAACACGGAATCCGAACCACGGGTATATACAACGTATGGCAACCATTGGGAAGGCGACCGCCAATCTGTACTCAATTAAGATTCCTTTATTTCTATTTGGCGGACCTACTGATTAACACGGAATCCGAACCACGGGTATATACAACGTATGGCATCCATTGGGAAGGCGACCGCCAATCTGTACTCAATTAAGATTCCTTTATTTCTATTTGGCGGACCTACTGATTAACACGGAATCCGAACCACGGGTATATACAACGTATGGCAACCATTGGGAAGGCGACCGCCAATCTGTACTCAATTAAGATTCCTTTATTTCTATTTGGCGGACCTACTGATTAACACGGAATCCGAACCACGGGTATATACAACGTATGGCAACCATTGGGAAGGCGACCGCCAATCTGTACTCAATTAAGATTCCTTTATTTCTATTTGGCGGACCTACTAATTAACACGGAATCCGAACCACGGGTATATACAACGTATGGCAACCATTGGGAAGGCGACCGCCAATCTGTACTCAATTAAGATTCCTTTATTTCTATTTGGCGGACCTACTAATTAACACGGAATCCGAACCACGGGTATATACAACGTATGGCAACCATTGGGAAGGCGACCGCCAATCTGTACTCAATTAAGATTCCTTTATTTCTATTTGGCGGACCTACTGATTAACACGGAATCCGAACCACGGGTATATACAACGTATGGCAACCATTGGGAAGGCGACCGCCAATCTGTACTCAATTAAGATTCCTTTATTTCTATTTGGCGGACCTACTAATTAACACGGAATCCGAACCACGGGTATATACAACATATGGCAACCATTGGGAAGGCGACCGCCAATCTGTACTCAATTAAGATTCCTTTATTTCTATTTAGCGAACCTACTGATTAACACGGAATCCGAACCACGGGTATATACAACGTATGGCAACCATTGGGAAGGCGACCGCCAATCTGTACTCAATCAAGATTCCTTTATTTCTATTTAGCGAACCTACTGATTAACACGGAATCCGAACCACGGGTATATACAACGTATGGCACCCATTGGGAAGGCGACCGCCAATCTGTACTCAATTAAGATTCCATTATTTCTATTTGGCGGACCTACTGATTAACACGGAATCCGAACCACGGGTATATAAAACGTATGGCACCCATTGGGAAGGCGACCGCCAATCTGTACTCAATTAAGATTCCTTTATTTCTATTTGGCGGACCTACTGATTAACACGGAATCCGAACCACGGGTATATACAACGTATGGCACCCATTGGCAAGGCGACCGCCAATCTGTACTCAATTAAGATTCCTTTATTTCTATTTGGCGGATCTACTGATTAACACGGAATCCGAACCACGGGTATATACAACGTATGGCAACCATTGGGAAGGCGACCGCCAATCTGTACTCAATTAAGATTCCTTTATTTCTATTTGGCGGACCTACTGATTAACACGGAATCCGAGCCACGGGTATATACAACGTATGGCAACCATTGGGAAGGCGACCGCCAATCTGTACTCAATTAAGATTCCTTTATTTCTATTTGGCGGACCTACTGATTAACACGGAATCCGAACCACGGGTATATACAACATATGGCAACCATTGGGAAGGCGACCGCCAATCTGTACTCAATTAAGATTCCTTTATTTCTATTTGGCGGACCTACTGATTAACACGGAATCCGAACCACGGGTATATACAACGTATGGCAACCATTGGGAAGGCGACCGCCAATCTGTACTCAATTAAGATTCCTTTATTTCTATTTGGCGGACCTACTGATTAACACGGAATCCGAACCACGGGTATATACAACGTATGGCACCCATTGGGAAGGCGACCGCCAATCTGTACTCAATTAAGATTCCTTTATTTCTATTTGGCGGACCTACTGATTAACACGGAATCCGAAACACGGGTATATACAACGTATGGCACCCATTGGGAAGGCGACCGCCAATCTGTACTCAATTAAGATTCCTTTATTTCTATTTGGCGGACCTACTGATTAACACGGAATCCGAACCACGGGTATATACAACGTATGGCACCCATTGGGAAGGCGACCGCCAATCTGTACTCAATTAAGATTCCTTTATTTCTATTTGGCGGACCTACTGATTAACACGGAATCCGAACCACGGGTATATACAACGTATGGCAACCATTGGGAAGGCGACCGCCAATCTGTACTCAATTAAGATTCCTTTATTTCTATTTGGCGGACCTACTGATTAACACGGAATCCGAACCACGGGTATATACAACGTATGGCACCCATTGGGCAGGCGACCGCCAAACTGTACTCAATTAAGATTCCTTTATTTCTATTTGGCGGACCTACTGATTAACACGGAATCCGAACCACGGGTATATACAACGTATGGCAACCATTGGGAAGGCGACCGCCAATCTGTACTCAATTAAGATTCCTTTATTTCTATTTGGCGGACCTACTGATTAACACGGAATCCGAACCACGGGTATATACAACGTATGGCACCCATTGGGAAGGCGACCGCCAATCTGTACTCAATCAAGTTTCCTTTATTTCTATTTAGCGAACCTACTGATTAACACGGAATCCGAACCACGGGTATATACAACGTATGGCACCCATTGGGAAGGCGACCGCCAATCTGTACTCAATCAAGATTCCTTTATTTCAATTTAGCGAACCAACTGATTAACACGGAATCCGAACCACGGGTATATACAACGTATGGAAACCATTGGGGAGGCGACCGCCAAGCTGTACTCAATCAAGATTCCTTTATTTTTATTTAGCGAACCTACTGATTAACACGGAATCCAAACCACGGGTATATACAACGTATGGCACCCATTGGGAAGGCGACCGCCAATCTGTACTCAATTAAGATTCCTTTATTTTGATTTAGCGGACCTACTGATTAACACGGAATCCGAACCACGGGTATATACAACGTATGGCAACCATTGGGAAGGCGACCGCCAATCTGTACTCAATTAAGATTCCTTTATTTCTATTTAGCGGACCTACTGATTAACACGGAATCCGAACCACGGGTATATACAACGTATGGCAACCATTGGGAAGGCGACCGCCAATCTGTACTCAATTAAGATTCCTTTATTTCTATTTAGCGGACCTACTGATTAACACGGAATCCGAACCACGGGTATATACAACGTATGGCAACCATTGGGAAGGCGACCGCCAATCTGTACTCAATTAAGATTCCTTTATTTCTATTTGGCGGACCTACTGATTAACACGGAATCCGAACCACGGGTATATACAACGTATGGCAACCATTGGGAAGGCGACCGCCAATCTGTACTCAATTAAGATTCCTTTATTTCTATTTGGCGGACCTACTGATTAACACGGAATCCGAACCACGGGTATATACAACGTATGGCAACCATTGGGAAGGCGACCGCCAATCTGTACTCAATCAAGATTCCTTTATTTCTATTTAGCGGACCTACTGATTAACACGGAATCCGAACCACGGGTATATACAACGTATGGCAACCATTGGGAAGGCGACCGCCAATCTGTACTCAATCAAGATTCCTTTATTTCTATTTAGCGAACCTATTGATTAACACGGAATCCGAACCACGGGTATATACAACGTATGGCAACCATTGGGAATGCGACCGCCAATCTGTACTCAATTAAGATTCCTTTATTTCTATTTAGCGAACCTACTGATTAACACGGAATCCGAACCACGGGTATATACAACGTATGGCAACCATTGGGAAGGCGACCGCCAATCTGTACTCAATCAAGATTCCTTTATTTCTATTTAGCGAACCTACTGATTAACACGGAATCCGAACCACGGGTATATACAACGTATGGCACCCATTGGGAAGGCGACCGCCAATCGGTACTCAATCAAGATTCCTTTATTTCAATTTAGCGAACCTACTGATTAACACGGAATCCGAACCACGGGTATATACAACGTATGGCAACCATTGGGAAGGCGACCGCCAATCTGTACTCAATTAAGATTCCTTTATTTCTATTTGGCGGACCTACTGATTAACACGGAATCCGAACCACGGGTATATACAACGTATGGCAACCATTGGCAAGGCGACCGCCAATCTGTACTCAATTAAGATTCCTTTATTTCTATTTGGCGGACCTACTAATTAACACGGAATCCGAACCACGGGTATATACAACGTATGGCAACCATTGGGAAGGCGACCGCCAATCTGTACTCAATTAAGATTCCTTTATTTCTATTTGGCGGACCTACTGATTAACACGGAATCCGAACCACGGGTATATACAACGTATGGCACCCATTGGGAAGGCGACCGCCAATCTGTACTCAATTAAGATTCCTTTATTTCTATTTGGCGGACCTACTGATTAACACGGAATCCGAACCACGGGTATATAAAACGTATGGCACCCATTGGGAAGGCGACCGCCAATCTGTACTCAATTAAGATTCCTTTATTTCTATTTGGCGGACCTACTGATTAACACGGAATCCGAACCACGGGTATATACAACGTATGGCAACCATTAGGAAGGCGACCGCCAATCTGTACTCAATTAAGATTCCTTTATTTCTATTTGGCGGACCTACTGAAGAACACGGAATCCGAACCACGGGTATATACAACGTATGGCAACCATTGGGAAGGCGACCGCCAATCTGTACTCAATTAGGATTCCTTTATTTCTATTTGGCGGACCTACTGATTAACACGGAATCCGAACCACGGGTATATACAACGTATGGCACCCATTGGGAAGGCGACCGCCAATCTGTACTCAATTAAGATTCCTTTATTTCTATTTGGCGGACATACTGATTAACACGGAATCCGAACCACGGGTATATACAACGTATGGCAACCATTGGGAAGGCGACCGCCAATCTGTACTCAATTATGATTCCTTTATTTCTATTTGGCGGACCTACTGATTAACACGGAATCCGAACCACGGGTATATACAACGTATGGCACCCATTGGGAAGGCGACCGCCAATCTGTACTCAATTAAGATTCCTTTATTTCTATTTGGCGGACCTACTGATTAACACGGAATCCGAACCACGGGTATATACAACGTATGGCAACCATTGGGAAGGCGACCGCCAATCTGTACTCAATTAAGATTCCTTTATTTCTATTTGGCGGACTTACTGATTAACACGGAATCCGAACCACGGGTATATACAACGTATGGCACCCATTGGGAAGGCGACCGCCAATCTGTACTCAATTAAGATTCCTTTATTTCTATTTGGCGGACCTACTGATTAACACGGAATCCGAACCACGGGTATATACAACGTATGGCAACCATTGGGAAGGCGACCGCCAATCTGTACTCAATTAAGATTCCTTTATTTTGATTTAGCGGACCTACTGATTAACACGGAATCCGAACCACGGGTATATACAACGTATGGCAACTATTGGGAAGGCGACCGCCAATCTGTACTCAATTAAGATTCCTTTATTTCTATTTGGCGGACCTACTGATTAACACGGAATCCGAACCACGGGTATATACAACGTATGGCAACCATTGGGAAGGCGACCGCCAATCTGTACTCAATTAAGATTCCTTTATTTATATTTAGCGGACCTACTGATTAACACGGAATCCGAACCACGGGTATATACAACGTATGGCACCCATTGGGAAGGCGACCGCCAATCTGTACTCAATTAAGATTCCTTTATTTCTATTTGGCGGACCTACTGATTAACACGGAATCCGAACCACGGGTATATACAACGTATGGCACCCATTGGGAAGGCGACCGCCAATCTGTACTCAATTAAGATTCCTTTATTTCTATTTGGCGGACCTACTGATTAACACGGAATCCGAACCACGGGTATATACAACGTATGGCAACCATTGGGAAGGCGACCGCCAATCTGTACTCAATTAAGATTCCTTTATTTCTATTTGGCGGACCTACTGATTAACACGGAATCCGAACCACGGGTATATACAACGTATGGCAACCATTGGGAAGGCGACCGCCAATCTGTACTCAATTAAGATTCCTTTATTTCTATTTGGCGGACCTACTGATTAACACGGAATCCGAACCACGGGTATATACAACATATGGCAACCATTGGGAAGGCGACCGCCAATCTGTACTCAATTAAGATTCCTTTATTTCTATTTGGCGGACCTACTGATTAACACGGAATCCGAACCACGGGTATATACAACGTATGGCAACCATTGGGAAGGCGACCGCCAATCTGTACTCAATTAAGATTCCTTTATTTCTATTTGGCGGACCTACTGATTAACACGGAATCCGAACCACGGGTATATACAACGTATGGCACCCATTGGGAAGGCGACCGCCAATCTGTACTCAATTAAGATTCCTTTATTTCTATTTGGCGGACCTACTGATTAACACGGAATCCGAAACACGGGTATATACAACGTATGGCACCCATTGGGAAGGCGACCGCCAATCTGTACTCAATTAAGATTCCTTTATTTCTATTTGGCGGACCTACTGATTATCACGGAATCCGAACCACGGGTATATACAACGTATGGCACCCATTGGGAAGGCGACCGCCAATCTGTACTCAATTAAGATTCCTTTATTTCTATTTGGCGGACCTACTGATTAACACGGAATCCGAACCACGGGTATATACAACGTATGGCAACCATTGGGAAGGCGACCGCCAATCTGTACTCAATTAAGATTCCTTTATTTCTATTTGGCGGACCTACTGATTAACACGGAATCCGAACCACGGGTATATACAACGTATGGCACCCATTGGGCAGGCGACCGCCAAACTGTACTCAATTAAGATTCCTGAATTTCTAATGGGCGGACCTACTGATTAACACGGAATCCGAACCACGGGTATATACAACGTATGGCAACCATTGGGAAGGCGACCGCCAATCTGTACTCAATTAAGATTCCTTTATTTCTATTTGGCGGACCTACTGATTAACACGGAATCCGAACCACGGGTATATACAACGTATGGCACCCATTGGGAAGGCGACCGCCAATCTGTACTCAATCAAGTTTCCTTTATTTCTATTTAGCGAACCTACTGATTAACACGGAATCCGAACCACGGGTATATACAACGTATGGCACCCATTGGGAAGGCGACCGCCAATCTGTACTCAATCAAGATTCCTTTATTTCAATTTAGCGAACCAACTGATTAACACGGAATCCGAACCACGGGTATATACAACGTATGGAAACCATTGGGGAGGCGACCGCCAAGCTGTACTCAATCAAGATTCCTTTATTTCTATTTAGCGAACCTACTGATTAACACGGAATCCAAACCACGGGTATATACAACGTATGGCACCCATTGGGAAGGCGACCGCCAATCTGTACTCAATTAAGATTCCTTTATTTTGATTTAGCGGACCTACTGATTAACACGGAATCCGAACCACGGGTATATACAACGTATGGCAACCATTGGGAAGGCGACCGCCAATCTGTACTCAATTAAGATTCCTTTATTTCTATTTAGCGGACCTACTGATTAACACGGAATCCGAACCACGGGTATATACAACGTATGGCAACCATTGGGAAGGCGACCGCCAATCTGTACTCAATTAAGATTCCTTTATTTCTATTTAGCGGACCTACTGATTAACACGGAATCCGAACCACGGGTATATACAACGTATGGCAACCATTGGGAAGGCGACCGCCAATCTGTACTCAATTAAGATTCCTTTATTTCTATTTGGCGGACCTACTGATTAACACGGAATCCGAACCACGGGTATATACAACGTATGGCAACCATTGGGAAGGCGACCGCCAATCTGTACTCAATTAAGATTCCTTTGTTTCTATTTGGCGGACCTACTGATTAACAAAGAATCCGAACCACGGGTATATACAACGTATGGCAACCATTGGGAAGGCGACCGCCAATCTGTACTCAATCAAGATTCCTTTATTTCTATTTAGCGGACCTACTGATTAACACGGAATCCGAACCACGGGTATATACAACGTATGGCAACCATTGGGAAGGCGACCGCCAATCTGTACTCAATCAAGATTCCTTTATTTCTATTTAGCGAACCTACTGATTAACACGGAATCCGAACCACGGGTATATACAACGTATGGCAACCATTGGGAATGCGACCGCCAATCTGTACTCAATTAAGATTCCTTTATTTCTATTTAGCGAACCTACTGATTAACACGGAATCCGAACCACGGGTATATACAACGTATGGCAACCATTGGGAAGGCGACCGCCAATCTGTACTCAATCAAGATTCCTTTATTTCTATTTAGCGAACCTACTGATTAACACGGAATCCGAACCACGGGTATATACAACGTATGGCACCCATTGGGAAGGCGACCGCCAATCGGTACTCAATCAAGATTCCTTTATTTCAATTTAGCGAACCTACTGATTAACACGGAATCCGAACCACGGGTATATACAACGTATGGCAACCATTGGGAAGGCGACCGCCAATCTGTACTCAATTAAGATTCCTTTATTTCTATTTGGCGGACCTACTGATTAACACGGAATCCGAACCACGGGTATATACAACGTATGGCAACCATTGGCAAGGCGACCGCCAATCTGTACTCAATTAAGATTCCTTTATTTCTATTTGGCGGACCTACTAATTAACACGGAATCCGAACCACGGGTATATACAACGTATGGCAACCATTGGGAAGGCGACCGCCAATCTGTACTCAATTAAGATTCCTTTATTTCTATTTGGCGGACCTACTGATTAACACGGAATCCGAACCACGGGTATATACAACGTATGGCACCCATTGGGAAGGCGACCGCCAATCTGTACTCAATTAAGATTCCTTTATTTCTATTTGGCGGACCTACTGATTAACACGGAATCCGAACCACGGGTATATACAACGTATGGCAACCATTGGGAAGGCGACCGCCAATCTGTACTCAATTAAGATTCCTTTATTTCTATTTGGCGGACTTACTGATTAACACGGAATCCGAACCACGGGTATATACAACGTATGGCACCCATTGGGAAGGCGACCGCCAATCTGTACTCAATTAAGATTCCTTTATTTCTATTTGGCGGACCTACTGATTAACACGGAATCCGAACCACGGGTATATACAACGTATGGCAACCATTGGGAAGGCGACCGCCAATCTGTACTCAATTAAGATTCCTTTATTTTGATTTAGCGGACCTACTGATTAACACGGAATCCGAACCACGGGTATATACAACGTATGGCAACTATTGGGAAGGCGACCGCCAATCTGTACTCAATCAAGATTCCTTTATTTCTATTTAGCGGACCTACTGATTAACACGGAATCCGAACCACGGGTATATACAACGTATGGCAACCATTGGGAAGGCGACCGCCAATCTGTACTCAATCAAGACTCCTCTATTTCTATTTAGCGAACCTACTGATTAACACGGAAGCCGAACCACGGGTATATACAACGTATGGCAACCATTGGGAAGGCGACCGCCAATCAGTACTCAATTAAGATTCCTTTATTTCTATTTAGCGAACCTACTGATTAACACGGAATCCGAACCACGGGTATATACAACGTATGGCAACCATTGGGAAGGCGACCGCCAATCTGTACTCAATCAAGATTCCTTTATTTCTATTTGGCGGACCTACTGATTAACACAGAATCCGAACCACGGGTATATACAACGTATGGCAACCATTGGGAAGGCGACCGCCAATCTGTACTCAATTAAGATTCCTTTATTTTGATTTAGCGGACCTACTGATTAACACGGAATCCGAACCACGGGTATATACAACGTATGGCAACCATTGGGAAGGCGACCGCCAATCTGTACTCAATCAAGATTCCTTTATTTCTATTTAGCGGACCTACTGATTAACACGGAATCCGAACCACGGGTATATACAACGTATGGCAACCATTGGGAAGGCGACCGCCAATCTGTACTCAATCAAGATTCCTTTATTTCTATTTAGCGAACCTACTGATTAACACGGAATCCGAACCACGGGTATATACAACGTATGGCAACCATTGGGAAGGCGACCGCCAATCTGTACTCAATTAAGATTCCTTTATTTCAATTTAGCGAACCTACTGATTAACACGGAATCCGAACCACGGGTATATACAACGTATGGCAACCATTGGGAAGGCGACCGCCAATCTGTACTCAATCAAGATTCCTTTATTTCTATTTAGCGAACCTACTGATTAACACGGAATCCGAACCACGGGTATATACAACGTATGGCTCCCATTGGGAAGGCGACCGCCAATCTGTACTCAATCAAGATTCCTTTATTTCAATTTAGCGAACCTACTGATTAACACGGAATCCGAACCACGGGTATATACAACGTATGGCAACCATTGGAAAGGCGACCGCCAATCTGTACTCAATTAAGATTCCTTTATTTCTATTTGGCGGACCTACTGATTAACACGGAATCCGAACCACGGGTATATACAACGTATGGCAACCATTGGGAAGGCGACCGCCAATCTGTACTCAATTAAGATTCCTTTATTTCTATTTGGCGGACCTACTAATTAACACGGAATCCGAACCACGGGTATATACAACGTATGGCAACCATTGGGAAGGCGACCGCCAATCTGTACTCAATTAAGATTCCTTTATTTCTATTTGGCGGACCTACTGATTAACACGGAATCCGAACCACGGGTATATACAACGTATGGCACCCATTGGGAAGGCGACCGCCAATCTGTACTCAATTAAGATTCCTTTATTTCTATTTGGCGGACCTACTGATTAACACGGAATCCGAACCACGGGTATATAAAACGTATGGCACCCATTGGGAAGGCGACCGCCAATCTGTACTCAATCAAGATTCCTTTATTTCTATTTGGCAGACCTACTGATTAACACGGAATCCGAACCACGGGTATATACAACGTATGGCAACCATTGGGAAGGCGACCGCCAATCTGTACTCAATTAAGATTCCTTTATTTCTATTTGGCGGACCTACTGATTAACACGGAATCCGAACCACGGGTATATACAACGTATGGCAACCATTGGGAAGGCGACCGCCAATCTGTACTCAATTAAGATTCCTTTATTTCTATTTGGCGGACCTACTGATTAACACGGAATCCGAACCACGGGTATATACAACGTATGGCACCCATTGGGAAGGCGACCGCCAATCTGTACTCAATTAAGATTCCTTTATTTCTATTTGGCGGACCTACTGATTAACACGGAATCCGAACCACGGGTATATACAACGTATGGCAACCATTGGGAAGGCGACCGCCAATCTGTACTCAATTAAGATTCCTTTATTTCTATTTGGCGGACCTACTGATTAACACGGAATCCGAACCACGGGTATATACAACGTATGGCACCCATTGGGAAGGCGACCGCCAATCTGTACTCAATCAAGTTTCCTTTATTTCTATTTAGCGAACCTACTGATTAACACGGAATCCGAACCACGGGTATATACAACGTATGGCACCCATTGGGAAGGCAACCGCCAATCTGTACTCAATCAAGATTCCTTTATTTCAATTAAGCGAACCTACTGATTAACACGGAATCCGAACCACGGGTATATACAACGTATGGCAACCATTGGGAAGGCGACCGCCAATCTGTACTCAATTAAGATTCCTTTATTTCTATTTGGCGGACCTACTGATTAACACGGAATCCGAACCACGGGTATATACAACGTATGGCAACCATTGGGAAGGCGACCGCCAATCTGTACTCAATTAAGATTCCTTTATTTCTATGTGGCAGACCTACTGATTAACACGGAATCCGAACCACGGGTATATACAACGTATGGCAACCATTGGGAAGGCGACCGCCAATCTGTACTCAATTAAGATTCCTTTATTTCTATTTGGCGGACCTACTGATTAACACGGAATCCGAACCACGGGTATATACAACGTATGGCACCCATTGGGAAGGCGACCGCCAATCTGTACTCAATCAAGTTTCCTTTATTTCTATTTGGCGGACCTACTGATTAACACGGAATCCGAACCACGGGTATATACAACGTATGGCACCCATTGGGAAGGCGACCGCCAATCTGTACTCAATCAAGTTTCCTTTATTTCTATTTAGCGAACCTACTGATTAACACGGAATCCGAACCACGGGAATATACAACGTATGGCAACCATTGGGAAGGCGACCGCCAATCTGTACTCAATTAAGATTCCTTTATTTCTATTTGGCGGACCTACTAATTAACACGGAATCCGAACCACGGGTATATACAACGTATGGCAACCATTGGGAAGGCGACCGCCAATCTGTACTCAATTAAGATTCCTTTATTTCTATTTGGCGGACCTACTGATTAACACGGAATCCGAACCACGGGTATATACAACGTATGGCAACCATTGGGAAGGCGACCGCGAATCTGTACTCAATTAAGATTCCTTTATTTCTATTTGGCGGACCTACTGATTAACACGGAATCCGAACCACGGGTATATACAACGTATGGCAACCATTGGGAAGGCGACCGCCAATCTGTACTCAATTAAGATTCCTTTATTTCTATTTGGCGGACCTACTGATTAACACGGAATCCGAACCACGGGTATATACAACGTATGGCAACCATTGGGAAGGCGACCGCCAATCTTTACTCAATTAAGATTCCTTTATTTCTATTTGGCGGACCTACTAATTAACACGGAATCCGAACCACGGGTATATACAACGTATGGCAACCATTGGGAAGGCGACCGCCAATCTGTACTCAATTAAGATTCCTTTATTTCTATTTGGCGGACCTACGAATTAACACGGAATCCGAACCACGGGTATATACAACGTATGGCAACCATTGGGAAGGCGACCGCCAATCTGTACTCAATTAAGATTCCTTTATTTCTATTTGGCGGACCTACTGATTAACACGGAATCCGAACCACGGGTATATACAACGTATGGCAACCATTGGGAAGGCGACCGCCAATCTGTACTCAATTAAGATTCCTTTATTTCTATTTGGCGGACCTACTGATTAACACGGAATCCGAACCACGGGTATATACAACGTATGGCAACCATTGGGAAGGCGACCGCCAATCTGTACTCAATTAAGATTCCTTTATTTCTATTTAGCGAACCTACTGATTAACACGGAATCCGAACCACGGGTATATACAACGTATGGCAACCATTGGGAAGGCGACCCCCAATCTGTACTCAATCAAGATTCCTTTATTTCTATTTAGCGAACCTACTGATTAACACGGAATCCGAACCACGGGTATATAAAACGTATGGCAACCATTGGGAAGGCGACCGCCAAACTGTACTCAATCAAGATTCCTTTATTTCTATTTAGCGAACCTACTGATTAACACGGAATCCGAACCACGGGTATATACAACGTATGGCAACCATTGGGAAGGCGACCGCCAATCTGTACTCAATTAAGATTCCTTTATTTCTATTTAGCGAACCTACTGATTAACACGGAATCCGAACCACGGGTATATACAACGTATGGCAACCATTGGGAAGGCGACCGCCAATCTGTACTCAATCAAGATTCCTTTATTTCTATTTAGCGAACCTACTGATTAACACGGAATCCGAACCACGGGTATATACAACGTATGGCACCCATTGGGAAGGCGACCGCCAATCTGTACTCAATCAAGATTCCTTTATTTCAATTTAGCAAACCTACTGATTAACACGGAATCCAAACCACGGGTATATACAACGTATGGCACCCATTGGGAAGGCGACCGCCAATCTGTACTCAATTAAGATTCCTTTATTTTGATTTAGCGGACCTACTGATTAACACGGAATCCGAACCACGGGTATATACAACGTATGGCAACCATTGGGAAGGCGACCGCCAATCTGTACTCAATTAAGATTCCTTTATTTCTATTTGGCGGACCTACTGATTAACACGGAATCCGAACCACGGGTATATAAAACGTATGACACCCATTGGGAAGGCGACCGCCAATCTGTACTCAATTAAGATTCCTTTATTTCTATTTGGCGGACCTACTGATTAACACGGAATCCGAACCACGGGTATATACAACGTATGGCAACCAGTGGGAAGGCGACCGCCAATCTGTACTCAATTAAGATTCCTTTATTTCTATTTGGCGGACCTACTGATTAACACGGAATCCGAACCACGGGTATATACAACGTATGGCAACCATTGGGAAGGCGACCGCCAATCTGTACTCAATTAAGATTCCTTTATTTCTATTTGGCGGGCCTACTGATTAACACGGAATCCGAACCACGGGTATATACAACGTATGGCACCCATTGGGAAGGCGACCGCCAATCTGTACTCAATTAAGATTCCTTTATTTCTATTTGGCGGACCTACCGATTAACACGGAATCCGAACCACGGGTATATACAACGTATGGCAACCATTGGGAAGGCGACCGCCAATCTGTACTCAATTAAGATTCCTTTATTTCTATTTGGCGGACCTACTGATTAGCACGGAATCCGAACCACGGGTATATACAACGTATGGCACCCATTGGAAAGGCGACCGCCAATCTGTACTCAATTAAGATTCCTTTATTTCTATTTGGCGGACCTACTGATTAACACGGAATCCGAACCACGGGTATATACAACGTATGGCAACCATTGGGAAGGCGACCGCCAATCTGTACTCAATTAAGATTCCTTTATTTCTATTTGGCGGACCTACTGATTAACACGGAATCCGAACCACAGGTATATACAACGTATGGCACCCATTGGGAAGGCGACCGCCAATCTGTACTCAATTAAGATTCCTTTATTTCTATTTGGCGGACCTACTGATTAACACGGAATCCGAACCACGGGTATATACAACGTATGGCAACCATTGGGAAGGCGACCGCCAATCTGTACTCAATTAAGATTCCTTTATTTCTATTTGGCGGACCTACTGATTAACACGGAATCCGAACCACGGGTATATACAACGTATGGCACCCATTGGGAAGGCGACCGCCAATCTGTACTCAATCAAGTTTCCTTTATTTCTATTTGGCAGACCTACTGATTAACACGGAATCCGAACCACGGGTATATACAACGTATGGCAACCATTGGGAAGGCGACCGCGAATCTGTACTCAATTAAGATTCCTTTATTTCTATTTGGCGGACCTACTGATTAACACGGAATCCGAACCACGGGTATATACAACGTATGGCAACCATTGGGAAGGCGACCGCCAATCTGTACTCAATTAAGATTCCTTTATTTCTATTTGGCGGACCTACTGATTAACACGGAATCCGAACCACGGGTATATACAACGTATGGCAACCATTGGGAAGGCGACCGCCAATCTGTACTCAATTAAGATTCCTTTATTTCTATTTGGCGGACCTACTGATTAACACGGAATCCGAACCACAGGTATATACAACGTATGGCAACCATTGGGAAGGCGACCGCCAATCTGTACTCAATTAAGATTCCTTTATTTCTATTTGGCGGACCTACTGATTAACACGGAATCCGAACCACGTGTATATACAACGTATGGCACCCATTGGGAAGGCGACCGCCAATCTGTACTCAATTAAGATTCCTTTATTTCTATTTGGCGGACCTACTGATTAACACGGAATCCGAACCACAGGTATATACAACGTATGGCAACCATTGGGAAGGCGACCGCCAATCTGTACTCAATTAAGATTCCTTTATTTCTATTTGGCGGACCTACTGATTAACACGGAATCCGAACCACGTGTATATACAACGTATGGCACCCATTGGGAAGGCGACCGCCAATCTGTACTCAATCAAGATTCCTTTATTTCAATTTAGCGAACCTACTGATTAACACGGAATCCGAACCACGGGTATATACAACGTATGGCACCCATTGGGAAGGCGACCGCCAATCTTTTCTCAATTAAGATTCCTTTATTTCTATTTGGCGGACCTACTGATTAACACGGAATCCGAACCACGGGTATATAAAACGTATGGCACCCATTGGGAAGGCGACCGCCAATCTGTACTCAATTAAGATTCCTTTATTTCTATTTGGCGGACCTACTGATTAACACGGAATCCGAACCACGGGTATATACAACGTATGGCAACCATTGGGAAGGCGACCGCCAATCTGTACTCAATTAAGATTCCTTTTTTCCTTTTGGCGGACCTACTGATTAACACGGAATCCGAACCACGGGTATATACAACGTATGGCAACCATTGGGAAGGCGACCGCCAATCTGTACACAATTAAGATTCCTTTATTTCTATTTGGCGGACCTACTGATTAACACGGAATCCGAACCACGGGTATATACAACGTATGGCACCCATTGGGAAGGCGACCGCCAATCTGTACTCAATCAAGATTCCTTTATTTCAATTTATCGAACCTACTGATTAACACGGAATCCGAACCACGGGTATATACAACGTATGGCAACCATTGGGAAGGCGACCGCCAATCTGTACTCAATTAAGATTCCTTTATTTCTATTTGGCGGACCTACTGATTAACACGGAATCCGAACCACGTGTATATACAACGTATGGCACCCATTGGGAAGGCGACCGCCAATCTGTACTCAATTAAGATTTCTTTATTTCTATTTAGCGAACCTACTGATTAACACGGAATCCGAACCACGGGTATATACAACGTATGGCAACCATTGGGAAGGCGACCGCCAATCTGTATTCAATCAAGATTTCTTTATTTCTATTTAGCGGACCTACTCATTAACACGGAATCTGAACCACGGGTATATACAACGTATGGCAACCATTGGGAAGGCGACCGCCAATCTGTACTCAATTAAGATTTCTTTATTTCTATTTAGCGGACCTACTGATTAACACGGAATCCGAACCACGGGTATATACAACGTATGGCACCCATTGGGAAGGCGACCGCCAATCTGTACTCAATTAAGATTCCTTTATTTCTATTTAGCGGACCTACTGATTAACACGGAATCTGAACCACGGGTATATACAACGTATGGCAACCATTGGGAAGGCGACCGCCAATCTGTACTCAATTAAGATTCCTTTATTTCTATTTGGCGGACCTACTGATTAACACGGAATCCGAACCACGGGTATATACAACGTATGGCAACCATTGGGAAGGCGACCGCCAATCTGTACTCAATTAAGATTCCTTTATTTCTATTTAGCGAACCTACTGATTAACACGGAATCCGAACCACGGGTATATACAACGTATGGCAACCATTGGGAAGGCGACCCCCAATCTGTACTCAATCAAGATTCCTTTATTTCTATTTAGCGAACCTACTGATTAACACGGAATCCGAACCACGGGTATATAAAACGTATGGCAACCATTGGGAAGGCGACCGCCAATCTGTACTCAATTAAGATTCCTTTATTTCTATTTGGCGGACCTACTGATTAACACGGAATCCGAACCACGGGTATATACAACGTATGGCAACCATTGGGAAGGCGACCGCCAATCTGTACTCAATTAAGATTCCTTTATTTCTATTTAGCGAACCTACTGATTAACACGGAATCCGAACCACGGGTATATACAACGTATGGCAACCATTGGGAAGGCGACCCCCAATCTGTACTCAATCAAGATTCCTTTATTTCTATTTAGCGAACCTACTGATTAACACGGAATCCGAACCACGGGTATATAAAACGTATGGCAACCATTGGGAAGGCGACCGCCAAACTGTACTCAATCAAGATTCCTTTATTTCTATTTAGCGAACCTACTGATTAACACGGAATCCGAACCACGGGTATATACAACGTATGGCAACCATTGGGAAGGCGACCGCCAATCTGTACTCAATTAAGATTCCTTTATTTCTATTTAGCGAACCTACTGATTAACACGGAATCCGAACCACGGGTATATACAACGTATGGCAACCATTGGGAAGGCGACCGCCAATCTGTACTCAATCAAGATTCCTTTATTTCTATTTAGCGAACCTACTGATTAACACGGAATCCGAACCACGGGTATATACAACGTATGGCACCCATTGGGAAGGCGACCGCCAATCTGTACTCAATCAAGATTCCTTTATTTCAATTTAGCAAACCTACTGATTAACACGGAATCCAAACCACGGGTATATACAACGTATGGCACCCATTGGGAAGGCGACCGCCAATCTGTACTCAATTAAGATTCCTTTATTTTGATTTAGCGGACCTACTGATTAACACGGAATCCGAACCACGGGTATATACAACGTATGGCAACCATTGGGAAGGCGACCGCCAATCTGTACTCAATTAAGATTCCTTTATTTCTATTTGGCGGACCTACTGATTAACACGGAATCCGAACCACGGGTATATAAAACGTATGACACCCATTGGGAAGGCGACCGCCAATCTGTACTCAATTAAGATTCCTTTATTTCTATTTGGCGGACCTACTGATTAACACGGAATCCGAACCACGGGTATATACAACGTATGGCAACCAGTGGGAAGGCGACCGCCAATCTGTACTCAATTAAGATTCCTTTATTTCTATTTGGCGGACCTACTGATTAACACGGAATCCGAACCACGGGTATATACAACGTATGGCAACCATTGGGAAGGCGACCGCCAATCTGTACTCAATTAAGATTCCTTTATTTCTATTTGGCGGGCCTACTGATTAACACGGAATCCGAACCACGGGTATATACAACGTATGGCACCCATTGGGAAGGCGACCGCCAATCTGTACTCAATTAAGATTCCTTTATTTCTATTTGGCGGACCTACCGATTAACACGGAATCCGAACCACGGGTATATACAACGTATGGCAACCATTGGGAAGGCGACCGCCAATCTGTACTCAATTAAGATTCCTTTATTTCTATTTGGCGGACCTACTGATTAGCACGGAATCCGAACCACGGGTATATACAACGTATGGCACCCATTGGAAAGGCGACCGCCAATCTGTACTCAATTAAGATTCCTTTATTTCTATTTGGCGGACCTACTGATTAACACGGAATCCGAACCACGGGTATATACAACGTATGGCAACCATTGGGAAGGCGACCGCCAATCTGTACTCAATTAAGATTCCTTTATTTCTATTTGGCGGACCTACTGATTAACACGGAATCCGAACCACAGGTATATACAACGTATGGCACCCATTGGGAAGGCGACCGCCAATCTGTACTCAATTAAGATTCCTTTATTTCTATTTGGCGGACCTACTGATTAACACGGAATCCGAACCACGGGTATATACAACGTATGGCAACCATTGGGAAGGCGACCGCCAATCTGTACTCAATTAAGATTCCTTTATTTCTATTTGGCGGACCTACTGATTAACACGGAATCCGAACCACGGGTATATACAACGTATGGCACCCATTGGGAAGGCGACCGCCAATCTGTACTCAATCAAGTTTCCTTTATTTCTATTTGGCAGACCTACTGATTAACACGGAATCCGAACCACGGGTATATACAACGTATGGCAACCATTGGGAAGGCGACCGCGAATCTGTACTCAATTAAGATTCCTTTATTTCTATTTGGCGGACCTACTGATTAACACGGAATCCGAACCACGGGTATATACAACGTATGGCAACCATTGGGAAGGCGACCGCCAATCTGTACTCAATTAAGATTCCTTTATTTCTATTTGGCGGACCTACTGATTAACACGGAATCCGAACCACGGGTATATACAACGTATGGCAACCATTGGGAAGGCGACCGCCAATCTGTACTCAATTAAGATTCCTTTATTTCTATTTGGCGGACCTACTGATTAACACGGAATCCGAACCACAGGTATATACAACGTATGGCAACCATTGGGAAGGCGACCGCCAATCTGTACTCAATTAAGATTCCTTTATTTCTATTTGGCGGACCTACTGATTAACACGGAATCCGAACCACGTGTATATACAACGTATGGCACCCATTGGGAAGGCGACCGCCAATCTGTACTCAATTAAGATTCCTTTATTTCTATTTGGCGGACCTACTGATTAACACGGAATCCGAACCACAGGTATATACAACGTATGGCAACCATTGGGAAGGCGACCGCCAATCTGTACTCAATTAAGATTCCTTTATTTCTATTTGGCGGACCTACTGATTAACACGGAATCCGAACCACGTGTATATACAACGTATGGCACCCATTGGGAAGGCGACCGCCAATCTGTACTCAATCAAGATTCCTTTATTTCAATTTAGCGAACCTACTGATTAACACGGAATCCGAACCACGGGTATATACAACGTATGGCACCCATTGGGAAGGCGACCGCCAATCTTTTCTCAATTAAGATTCCTTTATTTCTATTTGGCGGACCTACTGATTAACACGGAATCCGAACCACGGGTATATAAAACGTATGGCACCCATTGGGAAGGCGACCGCCAATCTGTACTCAATTAAGATTCCTTTATTTCTATTTGGCGGACCTACTGATTAACACGGAATCCGAACCACGGGTATATACAACGTATGGCAACCATTGGGAAGGCGACCGCCAATCTGTACTCAATTAAGATTCCTTTATTTCCTTTTGGCGGACCTACTGATTAACACGGAATCCGAACCACGGGTATATACAACGTATGGCAACCATTGGGAAGGCGACCGCCAATCTGTACACAATTAAGATTCCTTTATTTCTATTTGGCGGACCTACTGATTAACACGGAATCCGAACCACGGGTATATACAACGTATGGCACCCATTGGGAAGGCGACCGCCAATCTGTACTCAATCAAGATTCCTTTATTTCAATTTATCGAACCTACTGATTAACACGGAATCCGAACCACGGGTATATACAACGTATGGCAACCATTGGGAAGGCGACCGCCAATCTGTACTCAATTAAGATTCCTTTATTTCTATTTGGCGGACCTACTGATTAACACGGAATCCGAACCACAGGTATATACAACGTATGGCACCCATTGGGAAGGCGACCGCCAATCTGTACTCAATTAAGATTCCTTTATTTCTATTTGGCGGACCTACTGATTAACACGGAATCCGAACCACGGGTATATACAACGTATGGCAACCATTGGGAAGGCGACCGCCAATCTGTACTCAATTAAGATTCCTTTATTTCCTTTTGGCGGACCTACTGATTAACACGGAATCCGAACCACGGGTATATACAACGTATGGCAACCATTGGGAAGGCGACCGCCAATCTGTACACAATTAAGATTCCTTTATTTCTATTTGGCGGACCTACTGATTAACACGGAATCCGAACCACGGGTATATACAACGTATGGCACCCATTGGGAAGGCGACCGCCAATCTGTACTCAATCAAGATTCCTTTATTTCAATTTATCGAACCTACTGATTAACACGGAATCCGAACCACGGGTATATACAACGTATGGCAACCATTGGGAAGGCGACCGCCAATCTGTACTCAATTAAGATTCCTTTATTTCTATTTGGCGGACCTACTGATTAACACGGAATCCGAACCACAGGTATATACAACGTATGGCACCCATTGGGAAGGCGACCGCCAATCTGTACTCAATTAAGATTCCTTTATTTCTATTTGGCGGACCTACTGATTAACACGGAATCCGAACCACGGGTATATACAACGTATGGCAACCATTGGGAAGGCGACCGCCAATCTGTACTCAATTAAGATTCCTTTATTTCTATTTGGCGGACCTACTGATTAACACGGAATCCGAACCACGGGTATATACAACGTATGGCACCCATTGGGAAGGCGACCGCCAATCTGTACTCAATCAAGTTTCCTTTATTTCTATTTGGCAGACCTACTGATTAACACGGAATCCGAACCACGGGTATATACAACGTATGGCAACCATTGGGAAGGCGACCGCGAATCTGTACTCAATTAAGATTCCTTTATTTCTATTTGGCGGACCTACTGATTAACACGGAATCCGAACCACGGGTATATACAACGTATGGCAACCATTGGGAAGGCGACCGCCAATCTGTACTCAATTAAGATTCCTTTATTTCTATTTGGCGGACCTACTGATTAACACGGAATCCGAACCACGGGTATATACAACGTATGGCAACCATTGGGAAGGCGACCGCCAATCTGTACTCAATTAAGATTCCTTTATTTCTATTTGGCGGACCTACTGATTAACACGGAATCCGAACCACAGGTATATACAACGTATGGCAACCATTGGGAAGGCGACCGCCAATCTGTACTCAATTAAGATTCCTTTATTTCTATTTGGCGGACCTACTGATTAACACGGAATCCGAACCACGTGTATATACAACGTATGGCACCCATTGGGAAGGCGACCGCCAATCTGTACTCAATTAAGATTCCTTTATTTCTATTTGGCGGACCTACTGATTAACACGGAATCCGAACCACAGGTATATACAACGTATGGCAACCATTGGGAAGGCGACCGCCAATCTGTACTCAATTAAGATTCCTTTATTTCTATTTGGCGGACCTACTGATTAACACGGAATCCGAACCACGTGTATATACAACGTATGGCACCCATTGGGAAGGCGACCGCCAATCTGTACTCAATCAAGATTCCTTTATTTCAATTTAGCGAACCTACTGATTAACACGGAATCCGAACCACGGGTATATACAACGTATGGCACCCATTGGGAAGGCGACCGCCAATCTTTTCTCAATTAAGATTCCTTTATTTCTATTTGGCGGACCTACTGATTAACACGGAATCCGAACCACGGGTATATAAAACGTATGGCACCCATTGGGAAGGCGACCGCCAATCTGTACTCAATTAAGATTCCTTTATTTCTATTTGGCGGACCTACTGATTAACACGGAATCCGAACCACGGGTATATACAACGTATGGCAACCATTGGGAAGGCGACCGCCAATCTGTACTCAATTAAGATTCCTTTATTTCCTTTTGGCGGACCTACTGATTAACACGGAATCCGAACCACGGGTATATACAACGTATGGCAACCATTGGGAAGGCGACCGCCAATCTGTACACAATTAAGATTCCTTTATTTCTATTTGGCGGACCTACTGATTAACACGGAATCCGAACCACGGGTATATACAACGTATGGCACCCATTGGGAAGGCGACCGCCAATCTGTACTCAATCAAGATTCCTTTATTTCAATTTATCGAACCTACTGATTAACACGGAATCCGAACCACGGGTATATACAACGTATGGCAACCATTGGGAAGGCGACCGCCAATCTGTACTCAATTAAGATTCCTTTATTTCTATTTGGCGGACCTACTGATTAACACGGAATCCGAACCACGTGTATATACAACGTATGGCACCCATTGGGAAGGCGACCGCCAATCTGTACTCAATTAAGATTTCTTTATTTCTATTTAGCGAACCTACTGATTAACACGGAATCCGAACCACGGGTATATACAACGTATGGCAACCATTGGGAAGGCGACCGCCAATCTGTATTCAATCAAGATTTCTTTATTTCTATTTAGCGGACCTACTCATTAACACGGAATCTGAACCACGGGTATATACAACGTATGGCAACCATTGGGAAGGCGACCGCCAATCTGTACTCAATTAAGATTTCTTTATTTCTATTTAGCGGACCTACTGATTAACACGGAATCCGAACCACGGGTATATACAACGTATGGCACCCATTGGGAAGGCGACCGCCAATCTGTACTCAATTAAGATTCCTTTATTTCTATTTAGCGGACCTACTGATTAACACGGAATCTGAACCACGGGTATATACAACGTATGGCAACCATTGGGAAGGCGACCGCCAATCTGTACTCAATTAAGATTCCTTTATTTCTATTTGGCGGACCTACTGATTAACACGGAATCCGAACCACGGGTATATACAACGTATGGCACCCATTGGGAAGGCGACCGCCAATCTGTACTCAATTAAGATTTCTTTATTTCTATTTAGCTGACCTACTGATTAACACGGAATCTGAACCACGGGTATATACAACGTATGGCAACCATTGGGAAGGCGACCGCCAATCTGTACTCAATTAAGATTCCTTTATTTCTATTTGGCGGACCTACTGATTAACATGGAATCCGAACCACGTGTATATACAACGTATGGCACCCATTGGGAAGGCGACCGCCAATCTGTACTCAATTAAGACTCCTTTTTTTGTATTTAGCGAACCTACTGATTAACACGGAATCCGAACCACGGGTATATACAACGTATGGCAACCATTGGGAAGGCGACCGCCAATCTGTACTCAATTAAGATTTCTTTATTTCTATTTAGCGGACCTACTGATTAACACGGAATCTGAACCACGGGTATATACAACGTATGGCAACCATTGGGAAGGCGACCGCCAATCTGTACTCAATTAAGATTTCTTTATTTCTATTTAGCGGACCTACTGATTAACACGGAATCTGAACCACGTGTATATACAACGTATGGCACCCATTGGGAAGGCGACCGCCAATCTGTACTCAATTAAGATTCCTTTATTTCTATTTAGCGAACCTATTGATTAACACGGAATCCGAACCACGGGTATATACAACGTATGGCAACCATTGGGAAGGCGACCGCCAATCTGTACTCAATTAAGATTTCTTTATTTCTATTTAGCGGACCTACTGATTAACACGGAATCCGAACCACGGGTATATACAACGTATGGCAACTATTGGGAAGGCGACCGCCAATCTGTACTCAATTAAGATTCCTTTATTTCTATTTAGCGAACCTACTGATTAACACGGAATCCGAACCACGGGTATATACAACGTATGGCAACCATTGGGAAGGCGACCGCCAATCTGTACTCAATTAAGATTTCTTTATTTCTATTTAGCGGACCTACTGATTAACACGGAATCCGAACCACGGGTATATACAACGTATGGCAACCATTGGGAAGGCGACCGCCAATCTGTACTCAATTAAGATTCCTTTATTTCTATTTGGCGGACCTACTGATTAACATGGAATCCGAACCACGTGTATATACAACGTATGGCACCCATTGGGAAGGCGACCGCCAATCTGTACTCAATTAAGATTCCTTTTTTTGTATTTAGCGAACCTACTGATTAACACGGAATCCGAACCACGGGTATATACAACGTATGGCAACCATTGGGAAGGCGACCGCCAATCTGTACTCAATTAAGATTTCTTTATTTCTATTTAGCGGACCTACTGATTAACACGGAATCTGAACCACGGGTATATACAACGTATGGCAACCATTGGGAAGGCGACCGCCAATCTGTACTCAATTAAGATTTCTTTATTTCTATTTAGCGGACCTACTGATTAACACGGAATCTGAACCACGTGTATATACAACGTATGGCACCCATTGGGAAGGCGACCGCCAATCTGTACTCAATTAAGATTCCTTTATTTCTATTTAGCGAACCTACTGATTAACACGGAATCCGAACCACGGGTATATACAACGTATGGCAACCATTGGGAAGGCGACCGCCAATCTGTACTCAATTAAGATTTCTTTATTTCTATTTAGCGGACCTACTGATTAACACGGAATCCGAACCACGGGTATATACAACGTATGGCAACTATTGGGAAGGCGACCGCCAATCTGTACTCAATTAAGATTCCTTTATTTCTATTTAGCGAACCTACTGATTAACACGGAATCCGAACCACGGGTATATACAACGTATGGCAACCATTGGGAAGGCGACCGCCAATCTGTACTCAATTAAGATTTCTTTATTTCTATTTAGCGGACCTACTGATTAACACGGAATCCGAACCACGGGTATATACAACGTATGGCAACCATTGGGAAGGCGACCGCCAATCTGTATTCAATCAAGATTTCTTTATTTCTATTTAGCGGACCTACTCATTAACACGGAATCTGAACCACGGGTATATACAACGTATGGCAACCATTGGGAAGGCGACCGCCAATCTGTACTCAATTAAGATTTCTTTATTTCTATTTAGCGGACCTACTGATTAACACGGAATCCGAACCACGGGTATATACAACGTATGGCACCCATTGGGAAGGCGACCGCCAATCTGTACTCAATTAAGATTCCTTTATTTCTATTTAGCGGACCTACTGATTAACACGGAATCTGAACCACGGGTATATACAACGTATGGCAACCATTGGGAAGGCGACCGCCAATCTGTACTCAATTAAGATTTCTTTATTTCTATTTAGCTGACCTACTGATTAACACGGAATCTGAACCACGGGTATATACAACGTATGGCAACCATTGGGAAGGCGACCGCCAATCTGTACTCAATTAAGATTCCTTTATTTCTATTTGGCGGACCTACTGATTAACATGGAATCCGAACCACGTGTATATACAACGTATGGTACCCATTGGGAAGGCGACCGCCAATCTGTACTCAATTAAGATTCCTTTTTTTGTATTTAGCGAACCTACTGATTAACACGGAATCCGAACCACGGGTATATACAACGTATGGCAACCATTGGGAAGGCGACCGCCAATCTGTACTCAATTAAGATTTCTTTATTTCTATTTAGCGGACCTACTGATTAACACGGAATCTGAACCACGGGTATATACAACGTATGGCAACCATTGGGAAGGCGACCGCCAATCTGTACTCAATTAAGATTTCTTTATTTCTATTTAGCGGACCTACTGATTAACACGGAATCTGAACCACGTGTATATACAACGTATGGCACCCATTGGGAAGGCGACCGCCAATCTGTACTCAATTAAGATTCCTTTATTTCTATTTAGCGAACCTACTGATTAACACGGAATCCGAACCACGGGTATATACAACGTATGGCAACCATTGGGAAGGCGACCGCCAATCTGTACTCAATTAAGATTTCTTTATTTCTATTTAGCGGACCTACTGAGTAACACGGAATCCGAACCACGGGTATATACAACGTATGGCAACTATTGGGAAGGCGACCGCCAATCTGTACTCAATTAAGATTCCTTTATTTCTATTTAGCGAACCTACTGATTAACACGGAATCCGAACCACGGGTATATACAACGTATGGCAACCATTGGGAAGGCGACCGCCAATCTGTACTCAATTAAGATTTCTTTATTTCTATTTAGCGGACCTACTGATTAACACGGAATCCGAACCACGGGTATATACAACGTATGGCAACCATTGGGAATGCGACCGCCAATCTGTACTCAATTAAGATTCCTTTATTTCTATTTAGCGAACCTACTGATTAACACGGAATCCGAACCACGGGTATAAACAACGTATGGCAACCATTGGGAAGGCGACCGCCAATCTGTACTCAATTAAGATTCCTTTATTTCTATTTAGCGGACCTACTGATTAACACGGAATCCGAACCACGGGTATATACAACGTATGGCAACCATTGGGAAGGCGACCGCCAATCTGTACTCAATCAAGATTCCTTTATTTCTATTTAGCGAACCTACTGATTAACACGGAATCCGAACCACGGGTATATACAACGTATGGCACCCATTGGGAAGGCGACCGCCAATCTGTACTCAATCAAGATTCCTTTATTTCTATTTAGCGAACCTACTGATTAACACGGAATCCGAACCACGGGTATATACAACGTATGGCAACCATTGGGAAGGCGACCGCCAATCTGTACTCAATTAAGATTCCTTTATTTCTATTTGGCGGACCTACTGATTAACACGGAATCCGAACCACGGGTATATACAACGTATGGCAACCATTGGGAAGGCGACCGCCAATCTGTACTCAATCAAGATTCCTTTATTTCTATTTAGCGAACCTACTGATTAACACGGAATCCGAACCACGGGTATATACAACGTATGGCACCCATTGGGAAGGCGACCGCCAATCTGTACTCAATCAAGATTCCTTTATTTCAATTTAGCGAACCTACTGATTAACACGGAATCCGAACCACGGGTATATACAACGTATGGCAACCATTGGAAAGGCGACCGCCAATCTGTACTCAATTAAGATTCCTTTATTTCTATTTGGCGGACCTACTGATTAACACGGAATCCGAACCACGGGTATATACAACGTATGGCAACCATTGGGAAGGCGACCGCCAATCTGTACTCAATTAAGATTCCTTTATTTCTATTTGGCGGACCTACTAATTAACACGGAATCCGAACCACGGGTATATACAACGTATGGCAACCATTGGGAAGGCGACCGCCAATCTGTACTCAATTAAGATTCCTTTATTTCTATTTGGCGGACCTACTGATTAACACGGAATCCGAACCACGGGTATATACAACGTATGGCAACCATTGGGAAGGCGACCGCCAATCTGTACTCAATTAAGATTCCTTTATTTCTATTTGGCGGACCTACTGATTAACACGGAATCCGAACCACGGGTATATACAACGTATGGCAACCATTGGGAAGGCGAGCGCCAATCTGTACTCAATCAAGATTCCTTTATTTCTATTTAGCGAACCTACTGATTAACACGGAATCCGAACCACGGGTATATACAACGTATGGCAACCATTGGGAAGGCGACCGCCAATCTGTACTCAATTAAGATTCCTTTATTTCTATTTAGCGAACCTACTGATTAACACGGAATCCGAACCACGGGTATATACAACGTATGGCAACCATTGGGAAGGCGACCGCCAATCTGTACTCAATCAAGATTCCTTTATTTCTATTTAGCGAACCTACTGATTAACACGGAATCCGAACCACGGGTATATACAACGTATGGCACCCATTGGGAAGGCGACTGCCAATCTGTACTCAATCAAGATTCCTTTATTTCAATTTAGGAAACCTACTGATTAACACGGAATCCAAACCACGGGTATATACAACGTATGGCACCCATTGGGAAGGCGACCGCCAATCTGTACTCAATTAAGATTCCTTTATTTTGATTTAGCGGACCTACTGATTAACACGGAATCCGAACCACGGGTATATACAACGTATGGCAACCATTGGGAAGGCGACCGCCAATCTGTACTCAATTAAGATTCCTTTATTTCTATTTGGCGGACCTACTGATTAACACGGAATCCGAACCACGGGTATATAAAACGTATGACACCCATTGGGAAGGCGACCGCCAATCTGTACTCAATTAAGATTCCTTTATTTCTATTTGGCGGACCTACTGATTAACACGGAATCCGAACCACGGGTATATACAACGTATGGCAACCAGTGGGAAGGCGACCGCCAATCTGTACTCAATTAAGATTCCTTTATTTCTATTTGGCGGACCTACTGATTAACACGGAATCCGAACCACGGGTATATACAACGTATGGCAACCATTGGGAAGGCGACCGCCAATCTGTACTCAATTAAGATTCCTTTATTTCTATTTGGCGGACCTACTGATTAACACGGAATCCGAACCACGGGTATATACAACGTATGGCAACCATTGGGAAGGCGACCGCCAATCTGTACTCAATTAAGATTCCTTTATTTCTATTTGGCGGACCTACTGATTAACACGGAATCCGAACCACGGGTATATACAACGTATGGCAACCATTGGGAAGGCGACCGCCAATCTGTACTCAATTAAGATTCCTTTATTTCTATTTGGCGGACCTACTGATTAACACGGAATCCGAACCACGGTTATATACAACGTATGGCAACCATTGGGAAGGCGACCGCCAATCTGTACTCAATTAAGATTCCTTTATTTCTATTTGGCAGACCTACTGATTAACACGGAATCCGAACCACGGGTATATACAACGTATGGCAACCATTGGGAAGGCGACCGCCAATCTGTACTCAATTAAGATTCCTTTATTTCTATTTGGCGGACCTACTGATTAACACGGAATCCGAACCACGGGTATATACAACGTATGGCAACCATTGGGAAGGCGACCGCCAATCTGTACTCAATTAAGATTCCTTTATTTCTATTTGGCGGACCTACTGATTAACACGGAATCCGAACCACGGGTATATACAACGTATGGCAACCATTGGGAAGGCGACCGCCAATCTGTACTCAATTAAGATTCCTTTATTTCTATTTGGCGGACCTACTGATTAACACGGAATCCGAACCACAGGTATATACAACGTATGGCAACCATTGGGAAGGCGACCGCCAATCTGTACTCAATTAAGATTCCTTTATTTCTATTTGGCGGACCTACTGATTAACACGGAATCCGAACCACGTGTATATACAACGTATGGCACCCATTGGGAAGGCGACCGCCAATCTGTACTCAATCAAGATTCCTTTATTTCTATTTAGCGAACCTACTGATTAACACGGAATCCGAACCACGGGTATATACAACGTATGGCACCCATTGGGAAGGCGACCGCCAATCTTTTCTCAATTAAGATTCCTTTATTTCTATTTGGCGGACCTACTGATTAACACGGAATCCGAACCACGGGTATATAAAACGTATGGCACCCATTGGGAAGGCGACCGCCAATCTGTACTCAATTAAGATTCCTTTATTTCTATTTGGCGGACCTACTGATTAACACGGAATCCGAACCACGGGTATATACAACGTATGGCAACCATTGGGAAGGCGACCGCCAATCTGTACTCAATTAAGATTCCTTTATTTCTATTTGGCGGACCTACTGATTAACACGGAATCCGAACCACGGGTATATACAACGTATGGCAACCATTGGGAAGGCGACCGCCAATCTGTACTCAATTAAGATTCCTTTATTTCTATTTGGCGGACCTACTGATTAACACGGAATCCGAACCACGGGTATATACAACGTATGGCACCCATTGGGAAGGCGACCGCCAATCTGTACTCAATCAAGATTCCTTTATTTCAATTTATCGAACCTACTGATTAACACGGAATCCGAACCACGGGTATATACAACGTATGGCAACCATTGGGAAGGCGACCGCCAATCTGTACTCAATTAAGATTCCTTTATTTCTATTTGGCGGACCTACTGATTAACACGGAATCCGAACCACGTGTATATACAACGTATGGCACCCATTGGGAAGGCGACCGCCAATCTGTACTCAATTAAGATTTCTTTATTTCTATTTAGCGAACCTACTGATTAACACGGAATCCGAACCACGGGTATATACAACGTATGGCAACCATTGGGAAGGCGACCGCCAATCTGTATTCAATCAAGATTTCTTTATTTCTATTTAGCGGACCTACTCATTAACACGGAATCTGAACCACGGGTATATACAACGTATGGCAACCATTGGGAAGGCGACCGCCAATCTGTACTCAATTAAGATTTCTTTATTTCTATTTAGCGGACCTACTGATTAACACGGAATCCGAACCACGGGTATATACAACGTATGGCACCCATTGGGAAGGCGACCGCCAATCTGTACTCAATTAAGATTCCTTTATTTCTATTTAGCGGACCTACTGATTAACACGGAATCTGAACCACGGGTATATACAACGTATGGCAACCATTGGGAAGGCGACCGCCAATCTGTACTCAATTAAGATTCCTTTATTTCTATTTGGCGGACCTACTGATTAACACGGAATCCGAACCACGGGTATATACAACGTATGGCACCCATTGGGAAGGCGACCGCCAATCTGTACTCAATTAAGATTTCTTTATTTCTATTTAGCTGACCTACTGATTAACACGGAATCTGAACCACGGGTATATACAACGTATGGCAACCATTGGGAAGGCGACCGCCAATCTGTACTCAATTAAGATTCCTTTATTTCTATTTGGCGGACCTACTGATTAACATGGAATCCGAACCACGTGTATATACAACGTATGGCACCCATTGGGAAGGCGACCGCCAATCTGTACTCAATTAAGATTCCTTTATTTCTATTTAGCGGACCTACTGATTAACACGGAATCCGAACCACGGGTATATACAACGTATGGCAACCATTGGGAAGGCGACCGCCAATCTGTACTCAATCAAGATTCCTTTATTTCTATTTAGCGAACCTACTGATTAACACGGAATCCGAACCACGGGTATATACAACGTATGGCACCCATTGGGAAGGCGACCGCCAATCTGTACTCAATCAAGATTCCTTTATTTCTATTTAGCGAACCTACTGATTAACACGGAATCCGAACCACGGGTATATACAACGTATGGCAACCATTGGGAAGGCGACCGCCAATCTGTACTCAATTAAGATTCCTTTATTTCTATTTGGCGGACCTACTGATTAACACGGAATCCGAACCACGGGTATATACAACGTATGGCAACCATTGGGAAGGCGACCGCCAATCTGTACTCAATCAAGATTCCTTTATTTCTATTTAGCGAACCTACTGATTAACACGGAATCCGAACCACGGGTATATACAACGTATGGCACCCATTGGGAAGGCGACCGCCAATCTGTACTCAATCA
The DNA here is from genome assembly GCA_963969495.1 of Ceratothoa steindachneri. Taxonomy (NCBI): domain Eukaryota; kingdom Metazoa; phylum Arthropoda; class Malacostraca; order Isopoda; family Cymothoidae; genus Ceratothoa; species Ceratothoa steindachneri. The sequence continues at coordinate 109,865,697 of OZ018333.1, forward strand.
AGATTCCTTTATTTCAATTTAGCGAACCTACTGATTAACACGGAATCCGAACCACGGGTATATACAACGTATGGCAACCATTGGAAAGGCGACCGCCAATCTGTACTCAATTAAGATTCCTTTATTTCTATTTGGCGGACCTACTGATTAACACGGAATCCGAACCACGGGTATATACAACGTATGGCAACCATTGGGAAGGCGACCGCCAATCTGTACTCAATTAAGATTCCTTTATTTCTATTTGGCGGACCTACTAATTAACACGGAATCCGAACCACGGGTATATACAACGTATGGCAACCATTGGGAAGGCGACCGCCAATCTGTACTCAATTAAGATTCCTTTATTTCTATTTGGCGGACCTACTGATTAACACGGAATCCGAACCACGGGTATATACAACGTATGGCACCCATTGGGAAGGCGACCGCCAATCTGTACTCACTTAAGATTCCTTTATTTCTATTTGGCGGACCTACTGATTAACACGGAATCCGAACCACGGGTATATACAACGTATGGCAACCATTGGGAAGGCGACCGCCAATCTGTACTCAATTAAGATTCCTTTATTTCTATTTAGCGGACCTACTGATTAACACGGAATCCGAACCACGGGTATATACAACGTATGGCAACCATTGGGAAGGCGACCGCCAATCTGTACTCAATCAAGATTCCTTTATTTCTATTTAGCGAACCTACTGATTAACACGGAATCCGAACCACGGGTATATACAACGTATGGCACCCATTGGGAAGGCGACCGCCAATCTGTACTCAATCAAGATTCCTTTATTTCTATTTAGCGAACCTACTGATTAACACGGAATCCGAACCACGGGTATATACAACGTATGGCAACCATTGGGAAGGCGACCGCCAATCTGTACTCAATTAAGATTCCTTTATTTCTATTTGGCGGACCTACTGATTAACACGGAATCCGAACCACGGGTATATACAACGTATGGCAACCATTGGGAAGGCGACCGCCAATCTGTACTCAATCAAGATTCCTTTATTTCTATTTAGCGAACCTACTGATTAACACGGAATCCGAACCACGGGTATATACAACGTATGGCACCAATTGGGAAGGCGACCGCCAATCTGTACTCAATCAAGATTCCTTTATTTCAATTTAGCGAACCTACTGATTAACACGGAATCCGAACCACGGGTATATACAACGTATGGCAACCATTGGAAAGGCGACCGCCAATCTGTACTCAATTAAGATTCCTTTATTTCTATTTGGCGGACCTACTGATTAACACGGAATCCGAACCACGGGTATATACAACGTATGGCAACCATTGGGAAGGCGACCGCCAATCTGTACTCAATTAAGATTCCTTTATTTCTATTTGGCGGACCTACTAATTAACACGGAATCCGAACCACGGGTATATACAACGTATGGCAACCATTGGGAAGGCGACCGCCAATCTGTACTCAATTAAGATTCCTTTATTTCTATTTGGCGGACCTACTGATTAACACGGAATCCGAACCACGGGTATATACAACGTATGGCACCCATTGGGAAGGCGACCGCCAATCTGTACTCACTTAAGATTCCTTTATTTCTATTTGGCGGACCTACTGATTAACACGGAATCCGAACCACGGGTATATACAACGTATGGCAACCATTGGGAAGGCGACCGCCAATCTGTAATCAATTAAGATTCCTTTATTTCTATTTGGCGGACCTACTGATTAACACGGAATCCGAACCACGGGTATATACAACGTATGGCAACCATTGGGAAGGCGACCGCTAATCTGTACTCAATTAAGATTCCTTGATTTCTATTTGGCGGACCTACTGATTAACACGGAATCCGAACCACGGGTATATACAACGTATGGCACCCATTGGGAAGGCGACTGCCAATCTGTAACCAATCAAGTTTCCTTTATTTCTATTTGGCGGACCTACTGATTAACACGGAATCCGAACCACGGGTATATACAACGTATGGCACCCATTGGGAAGGCGACCGCCAATCTGTACTCAATCAAGTTTCCTTTATTTCTATTTAGCGAACCTACTGATTAACACGGAATCCGAACCACGGGTATATACAACGTATGGCACCCATTGGGAAGGCGACCGCCAATCTGTACTCAATTAAGATTCCTTTATTTCTATTTGGCGGACCTACTAATTAACACGGAATCCGAACCACGGGTATATACAACGTATGGCAACCATTGGGAAGGCGACCGCCAATCTGTACAAAATTAAGATTCCTTTATTTCTATTTGGCGGACCTACTGATTAACACGGAATCCGAACCACGGGTATATACAACGTATGGCAACCATTGGGTAGGCGACCGCCAATCTGTACTCAATTAAGATTCCTTTATTTCTATTTCGCGGACCTACTGATTAACACGGAATCCGAACCACGGGTATATACAACGTATGGCAACCATTGGGAAGGCGACCGCCAATCTGTACTCAATTAAGATTTCTTTATTTCTATTTAGCGGACCTACTGATTAACACGGAATCTGAACCACGGGTATATACAACGTATGGCAACCATTGGGAAGGCGAGCGCCAATCTGTACTCAATTAAGATTTCTTTATTTCTATTTAGCGGACCTACTCATTAACACGGAATCTGAACCACGTGTATATACAACGTATGGCACCCATTGGGAAGACGACCGCCAATCTGTACTCAATTAAGATTCCTTTATTTCTATTTGGCGGACCTACTGATTAACACGGAATCCGAACCACGGGTATATACAACGTATGGCAACCATTGGGAAGGCGACCGCCAATCTGTACTCAATTAAGATTTCTTTATTTCTATTTAGCGGACCTACTGATTAACACGGAATCTGAACCACGGGTATATACAACGTATGGCAACCATTGGGAAGGCGAGCGCCAATCTGTACTCAATTAAGATTTCTTTATTTCTATTTAGCGGACCTACTGATTAACACGGAATCTGAACCACGTGTATATACAACGTATGGCACCCATTGGGAAGGCGCCCGCTAATCTGTACTCAATTAAGATTCCTTTATTTCTATTTAGCGAACCTACTGATTAACACGGAATCCGAACCACGGGTATATACAACGTATGGCAACCATTGGGAAGGCGACCGCCAATCTGTACTGAATTAAGATTTCTTTATTTCTATTTAGCGGACTTACTGATTAACACGGAATCCGAACCACGGGTATATACAACGTATGGCAACTATTGGGAAGGCGACCGCCAATCTGTACTCAATTAAGATTCCTTTATTTCTATTTAGCGAACCTACTGATTAACACGGAATCCGAACCACGGGTATATACAACGTATGGCAACCATTGGGAATGCGACCGCCAATCTGTACTCATTTAAGATTCCTTTATTTCTATTTAGCGGACCTACTGATTAACACGGAATCCGAACCACGGGTATATAAAACGTATGGCACCCATTGGGAACGCGACCGCCAATCTGTACTCAATCAAAATTCCTTCATTTCTATTGAGCGAACCTACTGATTAACACGGAATCCGAACCACGGGTATATACAACGTATGGCAACCATTGGGAAGGCGACCGCCAATCTGTACTCAATTAAGATTCCTTTATTTCTATTTGGCGGACCTACTGATTAACACGGAATCCGAACCACGGGTATATACAACGTATGGCAACCATTGGGAAGGCGACCGCCACTCTGTACTCAATTAAGATTCCTTTATTTCTATTTAGCGAACCTACTGATTAACACGGAATCCGAACCACGGGTATATACAACGTATGGCAACCATTGGGAAGGCGACCGCCAATCTGTACTCAATTAAGATTCCTTTATTTCTATTTGGCGGACCTACTGATTAACACGGAATCCGAACCACGGGTATATACAACGTATGGCAACCATTGGGAAGGCGACCGCCAATCTGTACTCAATTAAGATTCCTTTATTTCTATTTAGCAGGCCTACTGATTAACACGGAATCCGAACCACGGGTATATACAACGTATGGCAACCATTGGGAAGGCGACCGCCAATCTGTACTCAATCAAGATTCCTTTATTTCTATTTAGCGAACCTACTGATTAACACGGAATCCGAACCACGGGTATTTACAACGTATGGCACCCATTGGGAAGGCGACCGCCAATCTGTACTCAATCAAGATTCCTTTATTTCTATTTAGCGAACCTACTGATTAACACGGAATCCGAACCACGGGTATATACAACGTATGGCAACCATTGGGAAGGCGACCGCCAATCTGTACTCAATTAAGATTCCTTTATTTCTATTTGGCGGACCTACTGATTAACACGGAATCCGAACCACGGGTATATACAACGTATGGCAACCATTGGGAAGGCGACCGCCAATCTGTACTCAATCAAGATTCCTTTATTTCTATTTAGCGAACCTACTGATTAACACGGAATCCGAACCACGGGTATATACAACGTATGGCACCCATTGGGAAGGCGACCGCCAATCTGTACTCAATCAAGATTCCTTTATTTCAATTTAGCGAACCTACTGATTAACACGGAATCCGAACCACGGGTATATACAACGTATGGCAACCATTGGAAAGGCGACCGCCAATCTGTACTCAATTAAGATTCCTTTATTTCTATTTGGCGGACCTACTGATTAACACGGAATCCGAACCACGGGTATATACAACGTATGGCAACCATTGGGAAGGCGACCGATAATCTGTACTCAATTAAGATTCCTTTATTTCTATTTAGCGAACCTACTGATTAACACGGAATCCGAACCACGGGTATATACAACGTATGGCAACCATTGGGAAGGCGACCGCCAATCTGTACTCAATTAAGATTTCTTTATTTCTATTTAGCGGACCTACTGATTAACACGGAATCCGAACCACGGGTATATACAACGTATGGCAACTATTGGGAAGGCGACCGCCAATCTGTACTCAATTAAGATTCCTTTATTTCTATTTAGCGAACCTACTGATTAACACGGAATCCGAACCACGGGTATATACAACGTATGGCAACCATTGGGAAGGCGACCGCCAATCTGTACTCAATTAAGATTTCTTTATTTCTATTTAGCGGACCTACTGATTAACACGGAATCCGAACCACGGGTATATACAACGTATGGCAACCATTGGGAAGGCGACTTCCAATCTGTACTCAATTAAGATTCCTTTATTTCTATTTGGCGGACCTACTGATTAACACGGAATCCGAACCACGGGTATATACAACGTATGGCAACCATTGGGAATGCGACCGCCAATCTGTACTCAATTAAGATTCCTTTATTTCTATTTAGCGAACCTACTGATTAACACGGAATCCGAACCACGGGTATAAACAACGTATGGCAACCATTGGGAAGGCGACCGCCAATCTGTACTCAATTAAGATTCCTTTATTTCTATTTGGCGGACCTACTGATTAACCTGGAATCCGAACCACGGGTATATACAACGTATGGCAACCATTGGGAAGGCGACCGCCAATCTGTACTCAATTAAGATTCCTTTATTTCTATTTAGCGGACCTACTGATTAACACGGAATCCGAACCACGGGTATATACAACGTATGGCAACCATTGGGAAGGCGACCGCCAATCTGTACTCAATCAAGATTCCTTTATTTCTATTTAGCGAACCTACTGATTAACACGGAATCCGAACCACGGGTATATACAACGTATGGCACCCATTGGGAAGGCGACCGCCAATCTGTACTCAATCAAGATTCCTTTATTTCTATTTAGCGAACCTACTGATTAACACGGAATCCGAACCACGGGTATATACAACGTATGGCAACCATTGGGAAGGCGACCGCCAATCTGTACTCAATTAAGATTCCTTTATTTCTATTTGGCGGACCTACTGATTAACACGGAATCCGAACCACGGGTATATACAACGTATGGCAACCATTGGGAAGGCGACCGCCAATCTGTACTCAATCAAGATTCCTTTATTTCTATTTAGCGAACCTACTGATTAACACGGAATCCGAACCACGGGTATATACAACGTATGGCACCCATTGGGAAGGCGACCGCCAATCTGTACTCAATCAAGATTCCTTTATTTCAATTTAGCGAACCTACTGATTAACACGGAATCCGAACCACGGGTATATACAACGTATGGCAACCATTGGAAAGGCGACCGCCAATCTGTACTCAATTAAGATTCCTTTATTTCTATTTGGCGGACCTACTGATTAACACGGAATCCGAACCACGGGTATATACAACGTATGGCAACCATTGGGAAGGCGACCGCCAATCTGTACTCAATTAAGATTCCTTTATTTCTATTTGGCGGACCTACTAATTAACACGGAATCCGAACCACGGGTATATACAACGTATGGCAACCATTGGGAAGGCGACCGCCAATCTGTACTCAATTAAGATTCCTTTATTTCTATTTGGCGGACCTACTGATTAACACGGAATCCGAACCACGGGTATATACAACGTATGGCACCCATTGGGAAGGCGACCGCCAATCTGTACTCAATTAAGATTCCTTTATTTCTATTTGGCGGACCTACTGATTAACACGGAATCCGAACCACGGGTATATAAAACGTATGGCACCCATTGGGAAGGCGACCGCCAATCTGTACTCACTTAAGATTCCTTTATTTCTATTTGGCGGACCTACTGATTAACACGGAATCCGAACCACGGGTATATACAACGTATGGCAACCATTGGGAAGGCGACCGCCAATCTGTAATCAATTAAGATTCCTTTATTTCTATTTGGCGGACCTACTGATTAACACGGAATCCGAACCACGGGTATATACAACGTATGGCAACCATTGGGAAGGCGACCGCTAATCTGTACTCAATTAAGATTCCTTGATTTCTATTTGGCGGACCTACTGATTAACACGGAATCCGAACCACGGGTATATACAACGTATGGCACCCATTGGGAAGGCGACTGCCAATCTGTAACCAATCAAGTTTCCTTTATTTCTATTTGGCGGACCTACTGATTAACACGGAATCCGAACCACGGGTATATACAACGTATGGCACCCATTGGGAAGGCGACCGCCAATCTGTACTCAATCAAGTTTCCTTTATTTCTATTTAGCGAACCTACTGATTAACACGGAATCCGAACCACGGGTATATACAACGTATGGCACCCATTGGGAAGGCGACCGCCAATCTGTACTCAATTAAGATTCCTTTATTTCTATTTGGCGGACCTACTAATTAACACGGAATCCGAACCACGGGTATATACAACGTATGGCAACCATTGGGAAGGCGACCGCCAATCTGTACAAAATTAAGATTCCTTTATTTCTATTTGGCGGACCTACTGATTAACACGGAATCCGAACCACGGGTATATACAACGTATGGCAACCATTGGGTAGGCGACCGCCAATCTGTACTCAATTAAGATTCCTTTATTTCTATTTCGCGGACCTACTGATTAACACGGAATCCGAACCACGGGTATATACAACGTATGGCAACCATTGGGAAGGCGACCGCCAATCTGTACTCAATTAAGATTTCTTTATTTCTATTTAGCGGACCTACTGATTAACACGGAATCTGAACCACGGGTATATACAACGTATGGCAACCATTGGGAAGGCGAGCGCCAATCTGTACTCAATTAAGATTTCTTTATTTCTATTTAGCGGACCTACTCATTAACACGGAATCTGAACCACGTGTATATACAACGTATGACACCCATTGGGAAGACGACCGCCAATCTGTACTCAATTAAGATTCCTTTATTTCTATTTGGCGGACCTACTGATTAACACGGAATCCGAACCACGGGTATATACAACGTATGGCAACCATTGGGAAGGCGACCGCCAATCTGTACTCAATTAAGATTTCTTTATTTCTATTTAGCGGACCTACTGATTAACACGGAATCTGAACCACGGGTATATACAACGTATGGCAACCATTGGGAAGGCGAGCGCCAATCTGTACTCAATTAAGATTTCTTTATTTCTATTTAGCGGACCTACTGATTAACACGGAATCTGAACCACGTGTATATACAACGTATGGCACCCATTGGGAAGGCGCCCGCTAATCTGTACTCAATTAAGATTCCTTTATTTCTATTTAGCGAACCTAATGATTAACACGGAATCCGAACCACGGGTATATACAACGTATGTCAATCATTGGGAAGGCGACCGCCAATCTGTACTGAATTAAGATTTCTTTATTTCTATTTAGCGGACTTACTGATTAACACGGAATCCGAACCACGGGTATATACAACGTATGGCAACTATTGGGAAGGCGACCGCCAATCTGTACTCAATTAAGATTCCTTTATTTCTATTTAGCGAACCTACTGATTAACACGGAATCCGAACCACGGGTATATACAACGTATGGCAACCATTGGGAATGCGACCGCCAATCTGTACTCATTTAAGATTCCTTTATTTCTATTTAGCGGACCTACTGATTAACACGGAATCCGAACCACGGGTATATAAAACGTATGGCACCCATTGGGAACGCGACCGCCAATCTGTACTCAATCAAAATTCCTTCATTTCTATTGAGCGAACCTACTGATTAACACGGAATCCGAACCACGGGTATATACAACGTATGGCAACCATTGGGAAGGCGACCGCCAATCTGTACTCAATTAAGATTCCTTTATTTCTATTTGGCGGACCTACTGATTAACACGGAATCCGAACCACGGGTATATACAACGTATGGCAACCATTGGGAAGGCGACCGCCACTCTGTACTCAATTAAGATTCCTTTATTTCTATTTAGCGAACCTACTGATTAACACGGAATCCGAACCACGGGTATATACAACGTATGGCAACCATTGGGAAGGCGACCGCCAATCTGTACTCAATTAAGATTCCTTTATTTCTATTTGGCGGACCTACTGATTAACACGGAATCCGAACCACGGGTATATACAACGTATGGCAACCATTGGGAAGGCGACCGCCAATCTGTACTCAATTAAGATTCCTTTATTTCTATTTAGCAGGCCTACTGATTAACACGGAATCCGAACCACGGGTATATACAATGTATGGCAACCATTGGGAAGGCGACCGCCAATCTGTACTCAATCAAGATTCCTTTATTTCTATTTAGCGAACCTACTGATTAACACGGAATCCGAACCACGGGTATTTACAACGTATGGCACCCATTGGGAAGGCGACCGCCAATCTGTACTCAATCAAGATTCCTTTATTTCTATTTAGCGAACCTACTGATTAACACGGAATCCGAACCACGGGTATATACAACGTATGGCAACCATTGGGAAGGCGACCGCCAATCTGTACTCAATTAAGATTCCTTTATTTCTATTTGGCGGACCTACTGATTAACACGGAATCCGAACCACGGGTATATACAACGTATGGCAACCATTGGGAAGGCGACCGCCAATCTGTACTCAATCAAGATTCCTTTATTTCTATTTAGCGAACCTACTGATTAACACGGAATCCGAACCACGGGTATATACAACGTATGGCACCCATTGGGAAGGCGACCGCCAATCTGTACTCAATCAAGATTCCTTTATTTCAATTTAGCGAACCTACTGATTAACACGGAATCCGAACCACGGGTATATACAACGTATGGCAACCATTGGAAAGGCGACCGCCAATCTGTACTCAATTAAGATTCCTTTATTTCTATTTGGCGGACCTACTGATTAACACGGAATCCGAACCACGGGTATATACAACGTATGGCAACCATTGGGAAGGCGACCGATAATCTGTACTCAATTAAGATTCCTTTATTTCTATTTGGCGGACCTACTAATTAACACGGAATCCGAACCACGGGTATATACAACGTATGGCAACCATTGGGAAGGCGACCGCCAATCTGTACTCAATTAAGATTCCTTTATTTCTATTTGGCGGACCTACTGATTAACACGGAATCCGAACCACGGGTATATACAACGTATGGCACCCATTGGGAAGGCGACCGCCAATCTGTACTCAATTAAGATTCCTTTATTTCTATTTGGCCGACCTACTGATTAACACGGAATCCGAACCACGGGTATATAAAACGTATGGCACCCATTGGGAAGGCGACCGCCAATCTGTACTCAATTAAGATTCCTTTATTTCTATTTGGCGGACCTACTGATTAACACGGAATCCGAACCACGGGTATATACAACGTATGGCAACCATTGGGAAGGCGACCGCCAATCTGTACTCAATTAAGATTCCTTTATTTCTATTTGGCGGACCTACTGATTAACACGGAATCCGAACCACGGGTATATACAACGTATGGCAACCATTGGGAAGGCGACCGCCAATCTGTACTCAATTAAGATTCCTTTATTTCTATTTGGCGGACCTACTGATTAACACGGAATCCGAACCACGGGTATATACAACGTATGGCAACCATTGGGAAGGCGACCGCCAATCTGTACTCAATTAAGATTCCTTTATTTCTATTTAGCGGACCTACTGATTAACACGGAATCCGAACCACGGGTATATACAACGTATGGCAACCATTGGGAAGGCGACCGCCAATCTGTACTCAATCAAGATTCCTTTATTTCTATTTAGCGAACCTACTGATTAACACGGAATCCGAACCACGGGTATATACAACGTATGGCACCCATTGGGAAGGCGACCGCCAATCTGTACTCAATCAAGATTCCTTTATTTCTATTTAGCGAACCTACTGATTAACACGGAATCCGAACCACGGGTATATACAACGTATGGCAACCATTGGGAAGGCGACCGCCAATCTGTACTCAATTAAGATTCCTTTATTTCTATTTGGCGGACCTACTGATTAACACGGAATCCGAACCACGGGTATATACAACGTATGGCAACCATTGGGAAGGCGACCGCCAATCTGTACTCAATCAAGATTCCTTTATTTCTATTTAGCGAACCTACTGATTAACACGGAATCCGAACCACGGGTATATACAACGTATGGCACCCATTGGGAAGGCGACCGCCAATCTGTACTCAATCAAGATTCCTTTATTTCAATTTAGCGAACCTACTGATTAACACGGAATCCGAACCACGGGTATATACAACGTATGGCAACCATTGGAAAGGCGACCGCCAATCTGTACTCAATTAAGATTCCTTTATTTCTATTTGGTGGACCTACTGATTAACACGGAATCCGAACCACGGGTATATACAACGTATGGCAACCATTGGGAAGGCGACCGCCAATCTGTACTCAATTAAGATTCCTTTATTTCTATTTGGCGGACCTACTAATTAACACGGAATCCGAACCACGGGTATATACAACGTATGGCAACCATTGGGAAGGCGACCGCCAATCTGTACTCAATTAAGATTCCTTTATTTCTATTTGGCGGACCTACTGATTAACACGGAATCCGAACCACGGGTATATACAACGTATGGCACCCATTGGGAAGGCGACCGCCAATCTGTACTCAATTAAGATTCCTTTATTTCTATTTGGCCGACCTACTGATTAACACGGAATCCGAACCACGGGTATATAAAACGTATGGCACCCATTGGGAAGGCGACCGCTAATCTGTACTCAATTAAGATTCCTTTATTTCTATTTGGCGGACCTACTGATTAACACGGAATCCGAACCACGGGTATATACAACGTATGGCAACTATTGGGAAGGCGACCGCCAATCTGTACTCAATTAAGATTCCTTTATTTCTATTTGGCGGACCTACTGATTAACACGGAATCCGAACCACGGGTATATACAACGTATGGCAACCATTGGGAAGGCGACCGCCAATCTGTACTCAATTAAGATTCCTTTATTTCTATTTGGCGGACCTACTGATTAACACGGAATCCGAACCACGGGTATATACAACGTATGGCACCCATTGGGAAGGCGACCGCCAATCTGTACTCAATTAAGATTCCTTTATTTCTATTTGGCGGACCTACTGATTAACACGGAATCCGAACCACGGGTATATACAACGTATGGCAACCATTGGGAAGGCGACCGCCAATCTGTACTCAATTAAGATTCCTTTATTTCTATTTGGCGGACCTACTGATTAACACGGAATCCGAACCACGGGTATATACAACGTATGGCACCCATTGGGAAGGCGACCGCCAATCTGTACTCAATTAAGATTCCTTTATTTCTATTTGGCCGACCTACTGATTAACACGGAATCCGAACCACGGGTATATAAAACGTATGGCACCCATTGGGAAGGCGACCGCCAATCTGTACTCAATTAAGATTCCTTTATTTCTATTTGGCGGACCTACTGATTAACACGGAATCCGAACCACGGGTATATACAACGTATGGCAACCATTGGGAAGGCGACCGCCAATCTGTACTCAATTAAGATTCCTTTATTTCTATTTGGCGGACCTACTGATTAACACGGAATCCGAACCACGGGTATATACAACGTATGGCAACCATTGGGAAGGCGACCGCCAATCTGTACTCAATTAAGATTCCTTTATTTCTATTTAGCGAACCTACTGATTAACACGGAATCCGAACCACGGGTATATACAACGTATGGCAACCATTGGAAAGGCGACCGCCAATCTGTACTCAATCAAGATTCCTTTATTTCTATTTAGCGAACCTACTAATTAACACGGAATCCGAACCACGGGTATATACAACGTATGGCACCCATTGGGAAGGCGACCGCCAATCTGTACTCAATCAAGATTCCTTTATTTCTATTTAGCAAACCTACTGATTAACACGGAATCCGAACCACGGGTATATACAACGTATGGCAACCATTGGGAAGGCGACCGCCAATCTGTACTCAATCAAGATTCCTTTATTTCTATTTAGCGAACCTACTGATTAACACGGAATCCGAACCACGGGTATATACAACGTATGGCACCCATTGGGAAGGCGACCGCTAATCTGTACTCAATTAAGATTCCTTTATTTCTATTTAGCGGACCTACTGATTAACACGGAATCCGAACCACGGGTATATAAAACGTATGGCACCCATTGGGAAGGCGACCGCTAATCTGTACTCAATTAAGATTCCTTTATTTCTATTAGCGGACCTACTGATTAACACGGAATCCGAACCACGGGTATATAAAACATATGGCACCCATTGGGAAGGCGACCGCCAATCTGTACTCAATTAAGATTCCTTTATTTCTATTTAGCGAACCTACTGATTAACACGGAATCCGAACCACGGGTATATACAACGTATGGCAACCATTGGGAAGGCGACCGCCAATCTGTACTCAATCAAGATTCCTTTATTTCTATTTAGCGAACCTACTGATTAACACGGAATCCGAACCACGGGTATATACAACGTATGGCAACCATTGGGAAGGCGACCGCCAATCTGTACTCAATTAAGATTCCTTAATTTCTATTTAGCGAACCTACTGATTAACACGGAATCCGAACCACGGGTATATACAACGTATGGCAACCATTGGGAAGGCGACCGCCAATCTGTATTCAATCAAGATTTCTTTATTTCTATTTGGCGGACGTACTAATTAACACGGAATCTGAACCACGGGTATATACAACGTATGGCAACCATTGGGAAGGCGACCGCCAATCTGTACTCAATTAAGATTTCTTTATTTCTATTTAGCGGACCTACTGATTAACACGGAATCCGAACCACGGGTATATACAACGTATGGCACCCATTGGGAAGGCGACCGCCAATCTGTACTCAATTAAGATTCCTTTATTTCTATTTAGCGGACCTACTGATTAACACGGAATCCGAACCACGGGTATATACAACGTATGGCAACCATTGGGAAGGCGACCGCCAATCTGTACTCAATTAAGATTCCTTTATTTCTATTTCGCGGACCTACTGATTAACACGGAATCCGAACCACGGGTATATACAACGTATGGCACCCATTGGGAAGGCGACCGCCAATCTGTACTAAATTAAGATTTCTTTATTTCTATTTAGCGGACCTACTGATTAACACGGAATCTGAACCACAGGTATATACAACGTATGGCAACCATTGGGAAGGCGACCGCCAATCTGTACTCAATTAAGATTCCTTTATTTCTATTTGGCGGACCTACTGATTAACACGGAATCCGAACCACGTGTATATACAACGTATGGCACCCATTGGGAAGGCGACCGCCAATCTGTACTCAATTAAGATTCCTTTATTTCTATTTAGCGAACCTACTGATTAACACGGAATCCGAACCACGGGTATATACAACGTATGGCAACCATTGGGAAGGCGACCGCCAATCTGTACTCAATTAAGATTTCTTTATTTCTATTTAGCGGACCTACTGATTAACACGGAATCTGAACCACGGGTATATACAACGTATGGCAACCATTGGGAAGGCGACCGCCAATCTGTACTCAATTAAGATTTCTTTATTTCTATTTAGCGGACCTACTGATTAACACGGAATCTGAACCACGTGTATATACAACGTATGGCAACCATTGGGAAGGCGACCGCCAATCTGTACTCAATTAAGATTCTTTTATTTCTATTTAGCGAACCTACTGATTAACACGGAATCCGAACCACGGGTATATACAACGTATGGCAACCATTGGGAAGGCGACCGCCAATCTGTACTCAATTAAGATTTCTTTATTTCTATTTAGCGGACCTACTGATTAACACGGAATCCGAACCACGGGTATATACAACGTATGGCAACTATTGGGAAGGCGACCGCCAATCTGTACTCAATTAAGATTCCTTTATTTCTATTTAGCGAACCTACAGATTAACACGGAATCCGAACCACGGGTATATACAACGTATGGCAACCATTGGGAAGGCGACCGCCAATCTGTACTCAATTAAGATTTCTTTATTTCTATTTAGCGGACCTACTGATTAACACGGAATCTGAACCACGGGTATATACAACGTATGGCAACCATTGGGAAGGCGACCGCCAATCTGTACTCAATTAAGATTCCTTTATTTCTATTTTTGCGGACCTACTGATTAACACGGAATCCGAACCACGGGTATATACAACGTATGGCAACCATTGGGAATGCGACCGCCAATCTGTACTCATTTAAGATTCCATAATTTCTATTTAGCGGACCTACTGATTAACACGGAATCCGAACCACGGGTATATAAAACGTATGGCACCCATTGGGAACGCGACCGCCAATCTGTACTCAATCAAGATTCCTTCATTTCTATTTAGCGAACCTACTGATTAACACGGAATCCGAACCACGGGTATATACAACGTATGGCAACCATTGGGAAAAGGACCGCCAATCTGTACTCAATTAAGATTCCTTTATTTCTATTTGGCGGACCTACTGATTAACACGGAATCCGAACCACGGGTATATACAACGTATGGCAACCATTGGGAAGGCGACCGCCAATCTGTACTCAATTAAGATTCCTTTATTTCTATTTAGCGAACCTACTGATTAAACCGGAATCCGAACCACGGGTATATACAACGTATGGCAACCATTGGGAAGGCGACCGCCAATCTGTACTCAATTAAGATTCCTTTATTTCTATTTGGCGGACCTACTGATTAACACGGAATCCGAACCACGGGTATATACAACGTATGGCAACCATTAGGAAGGTGACCGCCAATCTGTACTCAATTAAGATTCCTTTATTTCTATTTAGCGGACCTACTGATTAACACGGAATCCGAACCACGGGTATATACAACGTATGGCAACCATTGGGAAGGCGACCGCCAATCTGTACTCAATCAAGATTCCTTTATTTCTATTTAGCGAACCTACTGATTAACACGGAATCCGAACCACGGGAATATACAACGTATGGCACCCATTGGGAAGGCGACCGCCAATCTGTACTCAATCAAGATTCCTTTATTTCTATTTAGCGAACCTACTGATTAACACGGAATCCGAACCACGGGTATATACAACGTATGGCAACCATTGGGAAGGCGACCGCCAATCTGTACTCAATTAAGATTCCTTTATTTCTATTTGGCGGACCTACTGATTAACACGGAATCCGAACCACGGCTATATACAACGTATGGCAACCATTGGGAAGGCGACCGCCAATCTGTACTCAATTAAGATTCCTTTATTTCTATTTAGCGAACCTACTGATTAACACGGAATCCGAACCACGGGTATATACAACGTATGGCAACCATTGGGAAGGCGACCGCCAATCTGTACTCAATTAAGATTCCTTTATTTCTATTTAGCGAACCTACTGATTAACACGGAATCCGAACCACGGGTATATACAACGTATGGCACCCATTGGGAAGGCGACCGCCAATCTGTACTCAATCAAGATTCCTTTATTTCTATTTAGCGAACCTACTGATTAACACGGAATCCGAACCACGGGTATATACAACGTATGGCAACCATTGGGAAGGCGACCGCCAATCTGTACTCAATTAAGATTCCTTTATTTCTATTTAGCGAACCTACTGATTAACACGGAATCCGAACCACGGGTATATGCAACGTATGGCAACCATTGGGAAGGCGACCGCCAATCTGTACTCAATCAAGATTCCTTTATTTCTATTTAGCGAACCTACTGATTAACACGGAATCCGAACCACGGGTATATACAACGTATGGCACCCATTGGGAAGGCGACCGCCAATCTGTACTCAATCAAGATTCCTTTATTTCTATTTAGCGAACCTACTAATTAACACGGAATCCGAACCACGGGTATATACAACGTATGGCAACCATTGGGAAGGCGACCGCCAATCTGTACTCAATTAAGATTCCTTTATTTCTATTTAGCGAACCTACTGATTAACACGGAATCCGAACCACGGGTATATACAACGTATGGCACCCATTGGGAAGGCGACCGCCAATCTGTACTCAATCAAGATTCCTTTATTTCTATTTAGCGAACCTACTGATTAACACGGAATCCGAACCACGGGTATATACAACGTATGGCAACCATTGGGAAGGCGACCGCCAATCTGTACTCAATTAAGATTCCTTTATTTCTATTTGGCGGACCTACTGATTAACACGGAATCCGAACCACGGGTATATACAACGTATGGCAACCATTGGGAAGGCGACCGCCAATCTGTACTCAATTAAGATTCCTTTATTTCTATTTAGCGAACCTACTGATTAACACGGAATCCGAACCACGGGTATATACAACGTATGGCAACCATTGGAAAGGCGACCGCCAATCTGTACTCAATCAAGATTCCTTTATTTCTATTTAGCGAACCTACTGATTAACACGGAATCCGAACCACGGGTATATACAACGTATGGCACCCATTGGGAAGGCGACCGCCAATCTGTACTCAATCAAGATTCCTTTATTTCTATTTAGCAAACCTACTGATTAACACGGAATCCGAACCACGGGTATATACAACGTATGGCAACCATTGGGAAGGCGACCGCCAATCTGTACTCAATCAAGATTCCTTTATTTCTATTTAGCGAACCTACTGATTAACACGGAATCCGAACCACGGGTATATACAACGTATGGCACCCATTGGGAAGGCGACCGCTAATCTGTACTCAATTAAGATTCCTTTATTTCTATTAGCGGACCTACTGATTAACACGGAATCCGAACCACGGGTATATAAAACGTATGGCACCCATTGGGAAGGCGACCGCCAATCTGTACTCAATTAAGATTCCTTTATTTCTATTTAGCGAACCTACTGATTAACACGGAATCCGAACCACGGGTATATACAACGTATGGCAACCATTGGGAAGGCGACCGCCAATCTGTACTCAATTAAGATTCCTTTATTTCTATTTGGCGGACCTACTGATTAACACGGAATCCGAACCACGGGTATATACAACGTATGGCAACCATTGGGAAGGCGACCGCCAATCTGTACTCAATTAAGATTCCTTTATTTCTATTTAGCGAACCTACTGATTAACACGGAATCCGAACCACGGGTATATACAACGTATGGCAACCATTGGAAAGGCGACCGCCAATCTGTACTCAATCAAGATTCCTTTATTTCTATTTAGCGAACCTACTGATTAACACGGAATCCGAACCACGGGTATATACAACGTATGGCACCCATTGGGAAGGCGACCGCCAATCTGTACTCAATCAAGATTCCTTTATTTCTATTTAGCAAACCTACTGATTAACACGGAATCCGAACCACGGGTATATACAACGTATGGCAACCATTGGGAAGGCGACCGCCAATCTGTACTCAATCAAGATTCCTTTATTTCTATTTAGCGAACCTACTGATTAACACGGAATCCGAACCACGGGTATATACAACGTATGGCACCCATTGGGAAGGCGACCGCTAATCTGTACTCAATTAAGATTCCTTTATTTCTATTTAGCGGACCTACTGATTAACACGGAATCCGAACCACGGGTATATAAAACGTATGGCACCCATTGGGAAGGCGACCGCTAATCTGTACTCAATTAAGATTCCTTTATTTCTATTAGCGGACCTACTGATTAACACGGAATCCGAACCACGGGTATATAAAACGTATGGCACCCATTGGGAAGGCGACCGCCAATCTGTACTCAATTAAGATTCCTTTATTTCTATTTAGCGAACCTACTGATTAACACGGAATCCGAACCACGGGTATATACAACGTATGGCAACCATTGGTAAGGCGACCGCCAATCTGTACTCAATCAAGATTCCTTTATTTCTATTTAGCAAACCTACTGATTAACACGGAATCCGAACCACGGGTATATACAACGTATGGCAACCATTGGGAAGGCGACCGCCAATCTGTACTCAATTAAGATTCCTTTATTTCTATTTAGCGGACCTACTGATTAACACGGAATCTGAACCACGGGTATATACAACGTATGGCAACCATTGGGAAGGCGACCGCCAATCTGTACTCAATTAAGATTCCTTTATTTCTATTTAGCGGACCTACTGATTAACACGGAATCCGAACCACGGGTATATAAAACGTATGGCACCCATTGGGAAGGCGACCGCCAATCTGTACTCAATTAAGATTCCTTTATTTCTATTTAGCGAACCTACTGATTAACACGGAATCCGAACCACGGGTATATACAACGTATGGCAACCATTGGGAAGGCGACCGCCAATCTGTACTCAATTAAGATTCCTTTATTTCTATTTAGCGAACCTACTGATTAACACGGAATCCGAACCACGGGTATATGCAACGTATGGCAACCATTGGGAAGGCGACCGCCAATCTGTACTCAATCAAGATTCCTTTATTTCTATTTAGCGAACCTACTGATTAACACGGAATCCGAACCACGGGTATATACAACGTATGGCACCCATTGGGAAGGCGACCGCCAATCTGTACTCAATCAAGATTCCTTTATTTCTATTTAGCGAACCTACTGATTAACACGGAATCCGAACCACGGGTATATACAACGTATGGCAACCATTGGGAAGGCGACCGCCAATCTGTACTCAATTAAGATTCCTTTATTTCTATTTAGCGAACCTACTGATTAACACGGAATCCGAACCACGGGTATATACAACGTATGGCACCCATTGGGAAGGCGACCGCCAATCTGTACTCAATCAAGATTCCTTTATTTCTATTTAGCGAACCTACTGATTAACACGGAATCCGAACCACGGGTATATACAACGTATGGCAACCATTGGGAAGGCGACCGCCAATCTGTACTTAATTAAGATTCCTTTATTTCTATTTGGCGGACCTACTGATTAACACGGAATCCGAACCACGGGTATATACAACGTATGGCAACCATTGGGAAGGCGACCTCCAATCTGTACTCAATTAAGATTCCTTTATTTCTATTTAGCGAACCTACTGATTAACACGGAATCCGAACCACGGGTATATACAACGTATGGCAACCATTGGAAAGGCGACCGCCAATCTGTACTCAATCAAGATTCCTTTATTTCTATTTAGCGAACCTACTGATTAACACGGAATCCGAACCACGGGTATATACAACGGATGGCACCCATTGGGAAGGCGACCGCCAATCTGTACTCAATCAAGATTCCTTTAATTCTATTTAGCAAACCTACTGATTAACACGGAATCCGAACCACGGGTATATACAACGTATGGCAACCATTGGGAAGGCGACCGCCAATCTGTACTCAATCAAGATTCCTTTATTTCTATTTAGCGAACCTACTGATTAACACGGAATCCGAACCACGGGTATATACAACGTATGGCACCCATTGGGAAGGCGACCGCTAATCTGTACTCAATTAAGATTCCTTTATTTCTATTTAGCGGACCTACTGATTAACAGGGAATCAGAACCACGGGTATATAAAACGTATGGCACCCATTGGGAAGGCGACCGCTAATCTGTACTCAATTAAGATTCCTTTATTTCTATTAGCGGACCTACTGATTAACACGGAATCCGAACCACGGGTATATAAAACGTATGGCACCCATTGGGAAGGCGACCGCCAATCTGTACTCAATTAAGATTCCTTTATTTCTATTTAGCGAACCTACTGATTAACACGGAATCCGAACCACGGGTATATACAACGTATGGCAACCATTGGGAAGGCGACCGCCAATCTGTACTCAATCAAGATTCCTTTATTTCTATTTAGCGAACCTACTGATTAACACGGAATCCGAACCACGGGTATATACAACGTATGGCAACCATTGGGAAGGCGACCGCCAATCTGTACTCAATTAAGATTCCTTTATTTCTATTTAGCGAACCTACTGATTAACACGGAATCCGAACCACGGGTATATACAACGTATGGCAACCATTGGGAAGGCGACCGCCAATCTGTATTCAATCAAGATTTCTTTATTTCTATTTAGCGGACCTACTCATTAACACGGAATCTGAACCACGGGTATATACAACGTATGGCAACCATTGGGAAGGCGACCGCCAATCTGTACTCAATTAAGATTTCTTTATTTCTATTTAGCGGACCTACTGATTAACACGGAATCCGAACCACGGGTATATACAACGTATGGCACCCATTGGGAAGGCGACCGCCAATCTGTACTCAATCAAGATTCCTTTATTTCTATTTAGCGGACCTACTGATTAACACGGAATCTGAACCACGGGTATATACAACGTATGGCAACCATTGGGAAGGCGACCGCCAATCTGTACTCAATTAAGATTCCTTTATTTCTATTTGGCGGACCTACTGATTAACACGGAATCCGAACCACGGGTATATACAATGTATGGCACCCATTGGGAAGGCGACCGCCAATCTGTACTCAATTAAGATTTCTTTATTTCTATTTAGCGGACCTACTGATTAACACGGAATCTGAACCACGGGTATATACAACGTATGGCAACCATTGGGAAGGCGACCGCCAATCTGTACTCAATTAAGATTCCTTTATTTCTATTTGGCGGACCTACTGATTAACACGGAATCCGAACCACGTGTATATACAACGTATGGCACCCATTGGGAAGGCGACCGCCAATCTGTACTCAATTAAGATTCCTTTATTTCTATTTAGCGAACCTACTGATTAACACGGAATCCGAACCACGGGTATATACAACGTATGGCAACCATTGGGAAGGCGACCGCCAATCTGTACTCAATTAAGATTTCTTTATTTCTATTTAGCGGACCAACTGATTAACACGGAATCTGAACCACGGGTATATACAACGTATGGCAACTATTGGGAAGGCGACCGCCAATCTGTACTCAATTAAGATTTCTTTATTTCTATTTAGCGGACCTACTGATTAACACGGAATCTGAACCACGTGTATATACAACGTATGGCAACCATTGGGAAGGCGACCGCCAATCTGTACTCAATTAAGATTCCTTTATTTCTATTTAGCGAACCTACTGATTAACACGGAATCCGAACCACGGGTATATACAACGTATGGCAACCATTGGGAAGGCGACCGCCAATCTGTACTCAATTAAGATTTCTTTATTTCTATTTAGCGGACCTACTGATTAACACGGAATCCGAACCACGGGTATATACAACGTATGGCAACTATTGGGAAGGCGACCGCCAATCTGTACTCAATTAAGATTCCTTTATTTCTATTTAGCGAACCTACAGATTAACACGGAATCCGAACCACGGGTATATACAACGTATGGCAACCATTGGGAAGGCGACCGCCAATCTGTACTCAATTAAGATTTCTTTATTTCTATTTAGCGGACCTACTGATTAACACGGAATCTGAACCACGGGTATATACAACGTATGGCAACCATTGGGAAGGCGACCGCCAATCTGTACTCAATTAAGATTCCTTTATTTCTATTTGGCGGACCTACTGATTAACACGGAATCCGAACCACGGGTATATACAACGTATGGCAACCATTGGGAAGCGACCGCCAATCTGTACTCATTTAAGATTCCTTTATTTCTATTTAGCGGACCTACTGATTAACACGGAATCCGAACCACGGGTATATAAAACGTATGGCACCCATTGGGAACGCGACCGCCAATCTGTACTCAATCAAGATTCCTTCATTTCTATTTAGCGAACCTACTGATTAACACGGAATCCGAACCACGGGTATATACAACGTATGGCAACCATTGGGAAGGCGACCGCCAATCTGTACTCAATTAAGATTCCTTTATTTCTATTTGGCGGACCTACTGATTAACACGGAATCCGAACCACGGGTATATACAACGTATGGCAACCATTGGGAAGGCGACCGCCAATCTGTACTCAATTAGGATTCCTTTATTTCTATTTAGCGAACCTACTGATTAACACGGAATCCGAACCACGGGTATATACAACGTATGGCAACCATTGGGAAGGCGACCGCCAATCTGTACTCAATTAAGATTCCTTTATTTCTATTTGGCGGACCTACTGATTAACACGGAATCCGAACCACGGGTATATACAACGTATGGCAACCATTAGGAAGGCGACCGCCAATCTGTACTCAATTAAGATTCCTTTATTTCTATTTAGCGGACCTACTGATTAACACGGAATCCGAACCACGGGTATATACAACGTATGGCAACCATTGGGAAGGCGACCGCCAATCTGTACTCAATCAAGATTCCTTTATTTCTATTTAGCGAACCTACTGATTAACACGGAATCCGAACCACGGGTATATACAACGTATGGCACCAATTGGGAAGGCGCCTGCCAATCTGTACTCAATCAAGATTCCTTTATTTCTATTTAGCGAACCTACTGATTTACACGGAATCCGAACCACGGGTATATACAACGTATGGCAACCATTGGGAAGGCGACCGCCAATCTGTACTCAATTAAGATTCCTTTATTTCTATTTGGCGGACATACTGATTAACACGGAATCCGAACCACGGCTATATACAACGTATGGCAACCATTGGGAAGGCGACCGCCAATCTGTACTCAATTAAGATTCCTTTATTTCTATTTAGCGAACCTACTGATTAACACGGAATCCGAACCACGGGTATATACAACGTATGGCAACCATTGGGAAGGCGACCGCCAATCTGTACTCAATTAAGATTCCTTTATTTCTATTTAGCGAACCTACTGATTAACACGGAATCCGAACCACGGGTATATACAACGTATGGCAACCATTGGGAAGGCGACCGCCAATCTGTACTCAATTAAGATTCCTTTATTTCTATTTAGCGAACCTACTGATTAACACGGAATCCGAAGCACGGGTATATACAACGTATGGCACCCATTGGGAAGGCGACCGCCAATCTGTACTCAATCAAGATTCCTTTATTTCTATTTAGCGAACCTACTGATTAACACGGAATCCGAACCACGGGTATATACAACGTATGGCAACCATTGGGAAGGCGACCGCCAATCTGTACTCAATTAAGATTCATTTATTTCTATTTAGCGAACCTACTGATTAACACGGAATCCGAACCACGGGTATATACAACGTATGGCAACTATTGGGAAGGCGACCGCCAATCTGTACTCAATTAAGATTCCTTTATTTCTATTTAGCGAACCTACAGATTAACACGGAATCCGAACCACGGGTATATACAACGTATGGCAACCATTGGGAAGGCGACCGCCAATCTGTACTCAATTAAGATTTCTTTATTTCTATTTAGCGGACCTACTGATTAACACGGAATCTGAACCACGGGTATATACAACGTATGGCAACCATTGGGAAGGCGACCGCCAATCTGTACTCAATTAAGATTCCTTTATTTCTATTTGGCGGACCTACTGATTAACACGGAATCCGAACCACGGGTATATACAACGTATGGCAACCATTGGGAAGCGACCGCCAATCTGTTACTCATTTAAGATTCCTTTATTTCTATTTAGCGGACCTACTGATTAACACGGAATCCGAACCACGGGTATATAAAACGTATGGCACCCATTGGGAACGCGACCGCCAATCTGTACTCAATCAAGATTCCTTCATTTCTATTTAGCGAACCTACTGATTAACACGGAATCCGAACCACGGGTATATACAACGTATGGCAACCATTGGGAAGGCGACCGCCAATCTGTACTCAATTAAGATTCCTTTATTTTTATTTGGCGGACCTACTGATTAACACGGAATCCGAACCACGGGTATATACAACGTATGGCAACCATTGGGAAGGCGACCGCCAATCTGTACTCAATTAAGATTCCTTTATTTCTATTTAGCGAACCTACTGATTAACACGGAATCCGAACCACGGGTATATACAACGTATGGCAACCATTGGGAAGGCGACCGCCAATCTGTACTCAATTAAGATTCCTTTATTTCTATTTGGCGGACCTACTGATTAACACGGAATCCGAACCACGGGTATATACAACGTATGGCAACCATTAGGAAGGCGACCGCCAATCTGTACTCAATTAAGATTCCTTTATTTCTATTTAGCGGACCTACTGATTAACACGGAATCCGAACCACGGGTATATACAACGTATGGCAACCATTGGGAAGGCGACCGCCAATCTGTACTCAATCAAGATTCCTTTATTTCTATTTAGCGAACCTACTGATTAACACGGAATCCGAACCACGGGTATATACAACGTATGGCACCCATTGGGAAGGCGCCTGCCAATCTGTACTCAATCAAGATTCCTTTATTTCTATTTAGCGAACCTACTGATTTACACGGAATCCGAACCACGGGTATATACAACGTATGGCAACCATTGGGAAGGCGACCGCCAATCTGTACTCAATTAAGATTCCTTTATTTCTATTTGGCGGACCTACTGATTAACACGGAATCCGAACCACGGCTATATACAACGTATGGCAACCATTGGGAAGGCGACCGCCAATCTGTACTCAATTAAGATTCCTTTATTTCTATTTAGCGAACCTACTGATTAACACGGAATCCGAACCACGGGTATATACAACGTATGGCAACCATTGGGAAGGCGACCGCCAATCTGTACTCAATTAAGATTCCTTTATTTCTATTAAGCGAACCTACTGATTAACACGGAATCCGAACCACGGGTATATACAACGTATGGCAACCATTGGGAAGGCGACCGCCAATCTGTACTCAATTAAGATTCCTTTATTTCTATTTAGCGAACCTACTGATTAACACGGAATCCGAAGCACGGGTATATACAACGTATGGCACCCATTGGGAAGGCGACCGCCAATCTGTACTCAATCAAGATTCCTTTATTTCTATTTAGCGAACCTACTGATTAACACGGAATCCGAACCACGGGTATATACAACGTATGGCAACCATTGGGAAGGCGACCGCCAATCTGTACTCAATTAAGATTCATTTATTTCTATTTAGCGAACCTACTGATTAACACGGAATCCGAACCACGGGTATATACAACGTATGGCACCCATTGGGAAGGCGACCGCCAATCTGTACTCAATCAAGATTCCTTTATTTCTATTTAGCGAACCTACTGATTAACACGGAATCCGAACCACAGGTATATACAACGTATGGCAACCATTGGGAAGGCGACCGCCAATCTGTACTTAATTAAGATTCCTTTATTTCTATTTGGCGGACCTACTGATTAACACGGAATCCGAACCACGGGTATATACAACGTATGGCAACCATTGGGAAGGCGACCTCCAATCTGTACTCAATTAAGATTCCTTTATTTCTATTTAGCGAACCTACTGATTAACACGGAATCCGAACCACGGGTATATACAACGTATGGCAACCATTGGAAAGGCGACCGCCAATCTGTACTCAATCAAGATTCCTTTATTTCTATTTAGCGAACCTACTGATTAACACGGAATCCGAACCACGGGTATATAGAACGTATGGCACCCATTGGGAAGGCGACCGCCAATCTGTACTCAATCAAGATTCCTTTATTTCTATTTAGCAAACCTACTGATTAACACGGAATCCGAACCACGGGTATATACAACGTATGGCAACCATTGGGAAGGCGACCGCCAATCTGTACTCAATCAAGATTCCTTTATTTCTATTTAGCGAACCTACTGATTAACACGGAATCCGAACCACGGGTATATACAACGTATGGCACCCATTGGGAAGGCGACCGCTAATCTGTACTCAATTAAGATTCCTTTATTTCTATTTAGCGGACCTACTGATTAACAGGGAATCCGAACCACGGGTATATAAAACGTATGGCACCCATTGGGAAGGCGACCGCTAATCTGTACTCAATTAAGATTCCTTTATTTCTATTAGCGGACCTACTGATTAACACGGAATCCGAACCACGGGTATATAAAACGTATGGCACCCATTGGGAAGGCGACCGCCAATCTGTACTCAATTAAGATTCCTTTATTTCTATTTAGCGAACCTACTGATTAACACGGAATCCGAACCACGGGTATATACAACGTATGGCAACCATTGGGAAGGCGACCGCCAATCTGTACTCAATCAAGATTCCTTTATTTCTATTTAGCGAACCTACTGATTAACACGGAATCCGAACCACGGGTATATACAACGTATGGCAACCATTGGGAAGGCGACCGCCAATCTGTACTCAATTAAGATTCCTTTATTTCTATTTAGCGAACCTACTGATTAACACGGAATCCGAACCACGGGTATATACAACGTATGGCAACCATTGGGAAGGCGACCGCCAATCTGTATTCAATCAAGATTTCTTTATTTCTATTTAGCGGACCTACTCATTAACACGGAATCTGAACCACGGGTATATACAACGTATGGCAACCATTGGGAAGGCGACCGCCAATCTGTACTCAATTAAGATTTCTTTATTTCTATTTAGCGGACCTACTGATTAACACGGAATCCGAACCACGGGTATATACAACGTATGGCACCCATTGGGAAGGCGACCGCCAATCTGTACTCAATCAAGATTCCTTTATTTCTATTTAGCGGACCTACTGATTAACACGGAATCTGAACCACGGGTATATACAACGTATGGCAACCATTGGGAAGGCGACCGCCAATCTGTACTCAATTAAGATTCCTTTATTTCTATTTGGCGGACCTACTGATTAACACGGAATCCGAACCACGGGTATATACAATGTATGGCACCCATTGGGAAGGCGACCGCCAATCTGTACTCAATTAAGATATCTTTATTTCTATTTAGCGGACCTACTGATTAACACGGAATCTGAACCACGGGTATATACAACGTATGGCAACCATTGGGAAGGCGACCGCCAATCTGTACTCAATTAAGATTCCTTTATTTCTATTTGGCGGACCTACTGATTAACACGGAATCCGAACCACGTGTATATACAACGTATGGCACCCATTGGGAAGGCGACCGCCAATCTGTACTCAATTAAGATTCCTTTATTTCTATTTAGCGAACCTACTGATTAACACGGAATCCGAACCACGGGTATATACAACGTATGGCAACCATTGGGAAGGCGACCGCCAATCTGTACTCAATTAAGATTTCTTTATTTCTATTTAGCGGACCAACTGATTAACACGGAATCTGAACCACGGGTATATACAACGTATGGCAACCATTGGGAAGGCGACCGCCAATCTGTACTCAATTAAGATTTCTTTATTTCTATTTAGCGGACCTACTGATTAACACGGAATCTGAACCACGGGTATATACAACGTATGGCAACCATTGGGAAGGCGACCGCCAATCTGTACTCAATTAAGATTCCTTTATTTCTATTTGGCGGACCTACTGATTAACACGGAATCCGAACCACGGGTATATACAACGTATGGCAACCATTGGGAAGCGACCGCCAATCTGTACTCATTTAAGATTCCTTTATTTCTATTTAGCGGACCTACTGATTAACACGGAATCCGAACCACGGGTATATAAAACGTATGGCACCCATTGGGAACGCGACCGCCAATCTGTACTCAATCAAGATTCCTTCATTTCTATTTAGCGAACCTACTGATTAACACGGAATCCGAACCACGGGTATATACAACGTATGGCAACCATTGGGAAGGCGACCGCCAATCTGTACTCAATTAAGATTCCTTTATTTCTATTTGGCGGACCTACTGATTAACACGGAATCCGAACCACGGGTATATACAACGTATGGCAACCATTGGGAAGGCGACCGCCAATCTGTACTCAATTAAGATTCCTTTATTTCTATTTAGCGAACCTACTGATTAACACGGAATCCGAACCACGGGTATATACAACGTATGGCAACCATTGGGAAGGCGACCGCCAATCTGTACTCAATTAAGATTCCTTTATTTCTATTTGGCGGACCTACTGATTAACACGGAATCCGAACCACGGGTATATACAACGTATGGCAACCATTAGGAAGGCGACCGCCAATCTGTACTCAATTAAGATTCCTTTATTTCTATTTAGCGGACCTACTGATTAACACGGAATCCGAACCACGGGTATATACAACGTATGGCAACCATTGAGAAGGCGACCGCCAATCTGTACTCAATCAAGATTCCTTTATTTCTATTTAGCGAACCTACTGATTAACACGGAATCCGAACCACGGGTATATACAACGTATGGCACCCATTGGGAAGGCGCCTGCCAATCTGTACTCAATCAAGATTCCTTTATTTCTATTTAGCGAACCTACTGATTTACACGGAATCCGAACCACGGGTATATACAACGTATGGCAACCATTGGGAAGGCGACCGCCAAACTGTACTCAATTAAGATACCTTTATTTCTATTTGGCGGACCTACTGATTAACACGGAATCCGAACCACGGCTATATACAACGTATGGCAACCATTGGGAAGGCGACCGCCAATCTGTACTCAATTAAGATTCCTTTATTTCTATTTAGCGAACCTACTGATTAACACGGAATCCGAACCACGGGTATATACAACGTATGGCAACCATTGGGAAGGCGACCGCCAATCTGTACTCAATTAAGATTCCTTTATTTCTATTTAGCGAACCTACTGATTAACACGGAATCCGAACCACGGGTATATACAACGTATGGCAACCATTGGGAAGGCGACCGCCAATCTGTACTCAATTAAGATTCCTTTATTTCTATTTAGCGAACCTACTGATTAACACGGAATCCGAACCACGGGTATATACAACGTATGGCACCCATTGGGAAGGCGACCGCCAATCTGTACTCAATCAAGATTCCTTTATTTCTATTTAGCGAACCTACTGATTAACACGGAATCCGAACCACGGGTATATACAACGTATGGCAACCATTGGGAAGGCGACCGCCAATCTGTACTCAATTAAGATTCCTTTATTTCTATTTAGCGAACCTACTGATTAACACGGAATCCGAACCACGGGTATATGCAACGTATGGCAACCATTGGGAAGGCGACCGCCAATCTGTACTCAATCAAGATTCCTTTATTTCTATTTAGCGAACCTACTGATTAACACGGAATCCGAACCACGGGTATATACAACGTATGGCACCCATTGGGAAGGCGACCGCCAATCTGTACTCAATCAAGATTCCTTTATTTCTATTTAGCGAACCTACTGATTAACACGGAATCCGAACCACGGGTATATACAACGTATGGCAACCATTGGGAAGGCGACCGCCAATCTGTACTCAATTAGGATTCCTTTATTTCTATTTAGCGAACCTACTGATTAACACGGAATCCGAACCACGGGTATATACAACGTATGGCACCCATTGGGAATGCGACCGCCAATCTGTACTCAATCAAGATTCCTTTATTTCTATTTAGCGAACCTACTGATTAACACGGAATCCGAACCACGGGTATATACAACGTATGGCAACCATTGGGAAGGCGACCGCCAATCTGTACTCAATTAAGATTCCTTTATTTCTATTTGGCGGACCTACTGATTAACACGGAATCCGAACCACGGGTATATACAACGTATGGCAACCATTGGGAAGGCGACCGCCAATCTGTACTCAATTAAGATTCCTTTATTTCTATTTAGCGAACCTACTGATTAACACGGAATCCGAACCACGGGTATATACAACGTATGGCAACCATTGGAAAGGCGACCGCCAATCTGTACTCAATCAAGATTCCTTTATTTCTATTTAGCGAACCTACTGATTAACACGGAATCCGAACCACGGGTATATACAACGTATGGCACCCATTGGGAAGGCGACCGCCAATCTGTACTCAATCAAGATTCCTTTATTTCTATTTAGCAAACCTACTAATTAACACGGAATCCGAACCACGGGTATATACAACGTATGGCAACCATTGGGAAGGCGACCGCCAATCTGTACTCAATCAAGATTCCTTTATTTCTATTTAGCGAACCTACTGATTAACACGGAATCCGAACCACAGGTATATACAACGTATGGCACCCATTGGGAAGGCGACCGCTAATCTGTACTCAATTAAGATTCCTTTATTTCTATTTAGCGGACCTACTGATTAACACGGAATCCGAACCACGGGTATATAAAACGTATGGCACCCATTGGGAAGGCGACCGCTAATCTGTACTCAATTAAGATTCCTTTATTTCTATTAGCGGACCTACTGATTAACACGGAATCCGAACCACGGGTATATAAAACGTATGGCACCCATTGGGAAGGCGACCGCCAATCTGTACTCAATTAAGATTCCTTTATTTCTATTTAGCGAACCTACTGATTAACACGGAATCCGAACCACGGGTATATACAACGTATGGCAACCATTGGGAAGGCGACCGCCAATCTGTACTCAATCAAGATTCCTTTATTTCTATTTAGCG
This sequence comes from Ceratothoa steindachneri, assembly GCA_963969495.1. Taxonomy (NCBI): domain Eukaryota; kingdom Metazoa; phylum Arthropoda; class Malacostraca; order Isopoda; family Cymothoidae; genus Ceratothoa; species Ceratothoa steindachneri. Next base: position 109,897,015 of record OZ018333.1, read on the forward strand.
AACCTACTGATTAACACGGAATCCGAACCACGGGTATATACAACGTATGGCAACCATTGGGAAGGCGACCGCCAATCTGTACTCAATTAAGATTCCTTTATTTCTATTTAGCGGACCTACTGATTAACACGGAATCTGAACCACGGGTATATACAACGTATGGCAACCATTGGGAAGGCGACCGCCAATCTGTACTCAATTAAGATTCCTTTATTTCTATTTAGCGGACCTACTGATTAACACGGAATCCGAACCACGGGTATATAAAACGTATGGCACCCATTGGGAAGGCGACCGCCAATCTGTACTCAATTAAGATTCCTTTATTTCTATTTAGCGAACCTACTGATTAACACGGAATCCGAACCACGGGTATATACAACGTATGGCAACCATTGGGAAGGCGACCGCCAATCTGTACTCAATTAAGATGTCTTTATTTCTATTTAGCGGACCTACTGATTAACACGGAATCTGAACCACGGGTATATACAACGTATGGCAACCATTGGGAAGGCGACCGCCAATCTGTACTCAATTAAGATTCCTTTATTTCTATTTGGCGGACCTACTGATTAACACGGAATCCGAACCACGGGTATATACAACGTATGGCAACCATTAGGAAGGCGACCGCCAATCTGTACTCAATTAAGATTCCTTTATTTCTATTTAGCGGACCTACTGATTAACACGGAATCCGAACCACGGGTATATACAACGTATGGCAACCATTGAGAAGGCGACCGCCAATCTGTACTCAATCAAGATTCCTTTATTTCTATTTAGCGAACCTACTGATTAACACGGAATCCGAACCACGGGTATATACAACGTATGGCACCCATTGGGAAGGCGCCTGCCAATCTGTACTCAATCAAGATTCCTTTATTTCTATTTAGCGAACCTACTGATTTACACGGAATCCGAACCACGGGTATATACAACGTATGGCAACCATTGGGAAGGCGACCGCCAAACTGTACTCAATTAAGATACCTTTATTTCTATTTGGCGGACCTACTGATTAACACGGAATCCGAACCACGGCTATATACAACGTATGGCAACCATTGGGAAGGCGACCGCCAATCTGTACTCAATTAAGATTCCTTTATTTCTATTTAGCGAACCTACTGATTAACACGGAATCCGAACCACGGGTATATACAACGTATGGCAACCATTGGGAAGGCGACCGCCAATCTGTACTCAATTAAGATTCCTTTATTTCTATTTAGCGAACCTACTGATTAACACGGAATCCGAACCACGGGTATATACAACGTATGGCAACCATTGGGAAGGCGACCGCCAATCTGTACTCAATTAAGATTCCTTTATTTCTATTTAGCGAACCTACTGATTAACACGGAATCCGAACCACGGGTATATACAACGTATGGCACCCATTGGGAAGGCGACCGCCAATCTGTACTCAATCAAGATTCCTTTATTTCTATTTAGCGAACCTACTGATTAACACGGAATCCGAACCACGGGTATATACAACGTATGGCAACCATTGGGAAGGCGACCGCCAATCTGTACTCAATTAAGATTCCTTTATTTCTATTTAGCGAACCTACTGATTAACACGGAATCCGAACCACGGGTATATGCAACGTATGGCAACCATTGGGAAGGCGACCGCCAATCTGTACTCAATCAAGATTCCTTTATTTCTATTTAGCGAACCTACTGATTAACACGGAATCCGAACCACGGGTATATACAACGTATGGCACCCATTGGGAAGGCGACCGCCAATCTGTACTCAATCAAGATTCCTTTATTTCTATTTAGCGAACCTACTGATTAACACGGAATCCGAACCACGGGTATATACAACGTATGGCAACCATTGGGAAGGCGACCGCCAATCTGTACTCAATTAGGATTCCTTTATTTCTATTTAGCGAACCTACTGATTAACACGGAATCCGAACCACGGGTATATACAACGTATGGCACCCATTGGGAATGCGACCGCCAATCTGTACTCAATCAAGATTCCTTTATTTCTATTTAGCGAACCTACTGATTAACACGGAATCCGAACCACGGGTATATACAACGTATGGCAACCATTGGGAAGGCGACCGCCAATCTGTACTCAATTAAGATTCATTTATTTCTATTTGGCGGACCTACTGATTAACACGGAATCCGAACCACGGGTATATACAACGTATGGCAACCATTGGGAAGGCGACCGCCAATCTGTACTCAATTAAGATTCCTTTATTTCTATTAAGCGAACCTACTGATTAACACGGAATCCGAACCACGGGTATATACAACGTATGGCAACCATTGGAAAGGCGACCGCCAATCTGTACTCAATCAAGATTCCTTTATTTCTATTTAGCGAACCTACTGATTAACACGGAATCCGAACCACGGGTATATACAACGTATGGCACCCATTGGGAAGGCGACCGCCAATCTGTACTCAATCAAGATTCCTTTATTTCTATTTAGCAAACCTACTAATTAACACGGAATCCGAACCACGGGTATATACAACGTATGGCAACCATTGGGAAGGCGACCGCCAATCTGTACTCAATCAAGATTCCTTTATTTCTATTTAGCGAACCTACTGATTAACACGGAATCCGAACCACAGGTATATACAACGTATGGCACCCATTGGGAAGGCGACCGCTAATCTGTACTCAATTAAGATTCCTTTATTTCTATTTAGCGGACCTACTGATTAACACGGAATCCGAACCACGGGTATATAAAACGTATGGCACCCATTGGGAAGGCGACCGCTAATCTGTACTCAATTAAGATTCCTTTATTTCTATTAGCGGACCTACTGATTAACACGGAATCCGAACCACGGGTATATAAAACGTATGGCACCCATTGGGAAGGCGACCGCCAATCTGTACTCAATTAAGATTCCTTTATTTCTATTTAGCGAACCTACTGATTAACACGGAATCCGAACCACGGGTATATACAACGTATGGCAACCATTGGGAAGGCGACCGCCAATCTGTACTCAATCAAGATTCCTTTATTTCTATTTAGCGAACCTACTGATTAACACGGAATCCGAACCACGGGTATATACAACGTATGGCAACCATTGGGAAGGCGACCGCCAATCTGTACTCAATTAAGATTCCTTTATTTCTATTTAGCGGACCTACTGATTAACACGGAATCTGAACCACGGGTATATACAACGTATGGCAACCATTGGGAAGGCGACCGCCAATCTGTACTCAATTAAGATTCCTTTATTTCTATTTAGCGGACCTACTGATTAACACGGAATCCGAACCACGGGTATATAAAACGTATGGCACCCATTGGGAAGGCGACCGCCAATCTGTACTCAATTAAGATTCCTTTATTTCTATTTAGCGAACCTACTGATTAACACGGAATCCGAACCACGGGTATATACAACGTATGGCAACCATTGGGAAGGCGACCGCCAATCTGTACTCAATTAAGATGTCTTTATTTCTATTTAGCGGACCTACTGATTAACACGGAATCTGAACCACGGGTATATACAACGTATGGCAACCATTGGGAAGGCGACCGCCAATCTGTACTCAATTAAGATTCCTTTATTTCTATTTGGCGGACCTACTGATTAACACGGAATCCGAACCACGGGTATATACAACGTATGGCAACCATTGGGAAGGCGACCGCCAATCTGTTCTCAATTAAGATTCCTTTATTTCTATTTGGTGGACCTACTGATTAACACGGAATCCGAACCACGGGTATATACAACGTATGGCAACCATTGGGAAGGCGACCGCCAATCTGTACTCAATCAAGATTCCTTTATTTCTATTTAGCGAACCTACTGATTAACACGGAATCCGAACCACGGGTATATACAACGTATGGCAACCATTGGGAAGGCGACCGCCAATCTGTACTCAATCAAGATTCCTTTATTTCTATTTAGCGAACCTACTGATTAACACGGAATCCGAACCACGGGTATATACAACGTATGGCAACCATTGGGAAGGCGACCGCCAATCTGTACTCAATCAAGATTCCTTTATTTCTATTTAGCGAACCTACTGATTAACACGGAATCCGAACCACGGGTATATACAACGTATGGCAACCATTGGGAAGGCGACCGCCAATCTGTACTCAATTAAGATTCCTTTATTTCTATTTAGCGGACCTACTGATTAACACGGAATCCGAACCACGGGTATATACAACGTAAGGCAACCATTGGGAAGGCGAGCGCCAATCTGTACTCAATTAAGATTCCTTTATTTCTATTTGGCGGATCTACTGATTAACACGGAATCCGAACCACGGGTATATACAACGTATGGCAACCATTGGGAAGGCGACCGCCAAACTGTACTCAATCAAGATTCCTTTATTTCTATTTGGCGGACCTACTGATTAACACGGAATCCGAACCACGGGTATATACAACGTATGGCAACCATTGGGAAGGCGACCGCCAATCTGTACTCAATCAAGATTCCTTTATTTCTATTTAGCGAACCTACTGATTAACACGGAATCCGAACCACGGGTATATACAACGTATGGCAACCATTGGGAAGGCGACCGCCAATCTGTACTCAATCAAGATTCCTTTATTTCTATTTAGCGGACCTACTGATTAACACGGAATCCGAACCACGGGTATATACAACGTATGGCAACCATTGGGAAGGCGACCGCCAATCTGTACTCAATCAAGATTCCTTTATTTCTATTTAGCGAACCTACTGATTAACACGGAATCCGAACCACGGGTATATACAACGTATGGCACCCATTGGGAAGGCGACCGCCAATCTGTACTCAATTAAGATTCCTTTATTTCTATTTAGCGAACCTACTGATTAACACGGAATCCGAACCACGGGTATATACAACGTATGGCAACCATTGGGAAGGCGACCGCCAATCTGTACTCAATTAAGATTCCTTTATTTCTATTTGGCGGACCTACTGATTAACACGGAATCCGAACCACGGGTATATACAACGTATGGCAACCATTAGGAAGGCGACCGCCAATCTGTACTCAATTAAGATTCCTTTATTTCTATTTAGCGGACCTATTGATTAACACGGAATCCGAACCACGGGTATATACAACGTATGGCAACCATTGGGAAGGCGACCGCCAATCTGTACTCAATCAAGATTCCTTTATTTCTATTTAGCGAACCTACTGATTAACACGGAATCCGAACCACGGGTATATACAACGTATGGCACCCATTGGGAAGGCGCCTGCCAATCTGTACTCAATCAAGATTCCTTTATTTCTATTTAGCGAACCTACTGATTTACACGGAATCCGAACCACGGGTATATACAACGTATGGCAACCATTGGGAAGGCGACCGCCAATCTGTACTCAATTAAGATTCCTTTATTTCTATTTGGCGGACCTACTGATTAACACGGAATCCGAACCACGGCTATATACAACGTATGGCAACCATTGGGAAGGCGACCGCCAATCTGTACTCAATTAAGATTCCTTTATTTCTATTTAGCGAACCTACTGATTAACACGGAATCCGAACCACGGGTATATACAACGTATGGCAACCATTGGGAAGGCGACCGCCAATCTGTACTCAATTAAGATTCCTTTATTTCTATTTAGCGAACCTACTGATTAACACGGAATCCGAACCACGGGTATATACAACGTATGGCAACCATTGGGAAGGCGACCGCCAATCTGTACTCAATTAAGATTCCTTTATTTCTATTTAGCGAACCTACTGATTAACACGGAATCCGAACCACGGGTATATACAACGTATGGCACCCATTGGGAAGGCGACCGCCAATCTGTACTCAATCAAGATTCCTTTATTTCTATTTAGCGAACCTACTGATTAACACGGAATCCGAACCACGGGTATATACAACGTATGGCAACCATTGGGAAGGCGACCGCCAATCTGTACTCAATTAAGATTCCTTTATTTCTATTTAGCGAACCTACTGATTAACACAGAATCCGAACCACGGGTATATGCAACGTATGGCAACCATTGGGAAGGCGACCGCCAATCTGTACTCAATCAAGATTCCTTTATTTCTATTTAGCGAACCTACTGATTAACACGGAATCCGAACCACGGGTATATACAACGTATGGCACCCATTGGGAAGGCGACCGCCAATCTGTACTCAATCAAGATTCCTTTATTTCTATTTAGCGAACCTACTGATTAACACGGAATCCGAACCACGGGTATATACAACGTATGGCAACCATTGGGAAGGCGACCGCCAATCTGTACTCAATTAAGATTCCTTTATTTCTATTTAGCGAACCTACTGATTAACACGGAATCCGAACCACGGGTATATACAACGTATGGCACCCATTGGGAAGGCGACCGCCAATCTGTACTCAATCAAGATTCCTTTATTTCTATTTAGCGAACCTACTGATTAACACGGAATCCGAACCACGGGTATATACAACGTATGGCAACCATTGGGAAGGCGACCGCCAATCTGTACTCAATTAAGATTCCTTTATTTCTATTTGGCGGACCTACTGATTAACACGGAATCCGAACCACGGGTATATACAACGTATGGCAACCATTGGGAAGGCGACCGCCAATCTGTACTCAATTAAGATTCCTTTATTTCTATTTAGCGAACCTACTGATTAACACGGAATCCGAACCACGGGTATATACAACGTATGGCAACCATTGGAAAGGCGACCGCCAATCTGTACTCAATCAAGATTCCTTTATTTCTATTTAGCGAACCTACTGATTAACACGGAATCCGAACCACGGGTATATACAACGTATGGCACCCATTGGGAAGGCGACCGCCAATCTGTACTCAATCAAGATTCCTTTATTTCTATTTAGCAAACCTACTGATTAACACGGAATCCGAACCACGGGTATATACAACGTATGGCAACCATTGGGAAGGCGACCGCCAATCTGTACTCAATCAAGATTCCTTTATTTCGATTTAGCGAACCTACTGATTAACACGGAATCCGAACCACAGGTATATACAACGTATGGCACCCATTGGGAAGGCGACCGCTAATCTGTACTCAATTAAGATTCCTTTATTTCTATTTAGCGGACCTACTGATTAACACGGAATCCGAACCACGGGTATATAAAACGTATGGCACCCATTGGGAAGGCGACCGCTAATCTGTACTCAATTAAGATTCCTTTATTTCTATTAGCGGACCTACTGATTAACACGGAATCCGAACCACGGGTATATAAAACGTATGGCAACCATTGGGAAGGCGACCGCCAATCTGTACTCAATTAAGATTCCTTTATTTCTATTTGGCGGACCTACTGATTAACACGGAATCCGAACCACGGGTATATACAACGTATGGCAACCATTAGGAAGGCGACCGCCAATCTGTACTCAATTAAGATTCCTTTATTTCTATTTAGCGGACCTATTGATTAACACGGAATCCGAACCACGGGTATATACAACGTATGGCAACCATTGGGAAGGCGACCGCCAATCTGTACTCAATCAAGATTCCTTTATTTCTATTTAGCGAACCTACTGATTAACACGGAATCCGAACCACGGGTATATACAACGTATGGCACCCATTGGGAAGGCGCCTGCCAATCTGTACTCAATCAAGATTCCTTTATTTCTATTTAGCGAACCTACTGATTTACACGGAATCCGAACCACGGGTATATACAACGTATGGCAACCATTGGGAAGGCGACCGCCAATCTGTACTCAATTAAGATTCCTTTATTTCTATTTGGCGGACCTACTGATTAACACGGAATCCGAACCACGGCTATATACAACGTATGGCAACCATTGGGAAGGCGACCGCCAATCTGTACTCAATTAAGATTCCTTTATTTCTATTTAGCGAACCTACTGATTAACACGGAATCCGAACCACGGGTATATACAACGTATGGCAACCATTGGGAAGGCGACCGCCAATCTGTACTCAATTAAGATTCCTTTATTTCTATTTAGCGAACCTACTGATTAACACGGAATCCGAACCACGGGTATATACAACGTATGGCAACCATTGGGAAGGCGACCGCCAATCTGTACTCAATTAAGATTCCTTTATTTCTATTTAGCGAACCTACTGATTAACACGGAATCCGAACCACGGGTATATACAACGTATGGCACCCATTGGGAAGGCGACCGCCAATCTGTACTCAATTAAGATTCCTTTATTTCTATTTAGCGAACCTACTGATTAACACGGAATCCGAACCACGGGTATATACAACGTATGGCACCCATTGGGAAGGCGACCGCCAATCTGTACTCAATCAAGATTCCTTTATTTCTATTTAGCGAACCTACTGATTAACACGGAATCCGAACCACGGGTATATACAACGTATGGCAACCATTGGGAAGGCGACCGCCAATCTGTACTCAATTAAGATTCCTTTATTTCTATTTAGCGAACCTACTGATTAACACGGAATCCGAACCACGGGTATATGCAACGTATGGCAACCATTGGGAAGGCGACCGCCAATCTGTACTCAATCAAGATTCCTTTATTTCTATTTAGCGAACCTAAAGATTAACACGGAATCCGAACCACGGGTATATACAACGTATGGCACCCATTGGGAAGGCGCCTGCCAATCTGTACTCAATCAAGATTCCTTTATTTCTATTTAGCGAACCTACTGATTTACACGGAATCCGAACCACGGGTATATACAACGTATGGCAACCATTGGGAAGGCGACCGCCAATCTGTACTCAATTAAGATTCCTTTATTTCTATTTGGCGGACCTACTGATTAACACGGAATCCGAACCACGGCTATATACAACGTATGGCAACCATTGGGAAGGCGACCGCCAATCTGTACTCAATTAAGATTCCTTTATTTCTATTTAGCGAACCTACTGATTAACACGGAATCCGAACCACGGGTATATACAACGTATGGCAACCATTGGAAAGGCGACCGCCAATCTGTACTCAATCAAGATTCCTTTATTTCTATTTAGCGAACCTACTGATTAACACGGAATCCGAACCACGGGTATATACAACGTATGGCACCCATTGGGAAGGCGACCGCCAATCTGTACTCAATCAAGATTCCTTTATTTCTATTTAGCAAACCTACTGATTAACACGGAATCCGAACCACGGGTATATACAACGTATGGCAACCATTGGGAAGGCGACCGCCAATCTGTACTCAATCAAGATTCCTTTATTTCGATTTAGCGAACCTACTGATTAACACGGAATCCGAACCACAGGTATATACAACGTATGGCACCCATTGGGAAGGCGACCGCTAATCTGTACTCAATTAAGATTCCTTTATTTCTATTTAGCGGACCTACTGATTAACACGGAATCCGAACCACGGGTATATAAAACGTATGGCACCCATTGGGAAGGCGACCGCTAATCTGTACTCAATTAAGATTCCTTTATTTCTATTAGCGGACCTACTGATTAACACGGAATCCGAACCACGGGTATATAAAACGTATGGCAACCATTGGGAAGGCGACCGCCAATCTGTACTCAATTAAGATTCCTTTATTTCTATTTGGCGGACCTACTGATTAACACGGAATCCGAACCACGGGTATATACAACGTATGGCAACCATTAGGAAGGCGACCGCCAATCTGTACTCAATTAAGATTCCTTTATTTCTATTTAGCGGACCTATTGATTAACACGGAATCCGAACCACGGGTATATACAACGTATGGCAACCATTGGGAAGGCGACCGCCAATCTGTACTCAATCAAGATTCCTTTATTTCTATTTAGCGAACCTACTGATTAACACGGAATCCGAACCACGGGTATATACAACGTATGGCACCCATTGGGAAGGCGCCTGCCAATCTGTACTCAATCAAGATTCCTTTATTTCTATTTAGCGAACCTACTGATTTACACGGAATCCGAACCACGGGTATATACAACGTATGGCAACCATTGGGAAGGCGACCGCCAATCTGTACTCAATTAAGATTCCTTTATTTCTATTTGGCGGACCTACTGATTAACACGGAATCCGAACCACGGCTATATACAACGTATGGCAACCATTGGGAAGGCGACCGCCAATCTGTACTCAATTAAGATTCCTTTATTTCTATTTAGCGAACCTACTGATTAACACGGAATCCGAACCACGGGTATATACAACGTATGGCAACCATTGGGAAGGCGACCGCCAATCTGTACTCAATTAAGATTCCTTTATTTCTATTTAGCGAACCTACTGATTAACACGGAATCCGAACCACGGGTATATACAACGTATGGCAACCATTGGGAAGGCGACCGCCAATCTGTACTCAATTAAGATTCCTTTATTTCTATTTAGCGAACCTACTGATTAACACGGAATCCGAACCACGGGTATATACAACGTATGGCACCCATTGGGAAGGCGACCGCCAATCTGTACTCAATTAAGATTCCTTTATTTCTATTTAGCGAACCTACTGATTAACACGGAATCCGAACCACGGGTATATACAACGTATGGCACCCATTGGGAAGGCGACCGCCAATCTGTACTCAATCAAGATTCCTTTATTTCTATTTAGCGAACCTACTGATTAACACGGAATCCGAACCACGGGTATATACAACGTATGGCAACCATTGGGAAGGCGACCGCCAATCTGTACTCAATTAAGATTCCTTTATTTCTATTTAGCGAACCTACTGATTAACACGGAATCCGAACCACGGGTATATGCAACGTATGGCAACCATTGGGAAGGCGACCGCCAATCTGTACTCAATCAAGATTCCTTTATTTCTATTTAGCGAACCTACTGATTAACACGGAATCCGAACCACGGGTATATACAACGTATGGCACCCATTGGGAAGGCGACCGCCAATCTGTACTCAATCAAGATTCCTTTATTTCTATTTAGCGAACCTACTGATTAACACGGAATCCGAACCACGGGTATATACAACGTATGGCAACCATTGGGAAGGCGACCGCCAATCTGTACTCAATTAGGATTCCTTTATTTCTATTTAGCGAACCTACTGATTAACACGGAATCCGAACCACGGGTATATACAACGTATGGCACCCATTGGGAATGCGACCGCCAATCTGTACTCAATCAAGATTCCTTTATTTCTATTTAGCGAACCTACTGATTAACACGGAATCCGAACCACGGGTATATACAACGTATGGCAACCATTGGGAAGGCGACCGCCAAACTGTACTCAATTAAGATTCCTTTATTTCTATTTGGCGGACCTACTGATTAACACGGAATCCGAACCACGGGTATATACAACGTATGGCAACCATTGGGAAGGCGACCGCCAATCTGTACTCAATTAAGATTCCTTTATTTCTATTTAGCGAACCTACTGATTAACACGGAATCCGAACCACGGGTATATACAACGTATGGCAACCATTGGAAAGGCGACCGCCAATCTGTACTCAATCAAGATTCCTTTATTTCTATTTAGCGAACCTACTGATTAACACGGAATCCGAACCACGGGTATATACAACGTATGGCACCCATTGGGAAGGCGACCGCCAATCTGTACTCAATCAAGATTCCTTTATTTCTATTTAGCAAACCTACTAATTAACACGGAATCCGAACCACGGGTATATACAACGTATGGCAACCATTGGGAAGGCGACCGCCAATCTGTACTCAATCAAGATTCCTTTATTTCTATTTAGCGAACCTACTGATTAACACGGAATCCGAACCACAGGTATATACAACGTATGGCACCCATTGGGAAGGCGACCGCTAATCTGTACTCAATTAAGATTCCTTTATTTCTATTTAGCGGACCTACTGATTAACACGGAATCCGAACCACGGGTATATAAAACGTATGGCACCCATTGGGAAGGCGACCGCTAATCTGTACTCAATTAAGATTCCTTTATTTCTATTAGCGGACCTACTGATTAACACGGAATCCGAACCACGGGTATATAAAACGTATGGCACCCATTGGGAAGGCGACCGCCAATCTGTACTCAATTAAGATTCCTTTATTTCTATTTAGCGAACCTACTGATTAACACGGAATCCGAACCACGGGTATATACAACGTATGGCAACCATTGGGAAGGCGACCGCCAATCTGTACTCAATCAAGATTCCTTTATTTCTATTTAGCGAACCTACTGATTAACACGGAATCCGAACCACGGGTATATACAACGTATGGCAACCATTGGGAAGGCGACCGCCAATCTGTACTCAATTAAGATTCCTTTATTTCTATTTAGCGGACCTACTGATTAACACGGAATCTGAACCACGGGTATATACAACGTATGGCAACCATTGGGAAGGCGACCGCCAATCTGTACTCAATTAAGATTCCTTTATTTCTATTTAGCGGACCTACTGATTAACACGGAATCCGAACCACGGGTATATAAAACGTATGGCACCCATTGGGAAGGCGACCGCCAATCTGTACTCAATTAAGATTCCTTTATTTCTATTTAGCGAACCTACTGATTAACACGGAATCCGAACCACGGGTATATACAACGTATGGCAACCATTGGGAAGGCGACCGCCAATCTGTACTCAATTAAGATGTCTTTATTTCTATTTAGCGGACCTACTGATTAACACGGAATCTGAACCACGGGTATATACAACGTATGGCAACCATTGGGAAGGCGACCGCCAATCTGTACTCAATTAAGATTCCTTTATTTCTATTTGGCGGACCTACTGATTAACACGGAATCCGAACCACGGGTATATACAACGTATGGCAACCATTAGGAAGGCGACCGCCAATCTGTACTCAATTAAGATTCCTTTATTTCTATTTAGCGGACCTACTGATTAACACGGAATCCGAACCACGGGTATATACAACGTATGGCAACCATTGAGAAGGCGACCGCCAATCTGTACTCAATCAAGATTCCTTTATTTCTATTTAGCGAACCTACTGATTAACACGGAATCCGAACCACGGGTATATACAACGTATGGCACCCATTGGGAAGGCGCCTGCCAATCTGTACTCAATCAAGATTCCTTTATTTCTATTTAGCGAACCTACTGATTTACACGGAATCCGAACCACGGGTATATACAACGTATGGCAACCATTGGGAAGGCGACCGCCAAACTGTACTCAATTAAGATACCTTTATTTCTATTTGGCGGACCTACTGATTAACACGGAATCCGAACCACGGCTATATACAACGTATGGCAACCATTGGGAAGGCGACCGCCAATCTGTACTCAATTAAGATTCCTTTATTTCTATTTAGCGAACCTACTGATTAACACGGAATCCGAACCACGGGTATATACAACGTATGGCAACCATTGGGAAGGCGACCGCCAATCTGTACTCAATTAAGATTCCTTTATTTCTATTTAGCGAACCTACTGATTAACACGGAATCCGAACCACGGGTATATACAACGTATGGCAACCATTGGGAAGGCGACCGCCAATCTGTACTCAATTAAGATTCCTTTATTTCTATTTAGCGAACCTACTGATTAACACGGAATCCGAACCACGGGTATATACAACGTATGGCACCCATTGGGAAGGCGACCGCCAATCTGTACTCAATCAAGATTCCTTTATTTCTATTTAGCGAACCTACTGATTAACACGGAATCCGAACCACGGGTATATACAACGTATGGCAACCATTGGGAAGGCGACCGCCAATCTGTACTCAATTAAGATTCCTTTATTTCTATTTAGCGAACCTACTGATTAACACGGAATCCGAACCACGGGTATATGCAACGTATGGCAACCATTGGGAAGGCGACCGCCAATCTGTACTCAATCAAGATTCCTTTATTTCTATTTAGCGAACCTACTGATTAACACGGAATCCGAACCACGGGTATATACAACGTATGGCACCCATTGGGAAGGCGACCGCCAATCTGTACTCAATCAAGATTCCTTTATTTCTATTTAGCGAACCTACTGATTAACACGGAATCCGAACCACGGGTATATACAACGTATGGCAACCATTGGGAAGGCGACCGCCAATCTGTACTCAATTAGGATTCCTTTATTTCTATTTAGCGAACCTACTGATTAACACGGAATCCGAACCACGGGTATATACAACGTATGGCACCCATTGGGAATGCGACCGCCAATCTGTACTCAATCAAGATTCCTTTATTTCTATTTAGCGAACCTACTGATTAACACGGAATCCGAACCACGGGTATATACAACGTATGGCAACCATTGGGAAGGCGACCGCCAATCTGTACTCAATTAAGATTCCTTTATTTCTATTTGGCGGACCTACTGATTAACACGGAATCCGAACCACGGGTATATACAACGTATGGCAACCATTGGGAAGGCGACCGCCAATCTGTACTCAATTAAGATTCCTTTATTTCTATTTAGCGAACCTACTGATTAACACGGAATCCGAACCACGGGTATATACAACGTATGGCAACCATTGGAAAGGCGACCGCCAATCTGTACTCAATCAAGATTCCTTTATTTCTATTTAGCGAACCTACTGATTAACACGGAATCCGAACCACGGGTATATACAACGTATGGCACCCATTGGGAAGGCGACCGCCAATCTGTACTCAATCAAGATTCCTTTATTTCTATTTAGCAAACCTACTAATTAACACGGAATCCGAACCACGGGTATATACAACGTATGGCAACCATTGGGAAGGCGACCGCCAATCTGTACTCAATCAAGATTCCTTTATTTCTATTTAGCGAACCTACTGATTAACACGGAATCCGAACCACAGGTATATACAACGTATGGCACCCATTGGGAAGGCGACCGCTAATCTGTACTCAATTAAGATTCCTTTATTTCTATTTAGCGGACCTACTGATTAACACGGAATCCGAACCACGGGTATATAAAACGTATGGCACCCATTGGGAAGGCGACCGCTAATCTGTACTCAATTAAGATTCCTTTATTTCTATTAGCGGACCTACTGATTAACACGGAATCCGAACCACGGGTATATAAAACGTATGGCACCCATTGGGAAGGCGACCGCCAATCTGTACTCAATTAAGATTCCTTTATTTCTATTTAGCGAACCTACTGATTAACACGGAATCCGAACCACGGGTATATACAACGTATGGCAACCATTGGGAAGGCGACCGCCAATCTGTACTCAATCAAGATTCCTTTATTTCTATTTAGCGAACCTACTGATTAACACGGAATCCGAACCACGGGTATATACAACGTATGGCAACCATTGGGAAGGCGACCGCCAATCTGTACTCAATTAAGATTCCTTTATTTCTATTTAGCGGACCTACTGATTAACACGGAATCTGAACCACGGGTATATACAACGTATGGCAACCATTGGGAAGGCGACCGCCAATCTGTACTCAATTAAGATTCCTTTATTTCTATTTAGCGGACCTACTGATTAACACGGAATCCGAACCACGGGTATATAAAACGTATGGCACCCATTGGGAAGGCGACCGCCAATCTGTACTCAATTAAGATTCCTTTATTTCTATTTAGCGAACCTACTGATTAACACGGAATCCGAACCACGGGTATATACAACGTATGGCAACCATTGGGAAGGCGACCGCCAATCTGTACTCAATTAAGATGTCTTTATTTCTATTTAGCGGACCTACTGATTAACACGGAATCTGAACCACGGGTATATACAACGTATGGCAACCATTGGGAAGGCGACCGCCAATCTGTACTCAATTAAGATTCCTTTATTTCTATTTGGCGGA
Source organism: Ceratothoa steindachneri (assembly GCA_963969495.1). NCBI lineage: Eukaryota > Metazoa > Arthropoda > Malacostraca > Isopoda > Cymothoidae > Ceratothoa > Ceratothoa steindachneri. Next base: position 109,912,832 of record OZ018333.1, read on the forward strand.
CCTACTGATTAACACGGAATCCGAACCACGGGTATATACAACGTATGGCAACCATTGGGAAGGCGACCGCCAATCTGTTCTCAATTAAGATTCCTTTATTTCTATTTGGTGGACCTACTGATTAACACGGAATCCGAACCACGGGTATATACAACGTATGGCAACCATTGGGAAGGCGACCGCCAATCTGTACTCAATCAAGATTCCTTTATTTCTATTTAGCGAACCTACTGATTAACACGGAATCCGAACCACGGGTATATACAACGTATGGCAACCATTGGGAAGGCGACCGCCAATCTGTACTCAATCAAGATTCCTTTATTTCTATTTAGCGAACCTACTGATTAACACGGAATCCGAACCACGGGTATATACAACGTATGGCAACCATTGGGAAGGCGACCGCCAATCTGTACTCAATCAAGATTCCTTTATTTCTATTTAGCGAACCTACTGATTAACACGGAATCCGAACCACGGGTATATACAACGTATGGCAACCATTGGGAAGGCGACCGCCAATCTGTACTCAATTAAGATTCCTTTATTTCTATTTAGCGGACCTACTGATTAACACGGAATCCGAACCACGGGTATATACAACGTAAGGCAACCATTGGGAAGGCGAGCGCCAATCTGTACTCAATTAAGATTCCTTTATTTCTATTTGGCGGATCTACTGATTAACACGGAATCCGAACCACGGGTATATACAACGTATGGCAACCATTGGGAAGGCGACCGCCAAACTGTACTCAATCAAGATTCCTTTATTTCTATTTGGCGGACCTACTGATTAACACGGAATCCGAACCACGGGTATATACAACGTATGGCAACCATTGGGAAGGCGACCGCCAATCTGTACTCAATCAAGATTCCTTTATTTCTATTTAGCGAACCTACTGATTAACACGGAATCCGAACCACGGGTATATACAACGTATGGCAACCATTGGGAAGGCGACCGCCAATCTGTACTCAATCAAGATTCCTTTATTTCTATTTAGCGGACCTACTGATTAACACGGAATCCGAACCACGGGTATATACAACGTATGGCAACCATTGGGAAGGCGACCGCCAATCTGTACTCAATCAAGATTCCTTTATTTCTATTTAGCGAACCTACTGATTAACACGGAATCCGAACCACGGGTATATACAACGTATGGCACCCATTGGGAAGGCGACCGCCAATCTGTACTCAATTAAGATTCCTTTATTTCTATTTAGCGAACCTACTGATTAACACGGAATCCGAACCACGGGTATATACAACGTATGGCAACCATTGGGAAGGCGACCGCCAATCTGTACTCAATTAAGATTCCTTTATTTCTATTTGGCGGACCTACTGATTAACACGGAATCCGAACCACGGGTATATACAACGTATGGCAACCATTAGGAAGGCGACCGCCAATCTGTACTCAATTAAGATTCCTTTATTTCTATTTAGCGGACCTATTGATTAACACGGAATCCGAACCACGGGTATATACAACGTATGGCAACCATTGGGAAGGCGACCGCCAATCTGTACTCAATCAAGATTCCTTTATTTCTATTTAGCGAACCTACTGATTAACACGGAATCCGAACCACGGGTATATACAACGTATGGCACCCATTGGGAAGGCGCCTGCCAATCTGTACTCAATCAAGATTCCTTTATTTCTATTTAGCGAACCTACTGATTTACACGGAATCCGAACCACGGGTATATACAACGTATGGCAACCATTGGGAAGGCGACCGCCAATCTGTACTCAATTAAGATTCCTTTATTTCTATTTGGCGGACCTACTGATTAACACGGAATCCGAACCACGGCTATATACAACGTATGGCAACCATTGGGAAGGCGACCGCCAATCTGTACTCAATTAAGATTCCTTTATTTCTATTTAGCGAACCTACTGATTAACACGGAATCCGAACCACGGGTATATACAACGTATGGCAACCATTGGGAAGGCGACCGCCAATCTGTACTCAATTAAGATTCCTTTATTTCTATTTAGCGAACCTACTGATTAACACGGAATCCGAACCACGGGTATATACAACGTATGGCAACCATTGGGAAGGCGACCGCCAATCTGTACTCAATTAAGATTCCTTTATTTCTATTTAGCGAACCTACTGATTAACACGGAATCCGAACCACGGGTATATACAACGTATGGCACCCATTGGGAAGGCGACCGCCAATCTGTACTCAATCAAGATTCCTTTATTTCTATTTAGCGAACCTACTGATTAACACGGAATCCGAACCACGGGTATATACAACGTATGGCAACCATTGGGAAGGCGACCGCCAATCTGTACTCAATTAAGATTCCTTTATTTCTATTTAGCGAACCTACTGATTAACACAGAATCCGAACCACGGGTATATGCAACGTATGGCAACCATTGGGAAGGCGACCGCCAATCTGTACTCAATCAAGATTCCTTTATTTCTATTTAGCGAACCTACTGATTAACACGGAATCCGAACCACGGGTATATACAACGTATGGCACCCATTGGGAAGGCGACCGCCAATCTGTACTCAATCAAGATTCCTTTATTTCTATTTAGCGAACCTACTGATTAACACGGAATCCGAACCACGGGTATATACAACGTATGGCAACCATTGGGAAGGCGACCGCCAATCTGTACTCAATTAAGATTCCTTTATTTCTATTTAGCGAACCTACTGATTAACACGGAATCCGAACCACGGGTATATACAACGTATGGCACCCATTGGGAAGGCGACCGCCAATCTGTACTCAATCAAGATTCCTTTATTTCTATTTAGCGAACCTACTGATTAACACGGAATCCGAACCACGGGTATATACAACGTATGGCAACCATTGGGAAGGCGACCGCCAATCTGTACTCAATTAAGATTCCTTTATTTCTATTTGGCGGACCTACTGATTAACACGGAATCCGAACCACGGGTATATACAACGTATGGCAACCATTGGGAAGGCGACCGCCAATCTGTACTCAATTAAGATTCCTTTATTTCTATTTAGCGAACCTACTGATTAACACGGAATCCGAACCACGGGTATATACAACGTATGGCAACCATTGGAAAGGCGACCGCCAATCTGTACTCAATCAAGATTCCTTTATTTCTATTTAGCGAACCTACTGATTAACACGGAATCCGAACCACGGGTATATACAACGTATGGCACCCATTGGGAAGGCGACCGCCAATCTGTACTCAATCAAGATTCCTTTATTTCTATTTAGCAAACCTACTGATTAACACGGAATCCGAACCACGGGTATATACAACGTATGGCAACCATTGGGAAGGCGACCGCCAATCTGTACTCAATCAAGATTCCTTTATTTCGATTTAGCGAACCTACTGATTAACACGGAATCCGAACCACAGGTATATACAACGTATGGCACCCATTGGGAAGGCGACCGCTAATCTGTACTCAATTAAGATTCCTTTATTTCTATTTAGCGGACCTACTGATTAACACGGAATCCGAACCACGGGTATATAAAACGTATGGCACCCATTGGGAAGGCGACCGCTAATCTGTACTCAATTAAGATTCCTTTATTTCTATTAGCGGACCTACTGATTAACACGGAATCCGAACCACGGGTATATAAAACGTATGGCAACCATTGGGAAGGCGACCGCCAATCTGTACTCAATTAAGATTCCTTTATTTCTATTTGGCGGACCTACTGATTAACACGGAATCCGAACCACGGGTATATACAACGTATGGCAACCATTAGGAAGGCGACCGCCAATCTGTACTCAATTAAGATTCCTTTATTTCTATTTAGCGGACCTATTGATTAACACGGAATCCGAACCACGGGTATATACAACGTATGGCAACCATTGGGAAGGCGACCGCCAATCTGTACTCAATCAAGATTCCTTTATTTCTATTTAGCGAACCTACTGATTAACACGGAATCCGAACCACGGGTATATACAACGTATGGCACCCATTGGGAAGGCGCCTGCCAATCTGTACTCAATCAAGATTCCTTTATTTCTATTTAGCGAACCTACTGATTTACACGGAATCCGAACCACGGGTATATACAACGTATGGCAACCATTGGGAAGGCGACCGCCAATCTGTACTCAATTAAGATTCCTTTATTTCTATTTGGCGGACCTACTGATTAACACGGAATCCGAACCACGGCTATATACAACGTATGGCAACCATTGGGAAGGCGACCGCCAATCTGTACTCAATTAAGATTCCTTTATTTCTATTTAGCGAACCTACTGATTAACACGGAATCCGAACCACGGGTATATACAACGTATGGCAACCATTGGGAAGGCGACCGCCAATCTGTACTCAATTAAGATTCCTTTATTTCTATTTAGCGAACCTACTGATTAACACGGAATCCGAACCACGGGTATATACAACGTATGGCAACCATTGGGAAGGCGACCGCCAATCTGTACTCAATTAAGATTCCTTTATTTCTATTTAGCGAACCTACTGATTAACACGGAATCCGAACCACGGGTATATACAACGTATGGCACCCATTGGGAAGGCGACCGCCAATCTGTACTCAATCAAGATTCCTTTATTTCTATTTAGCGAACCTACTGATTAACACGGAATCCGAACCACGGGTATATACAACGTATGGCAACCATTGGGAAGGCGACCGCCAATCTGTACTCAATTAAGATTCCTTTATTTCTATTTAGCGAACCTACTGATTAACACAGAATCCGAACCACGGGTATATGCAACGTATGGCAACCATTGGGAAGGCGACCGCCAATCTGTACTCAATCAAGATTCCTTTATTTCTATTTAGCGAACCTACTGATTAACACGGAATCCGAACCACGGGTATATACAACGTATGGCAACCATTGGGAAGGCGACCGCCAATCTGTACTCAATTAAGATTCCTTTATTTCTATTTGGCGGACCTACTGATTAACACGGAATCCGAACCACGGGTATATACAACGTATGGCAACCATTGGGAAGGCGACCGCCAATCTGTACTCAATTAAGATTCCTTTATTTCTATTTAGCGAACCTACTGATTAACACGGAATCCGAACCACGGGTATATACAACGTATGGCAACCATTGGAAAGGCGACCGCCAATCTGTACTCAATCAAAATTCCTTTATTTCTATTTAGCGAACCTACTGATTAACACGGAATCCGAACCACGGGTATATACAACGTATGGCACCCATTGGGAAGGCGACCGCCAATCTGTACTCAATCAAGATTCCTTTATTTCTATTTAGCGAACCTACTGATTAACACGGAATCCGAACCACGGGTATATACAACGTATGGCAACCATTGGGAAGGCGACCGCCAATCTGTACTCAATCAAGATTCCTTTATTTCGATTTAGCGAACCTACTGATTAACACGGAATCCGAACCACAGGTATATACAACGTATGGCACCCATTGGGAAGGCGACCGCTAATCTGTACTCAATTAAGATTCCTTTATTTCTATTTAGCGGACCTACTGATTAACACGGAATCCGAACCACGGGTATATAAAACGTATGGCACCCATTGGGAAGGCGACCGCTAATCTGTACTCAATTAAGATTCCTTTATTTCTCTTAGCGGACCTACTGATTAACACGGAATCCGAACCACGGGTATATAAAACGTATGGCACCCATTGGGAAGGCGACCGCCAATCTGTACTCAATTAAGATTCCTTTATTTCTATTTAGCGAACCTACTGATTAACACGGAATCCGAACCACGGGTATATACAACGTATGGCAACCATTGGGAAGGCGACCGCCAATCTGTACTCAATCAAGATTCCTTTATTTCTATTTAGCGAACCTACTGATTAACACGGAATCCGAACCACGGGTATATACAACGTATGGCAACCATTGGGAAGGCGACCGCCAATCTGTACTCAATTAAGATTCCTTTATTTCTATATAGCGGACCTACTGATTAACACGGAATCTGAACCACGGGTATATACAACGTATGGCAACCATTGGGAAGGCGACCGCCAATCTGTACTCAATTAAGATTCCTTTATTTCTATTTAGCGGACCTACTGATTAACACGGAATCCGAACCACGGGTATATAAAACGTATGGCACCCATTGGGAAGGCGACCGCCAATCTGTACTCAATTAAGATTCCTTTATTTCTATTTAGCGAACCTACTGATTAACACGGAATCCGAACCACGGGTATATACAACGTATGGCAACCATTGGGAAGGCGACCGCCAATCTGTACTCAATTAAGATTCCTTTATTTCTATTTAGCGGACCTACTGATTAACACGGAATCTGAACCACGGGTATATACAACGTATGGCAACCATTGGGAAGGCGACCGCCAATCTGTACTCAATTAAGATTCCTTTATTTCTATTTGGCGGACCTATTGATTAACACGGAATCCGAACCACGGGTATATACAACGTATGGCAACCATTGGGAAGGCGACCGCCAATCTGTTCTCAATTAAGATTCCTTTATTTCTATTTGGCGGACCTACTGATTAACACGGAATCCGAACCACGGGTATATACAACGTATGGCAACCATTGGGAAGGCGACCGCCAATCTGTACTCAATCAAGATTCCTTTATTTCTATTTAGCGAATCTACTGATTAACACGGAATCCGAACCACGGGTATATACAACGTATGGCAACCATTGGGAAGGCGACCGCCAATCTGTACTCAATCAAGATTCCTTTATTTCTATTTAGCGAACCTACTGATTAACACGGAATCCGAACCACGGGTATATACAACGTATGGCAACCATTGGGAAGGCGACCGCCAATCTGTACTCAATCAAGATTCCTTTATTTCTATTTAGCGAACCTACTGATTAACACGGAATCCGAACCACGGGTATATACAACGTATGGCAACCATTGGGAAGGCGACCGCCAATCTGTACTCAATTAAGATTCCTTTATTTCTATTTAGCGGACCTACTGATTAACACGGAATCCGAACCACGGGTATATACAACGTAAGGCAACCATTGGGAAGGCGAGCGCCAATCTGTACTCAATTAAGATTCCTTTATTTCTATTTGGCGGATCTACTGATTAACACGGAATCCGAACCACGGGTATATACAACGTATGGCAACCATTGGGAAGGCGACCGCCAAACTGTACTCAATCAAGATTCCTTTATTTCTATTTGGCGGACCTACTGATTAACACGGAATCCGAACCACGGGTATATACAACGTATGGCAACCATTGAGAAGGCGACCGCCAATCTGTACTTAATCAAGATTCCTTTATTTCTATTTAGCGAACCTACTGATTAACACGGAATCCGAACCACGGGTATATACAACGTATGGCAACCATTGGGAAGGCGACCGCCAATCTGTACTCAATCAAGATTCCTTTATTTCTATTTAGCGGACCTACTGATTAACACGGAATCCGAACCACGGGTATATACAACGTATGGCAACCATTGGGAAGGCGACCGCCAATCTGTACTCAATCAAGATTCCTTTATTTCTATTTAGCGAACCTACTGATTAACACGGAATCCGAACCACGGGTATATACAACGTATGGCAACCATTGGGAAGGCGACCGCCAATCTGTACTCAATTAAGATTCCTTTATTTCTATTTAGCGAACCTACTGATTAACAGGGAATCCGAACCACGGGTATATACAACGTATGGCAACCATTGAGAAGGCGACCGCCAATCTGTACTCAATTAAGATTCCTTTATTTCTATTTGGCGGACCTACTGATTAACACGGAATCCGAACCACGGGTATATACAACGTATGGCAACCATTGGGAAGGCGACCGCCAATCTGTACTCAATTAAGATTCCTTTATTTCTATTTAGCGAACCTACTGATTAACACGGAATCCGAACCACGGGTATATACAACGTATGGCAACCATTGGAAAGGCGACCGCCAATCTGTACTCAATTAAGATTCCTTTATTTCTATTTGGCGGACCTACTGATTAACACGGAATCCGAACCACGGGTATATACAACGTATGGCAACCATTGGGAAGGCGACCGCCAATCTGTACTCAATTAAGATTCCTTTATTTCTATTTGGCGGACGTACTAATTAACACGGAATCCGAACCACGGGTATATACAACGTATGGCAACCATTGGGAAGGCGACCGCCAATCTGTACTCAATTAAGATTCCTTTATTTCTATTTGGCGGACCTACTGATTAACACGGAATCCGAACCACGGGTATATACAACGTATGGCACCCATTGGGAAGGCGACCGCCAATCTGTACTCAATCAAGATTCCTTTATTTCTATTTGGCGGACCTACTGATTAACACGGAATCCGAACCACGGGTATATAAAACGTATGGCACCCATTGGGAAAGCGACCGCCAATCTGTACTCACTTAAGATTCCTTTATTTCTATTTGGCGGACCTACTGATTAACACGGAATCCGAACCACGGGTATATACAACGTATGGCAACCATTGGGAAGGCGACCGCCAATCTGTACTCAATTAAGATTCCTTTATTTATATTTGGCGGACCTACCGATTAACACGGAATCCGAAACACGGGTATATACAACGTATGGCAACCATTGGGAAGGCGACCGCCAATCTGTACTCAATTAAGATTCCTTTATTTCTATTTAGCGAACCTACTGATTAACACGGAATCCGAACTACGGGTATATACAACGTATGGCAACCATTGGGAAGGCGACCGCCAATCTGTACTCAATTAAGATTCCTTTATTTCTATTTAGCGAACCTACTGATTAACACGGAATCCGAACCACGGGTATATACAACGTATGGCACCCATTGGGAAGGCGACCGCCAATCTGTACTCAATCAAGATTCCTTTATTTCTATTTAGCGAACCTACTGATTAACACGGAATCCGAACCACGGGTATATACAACGTATGGCAACCATTGGGAACGCGACCGCCAAACTGTACTCAATTAAGATTCCTTTATTTCTATTTAGCGAACCTACTGATTAACACGGAATCCGAACCACGGGTATATGCAACGTATGGCAACCATTGGGAAGGCGACCGCCAATCTGTACTCAATCAAGATTCCTTTATTTCTATTTAGCGAACCTACTGATTAACACGGAATCCGAACCACGGGTATATACAACGTATGGCACCCATTGGGAAGGCGACCGCCAATCTGTACTCAATCAAGATTCCTTTATTTCTATTTAGCGAACCTACTGATTAACACGGAATCCGAACCACGGGTATATACAACGTATGGCAACCATTGGGAAGGCGATCGCCAATCTGTACTCAATTAAGATTCCTTTATTTCTATTTAGCGAACCTACTGATTAACACGGAATCCGAACCACGGGTATATACAACGTATGGCAACCATTGGGACGCGACCGCCAATCTGTACTCAATCAAGATTCCTTTATTTCTATTTAGCGAACCTACTGATTAACACGGAATCCGAACCACGGGTATATACAACGTATGGCAACCATTGGGAAGGCGACCGCCAATCTGTACTCAATCAAGATTCCTTTATTTCTATTTAGCGAACCTACTGATTAACACGGAATCCGAACCACGGGTATATACAACGTATGGCAACCATTGGGAAGGCGACCGCCAATCTGTACTCAATTAAGATTCCTTTATTTCTATTTAGCGGACCTACTGATTAACACGGAATCCGAACCACGGGTATATACAACGTAAGGCAACCATTGGGAAGGCGAGCGCCAATCTGTACTCAATTAAGATTCCTTTATTTCTATTTGGCGGATCTACTGATTAACACGGAATCCGAACCACGGGTATATACAACGTATGGCAACCATTGGGAAGGCGACCGCCAAACTGTACTCAATCAAGATTCCTTTATTTCTATTTGGCGGACCTACTGATTAACACGGAATCCGAACCACGGGTATATACAACGTATGGCAACCATTGGGAAGGCGACCGCCAATCTGTACTCAATCAAGATTCCTTTATTTCTATTTAGCGAACCTACTGATTAACACGGAATCCGAACCACGGGTATATACAACGTATGGCAACCATTGGGAAGGCGACCGCCAATCTGTACTCAATCAAGATTCCTTTATTTCTATTTAGCGGACCTACTGATTAACACGGAATCCGAACCACGGGTATATACAACGTATGGCAACCATTGGGAAGGCGACCGCCAATCTGTACTCAATCAAGATTCCTTTATTTCTATTTAGCGAACCTACTGATTAACACGGAATCCGAACCACGGGTATATACAACGTATGGCACCCATTGGGAAGGCGACCGCCAATCTGTACTCAATTAAGATTCCTTTATTTCTATTTAGCGAACCTACTGATTAACACGGAATCCGAACCACGGGTATATACAACGTATGGCAACCATTGGGAAGGCGACCGCCAATCTGTACTCAATTAAGATTCCTTTATTTCTATTTGGCGGACCTACTGATTAACACGGAATCCGAACCACGGGTATATACAACGTATGGCAACCATTAGGAAGGCGACCGCCAATCTGTACTCAATTAAGATTCCTTTATTTCTATTTAGCGGACCTATTGATTAACACGGAATCCGAACCACGGGTATATACAACGTATGGCAACCATTGGGAAGGCGACCGCCAATCTGTACTCAATCAAGATTCCTTTATTTCTATTTAGCGAACCTACTGATTAACACGGAATCCGAACCACGGGTATATACAACGTATGGCACCCATTGGGAAGGCGCCTGCCAATCTGTACTCAATCAAGATTCCTTTATTTCTATTTAGCGAACCTACTGATTTACACGGAATCCGAACCACGGGTATATACAACGTATGGCAACCATTGGGAAGGCGACCGCCAATCTGTACTCAATTAAGATTCCTTTATTTCTATTTGGCGGACCTACTGATTAACACGGAATCCGAACCACGGCTATATACAACGTATGGCAACCATTGGGAAGGCGACCGCCAATCTGTACTCAATTAAGATTCCTTTATTTCTATTTAGCGAACCTACTGATTAACACGGAATCCGAACCACGGGTATATACAACGTATGGCAACCATTGGGAAGGCGACCGCCAATCTGTACTCAATTAAGATTCCTTTATTTCTATTTAGCGAACCTACTGATTAACACGGAATCCGAACCACGGGTATATACAACGTATGGCAACCATTGGGAAGGCGACCGCCAATCTGTACTCAATTAAGATTCCTTTATTTCTATTTAGCGAACCTACTGATTAACACGGAATCCGAACCACGGGTATATACAACGTATGGCACCCATTGGGAAGGCGACCGCCAATCTGTACTCAATCAAGATTCCTTTATTTCTATTTAGCGAACCTACTGATTAACACGGAATCCGAACCACGGGTATATACAACGTATGGCAACCATTGGGAAGGCGACCGCCAATCTGTACTCAATTAAGATTCCTTTATTTCTATTTAGCGAACCTACTGATTAACACAGAATCCGAACCACGGGTATATGCAACGTATGGCAACCATTGGGAAGGCGACCGCCAATCTGTACTCAATCAAGATTCCTTTATTTCTATTTAGCGAACCTACTGATTAACACGGAATCCGAACCACGGGTATATACAACGTATGGCACCCATTGGGAAGGCGACCGCCAATCTGTACTCAATCAAGATTCCTTTATTTCTATTTAGCGAACCTACTGATTAACACGGAATCCGAACCATGGGTATATACAACGTATGGCAACCATTGGGAAGGCGACCGCCAATCTGTACTCAATTAAGATTCCTTTATTTCTATTTAGCGAACCTACTGATTAACACGGAATCCGAACCACGGGTATATACAACGTATGGCACCCATTGGGAAGGCGACCGCCAATCTGTACTCAATCAAGATTCCTTTATTTCTATTTAGCGAACCTACTGATTAACACGGAATCCGAACCACGGGTATATACAACGTATGGCAACCATTGGGAAGGCGACCGCCAATCTGTACTCAATTAAGATTCCTTTATTTCTATTTGGCGGACCTACTGATTAACACGGAATCCGAACCACGGCTATATACAACGTATGGCAACCATTGGGAAGGCGACCGCCAATCTGTACTCAATTAAGATTCCTTTATTTCTATTTAGCGAACCTACTGATTAACACGGAATCCGAACCACGGGTATATACAACGTATGGCAACCATTGGGAAGGCGACCGCCAATCTGTACTCAATTAAGATTCCTTTATTTCTATTTAGCGAACCTACTGATTAACACGGAATCCGAACCACGGGTATAAACAACGTATGGCAACCATTGGGAAGGCGACCGCCAATCTGTACTCAATTAAGATTCCTTTATTTCTATTTAGCGAACCTACTGATTAACACGGAATCCGAACCACGGGTATATACAACGTATGGCACCCATTGGGAAGGCGACCGCCAATCTGTACTCAATCAAGATTCCTTTATTTCTATTTAGCGAACCTACTGATTAACACGGAATCCGAACCACGGGTATATACAACGTATGGCAACCATTGGGAAGGCGACCGCCAATCTGTACTCAATTAAGATTCCTTTATTTCTATTTAGCGAACCTACTGATTAACACAGAATCCGAACCACGGGTATATGCAACGTATGGCAACCATTGGGAAGGCGACCGCCAATCTGTACTCAATCAAGATTCCTTTATTTCTATTTAGCGAACCTACTGATTAACACGGAATCCGAACCACGGGTATATACAACGTATGGCAACCATTGGGAAGGCGACCGCCAATCTGTACTCAATTAAGATTCCTTTATTTCTATTTGGCGGACCTACTGATTAACACGGAATCCGAACCACGGGTATATACAACGTATGGCAACCATTGGGAAGGCGACCGCCAATCTGTACTCAATTAAGATTCCTTTATTTCTATTTAGCGAACCTACTGATTAACACGGAATCCGAACCACGGGTATATACAACGTATGGCACCCATTGGGAAGGCGACCGCCAATCTGTACTCAATCAAGATTCCTTTATTTCTATTTAGCGAACCTACTGATTAACACGGAATCCGAACCACGGGTATATACAACGTATGGCAACCATTGGGAACGCGACCGCCAAACTGTACTCAATTAAGATTCCTTTATTTCTATTTAGCGAACCTACTGATTAACACGGAATCCGAACCACGGGTATATGCAACGTATGGCAACCATTGGGAAGGCGACCGCCAATCTGTACTCAATCAAGATTCCTTTATTTCTATTTAGCGAACCTACTGATTAACACGGAATCCGAACCACGGGTATATACAACGTATGGCACCCATTGGGAAGGCGACCGCCAATCTGTACTCAATCAAGATTCCTTTATTTCTATTTAGCGAACCTACTGATTAACACGGAATCCGAACCACGGGTATATACAACGTATGGCAACCATTGGGAAGGCGATCGCCAATCTGTACTCAATTAAGATTCCTTTATTTCTATTTAGCGAACCTACTGATTAACACGGAATCCGAACCACGGGTATATACAACGTATGGCAACCATTGGGACGCGACCGCCAATCTGTACTCAATCAAGATTCCTTTATTTCTATTTAGCGAACCTACTGATTAACACGGAATCCGAACCACGGGTATATACAACGTATGGCAACCATTGGGAAGGCGACCGCCAATCTGTACTCAATCAAGATTCCTTTATTTCTATTTAGCGAACCTACTGATTAACACGGAATCCGAACCACGGGTATATACAACGTATGGCAACCATTGGGAAGGCGACCGCCAATCTGTACTCAATTAAGATTCCTTTATTTCTATTTAGCGGACCTACTGATTAACACGGAATCCGAACCACGGGTATATACAACGTAAGGCAACCATTGGGAAGGCGAGCGCCAATCTGTACTCAATTAAGATTCCTTTATTTCTATTTGGCGGATCTACTGATTAACACGGAATCCGAACCACGGGTATATACAACGTATGGCAACCATTGGGAAGGCGACCGCCAAACTGTACTCAATCAAGATTCCTTTATTTCTATTTGGCGGACCTACTGATTAACACGGAATCCGAACCACGGGTATATACAACGTATGGCAACCATTGGGAAGGCGACCGCCAATCTGTACTCAATCAAGATTCCTTTATTTCTATTTAGCGAACCTACTGATTAACACGGAATCCGAACCACGGGTATATACAACGTATGGCAACCATTGGGAAGGCGACCGCCAATCTGTACTCAATCAAGATTCCTTTATTTCTATTTAGCGGACCTACTGATTAACACGGAATCCGAACCACGGGTATATACAACGTATGGCAACCATTGGGAAGGCGACCGCCAATCTGTACTCAATCAAGATTCCTTTATTTCTATTTAGCGAACCTACTGATTAACACGGAATCCGAACCACGGGTATATACAACGTATGGCACCCATTGGGAAGGCGACCGCCAATCTGTACTCAATTAAGATTCCTTTATTTCTATTTAGCGAACCTACTGATTAACACGGAATCCGAACCACGGGTATATACAACGTATGGCAACCATTGGGAAGGCGACCGCCAATCTGTACTCAATTAAGATTCCTTTATTTCTATTTGGCGGACCTACTGATTAACACGGAATCCGAACCACGGGTATATACAACGTATGGCAACCATTAGGAAGGCGACCGCCAATCTGTACTCAATTAAGATTCCTTTATTTCTATTTAGCGGACCTATTGATTAACACGGAATCCGAACCACGGGTATATACAACGTATGGCAACCATTGGGAAGGCGACCGCCAATCTGTACTCAATCAAGATTCCTTTATTTCTATTTAGCGAACCTACTGATTAACACGGAATCCGAACCACGGGTATATACAACGTATGGCACCCATTGGGAAGGCGCCTGCCAATCTGTACTCAATCAAGATTCCTTTATTTCTATTTAGCGAACCTACTGATTTACACGGAATCCGAACCACGGGTATATACAACGTATGGCAACCATTGGGAAGGCGACCGCCAATCTGTACTCAATTAAGATTCCTTTATTTCTATTTGGCGGACCTACTGATTAACACGGAATCCGAACCACGGCTATATACAACGTATGGCAACCATTGGGAAGGCGACCGCCAATCTGTACTCAATTAAGATTCCTTTATTTCTATTTAGCGAACCTACTGATTAACACGGAATCCGAACCACGGGTATATACAACGTATGGCAACCATTGGGAAGGCGACCGCCAATCTGTACTCAATTAAGATTCCTTTATTTCTATTTAGCGAACCTACTGATTAACACGGAATCCGAACCACGGGTATATACAACGTATGGCAACCATTGGGAAGGCGACCGCCAATCTGTACTCAATTAAGATTCCTTTATTTCTATTTAGCGAACCTACTGATTAACACGGAATCCGAACCACGGGTATATACAACGTATGGCACCCATTGGGAAGGCGACCGCCAATCTGTACTCAATCAAGATTCCTTTATTTCTATTTAGCGAACCTACTGATTAACACGGAATCCGAACCACGGGTATATACAACGTATGGCAACCATTGGGAAGGCGACCGCCAATCTGTACTCAATTAAGATTCCTTTATTTCTATTTAGCGAACCTACTGATTAACACAGAATCCGAACCACGGGTATATGCAACGTATGGCAACCATTGGGAAGGCGACCGCCAATCTGTACTCAATCAAGATTCCTTTATTTCTATTTAGCGAACCTACTGATTAACACGGAATCCGAACCACGGGTATATACAACGTATGGCACCCATTGGGAAGGCGACCGCCAATCTGTACTCAATCAAGATTCCTTTATTTCTATTTAGCGAACCTACTGATTAACACGGAATCCGAACCATGGGTATATACAACGTATGGCAACCATTGGGAAGGCGACCGCCAATCTGTACTCAATTAAGATTCCTTTATTTCTATTTAGCGAACCTACTGATTAACACGGAATCCGAACCACGGGTATATACAACGTATGGCACCCATTGGGAAGGCGACCGCCAATCTGTACTCAATCAAGATTCCTTTATTTCTATTTAGCGAACCTACTGATTAACACGGAATCCGAACCACGGGTATATACAACGTATGGCAACCATTGGGAAGGCGACCGCCAATCTGTACTCAATTAAGATTCCTTTATTTCTATTTGGCGGACCTACTGATTAACACGGAATCCGAACCACGGCTATATACAACGTATGGCAACCATTGGGAAGGCGACCGCCAATCTGTACTCAATTAAGATTCCTTTATTTCTATTTAGCGAACCTACTGATTAACACGGAATCCGAACCACGGGTATATACAACGTATGGCAACCATTGGGAAGGCGACCGCCAATCTGTACTCAATTAAGATTCCTTTATTTCTATTTAGCGAACCTACTGATTAACACGGAATCCGAACCACGGGTATAAACAACGTATGGCAACCATTGGGAAGGCGACCGCCAATCTGTACTCAATTAAGATTCCTTTATTTCTATTTAGCGAACCTACTGATTAACACGGAATCCGAACCACGGGTATATACAACGTATGGCACCCATTGGGAAGGCGACCGCCAATCTGTACTCAATCAAGATTCCTTTATTTCTATTTAGCGAACCTACTGATTAACACGGAATCCGAACCACGGGTATATACAACGTATGGCAACCATTGGGAAGGCGACCGCCAATCTGTACTCAATTAAGATTCCTTTATTTCTATTTAGCGAACCTACTGATTAACACAGAATCCGAACCACGGGTATATGCAACGTATGGCAACCATTGGGAAGGCGACCGCCAATCTGTACTCAATCAAGATTCCTTTATTTCTATTTAGCGAACCTACTGATTAACACGGAATCCGAACCACGGGTATATACAACGTATGGCAACCATTGGGAAGGCGACCGCCAATCTGTACTCAATTAAGATTCCTTTATTTCTATTTGGCGGACCTACTGATTAACACGGAATCCGAACCACGGGTATATACAACGTATGGCAACCATTGGGAAGGCGACCGCCAATCTGTACTCAATTAAGATTCCTTTATTTCTATTTAGCGAACCTACTGATTAACACGGAATCCGAACCACGGGTATATACAACGTATGGCAACCATTGGAAAGGCGACCGCCAATCTGTACTCAATCAAGATTCCTTTATTTCTATTTAGCGAACCTACTGATTAACACGGAATCCGAACCACGGGTATATACAACGTATGGCACCCATTGGGAAGGCGACCGCCAATCTGTACTCAATCAAGATTCCTTTATTTCTATTTAGCAAACCTACTGATTAACACGGAATCCGAACCACGGGTATATACAACGTATGGCAACCATTGGGAAGGCGACCGCCAATCTGTACTCAATCAAGATTCCTTTATTTCGATTTAGCGAACCTACTGATTAACACGGAATCCGAACCACAGGTATATACAACGTATGGCACCCATTGGGAAGGCGACCGCTAATCTGTACTCAATTAAGATTCCTTTATTTCTATTTAGCGGACCTACTGATTAACACGGAATCCGAACCACGGGTATATAAAACGTATAGCACCCATTGGGAAGGCGACCGCTAATCTGTACTCAATTAAGATTCCTTTATTTCTCTTAGCGGACCTACTGATTAACACGGAATCCGAACCACGGGTATATAAAACGTATGGCACCCATTGGGAAGGCGACCGCCAATCTGTACTCAATTAAGATTCCTTTATTTCTATTTAGCGAACCTACTGATTAACACGGAATCCGAACCACGGGTATATACAACGTATGGCAACCATTGGGAAGGCGACCGCCAATCTGTACTCAATCAAGATTCCTTTATTTCTATTTAGCGAACCTACTGATTAACACGGAATCCGAACCACGGGTATATACAACGTATGGCAACCATTGGGAAGGCGACCGCCAATCTGTACTCAATTAAGATTCCTTTATTTCTATTTAGCGGACCTACTGATTAACACGGAATCTGAACCACGGGTATATACAACGTATGGCAACCATTGGGAAGGCGACCGCCAATCTGTACTCAATTAAGATTCCTTTATTTCTATTTAGCGGACCTACTGATTAACACGGAATCCGAACCACGGGTATATAAAACGTATGGCACCCATTGGGAAGGCGACCGCCAATCTGTACTCAATTAAGATTCCTTTATTTCTATTTAGCGAACCTACTGATTAACACGGAATCCGAACCACGGGTATATACAACGTATGGCAACCATTGGGAAGGCGACCGCCAATCTGTACTCAATTAAGATTCCTTTATTTCTATTTAGCGGACCTACTGATTAACACGGAATCTGAACCACGGGTATATACAACGTATGGCAACCATTGGGAAGGCGACCGCCAATCTGTACTCAATTAAGATTCCTTTATTTCTATTTGGCGGACCTATTGATTAACACGGAATCCGAACCACGGGTATATACAACGTATGGCAACCATTGGGAAGGCGACCGCCAATCTGTTCTCAATTAAGATTCCTTTATTTCTATTTGGCGGACCTACTGATTAACACGGAATCCGAACCACGGGTATATACAACGTATGGCAACCATTGGGAAGGCGACCGCCAATCTGTACTCAATCAAGATTCCTTTATTTCTATTTAGCGAATCTACTGATTAACACGGAATCCGAACCACGGGTATATACAACGTATGGCAACCATTGGGAAGGCGACCGCCAATCTGTACTCAATCAAGATTCCTTTATTTCTATTTAGCGAACCTACTGATTAACATGGAATCCGAACCACGGGTATATACAACGTATGGCAACCATTGGGAAGGCGACCGCCAATCTGTACTCAATCAAGATTCCTTTATTTCTATTTAGCGAACCTACTGATTAACACGGAATCCGAACCACGGGTATATACAACGTATGGCAACCATTGGGAAGGCGACCGCCAATCTGTACTCAATTAAGATTCCTTTATTTCTATTTAGCGGACCTACTGATTAACACGGAATCCGAACCACGGGTATATACAACGTAAGGCAACCATTGGGAAGGCGAGCGCCAATCTGTACTCAATTAAGATTCCTTTATTTCTATTTGGCGGATCTACTGATTAACACGGAATCCGAACCACGGGTATATACAACGTATGGCAACCATTGGGAAGGCGACCGCCAAACTGTACTCAATCAAGATTCCTTTATTTCTATTTGGCGGACCTACTGATTAACACGGAATCCGAACCACGGGTATATACAACGTATGGCAACCATTGAGAAGGCGACCGCCAATCTGTACTTAATCAAGATTCCTTTATTTCTATTTAGCGAACCTACTGATTAACACGGAATCCGAACCACGGGTATATACAACGTATGGCAACCATTGGGAAGGCGACCGCCAATCTGTACTCAATCAAGATTCCTTTATTTCTATTTAGCGGACCTACTGATTAACACGGAATCCGAACCACGGGTATATACAACGTATGGCAACCATTGGGAAGGCGACCGCCAATCTGTACTCAATCAAGATTCCTTTATTTCTATTTAGCGAACCTACTGATTAACACGGAATCCGAACCACGGGTATATACAACGTATGGCAACCATTGGGAAGGCGACCGCCAATCTGTACTCAATTAAGATTCCTTTATTTCTATTTAGCGAACCTACTGATTAACAGGGAATCCGAACCACGGGTATATACAACGTATGGCAACCATTGAGAAGGCGACCGCCAATCTGTACTCAATTAAGATTCCTTTATTTCTATTTGGCGGACCTACTGATTAACACGGAATCCGAACCACGGGTATATACAACGTATGGCAACCATTGGGAAGGCGACCGCCAATCTGTACTCAATTAAGATTCCTTTATTTCTATTTAGCGAACCTACTGATTAACACGGAATCCGAACCACGGGTATATACAACGTATGGCAACCATTGGAAAGGCGACCGCCAATCTGTACTCAATTAAGATTCCTTTATTTCTATTTGGCGGACCTACTGATTAACACGGAATCCGAACCACGGGTATATACAACGTATGGCAACCATTGGGAAGGCGACCGCCAATCTGTACTCAATTAAGATTCCTTTATTTCTATTTGGCGGACGTACTAATTAACACGGAATCCGAACCACGGGTATATACAACGTATGGCAACCATTGGGAAGGCGACCGCCAATCTGTACTCAATTAAGATTCCTTTATTTCTATTTGGCGGACCTACTGATTAACACGGAATCCGAACCACGGGTATATACAACGTATGGCACCCATTGGGAAGGCGACCGCCAATCTGTACTCAATTAAGATTCCTTTATTTCTATTTGGCGGACCTACTGATTAACACGGAATCCGAACCACGGGTATATAAAACGTATGGCACCCATTGGGAAAGCGACCGCCAATCTGTACTCACTTAAGATTCCTTTATTTCTATTTGGCGGACCTACTGATTAACACGGAATCCGAACCACGGGTATATACAACGTATGGCAACCATTGGGAAGGCGACCGCCAATCTGTACTCAATTAAGATTCCTTTATTTATATTTGGCGGACCTACCGATTAACACGGAATCCGAAACACGGGTATATACAACGTATGGCAACCATTGGGAAGGCGACCGCCAATCTGTACTCAATTAAGATTCCTTTATTTCTATTTAGCGAACCTACTGATTAACACGGAATCCGAACTACGGGTATATACAACGTATGGCAACCATTGGGAAGGCGACCGCCAATCTGTACTCAATTAAGATTCCTTTATTTCTATTTAGCGAACCTACTGATTAACACGGAATCCGAACCACGGGTATATACAACGTATGGCACCCATTGGGAAGGCGACCGCCAATCTGTACTCAATCAAGATTCCTTTATTTCTATTTAGCGAACCTACTGATTAACACGGAATCCGAACCACGGGTATATACAACGTATGGCAACCATTGGGAACGCGACCGCCAAACTGTACTCAATTAAGATTCCTTTATTTCTATTTAGCGAACCTACTGATTAACACGGAATCCGAACCACGGGTATATGCAACGTATGGCAACCATTGGGAAGGCGACCGCCAATCTGTACTCAATCAAGATTCCTTTATTTCTATTTAGCGAACCTACTGATTAACACGGAATCCGAACCACGGGTATATACAACGTATGGCACCCATTGGGAAGGCGACCGCCAATCTGTACTCAATCAAGATTCCTTTATTTCTATTTAGCGAACCTACTGATTAACACGGAATCCGAACCACGGGTATATACAACGTATGGCAACCATTGGGAAGGCGATCGCCAATCTGTACTCAATTAAGATTCCTTTATTTCTATTTAGCGAACCTACTGATTAACACGGAATCCGAACCACGGGTATATACAACGTATGGCAACCATTGGGACGCGACCGCCAATCTGTACTCAATCAAGATTCCTTTATTTCTATTTAGCGAACCTACTGATTAACACGGAATCCGAACCACGGGTATATACAACGTATGGCAACCATTGGGAAGGCGACCGCCAATCTGTACTCAATTAAGATTCCTTTATTTCTATTTGGCGGACCTACTGATTAACACGGAATCCGAACCACGGGTATATACAACGTATGGCAACCATTGGGAAGGCGACCGCCAATCTGTACTCAATTAAGATTCCTTTATTTCTATTTAGCGAACCTACTGATTAACACGGAATCCGAACCACGGGTATATACAACGTATGGCAACCATTGGAAAGGCGACCGCCAATCTGTACTCAATCAAGATTCCTTTATTTCTATTTAGCGAACCTACTGATTAACACGGAATCCGAACCACGGGTATATACAACGTATGGCACCCATTGGGAAGGCGACCGCCAATCTGTACTCAATCAAGATTCCTTTATTTCTATTTAGCAAACCTACTGATTAACACGGAATCCGAACCACGGGTATATACAACGTATGGCAACCATTGGTAAGGCGACCGCCAATCTGTACTCAATCAAGATTCCTTTATTTCTATTTAGCGAACCTACTGATTAACACGGAATCCGAACCACGGGTATATACAACGTATGGCACCCATTGGGAAGGCGACCGCTAATCTGTACTCAATTAAGATTCCTTTATTTCTATTTAGCGGACCTACTGATTAACACGGAATCCGAACCACGGGTATATAAAACGTATGGCACCCATTGGGAAGGCGACCGCTAATCTGTACTCAATTAAGATTCCTTTATTTCTATTAGCGGACCTACTGATTAACACGGAATCCGAACCACGGGTATATAAAACGTATGGCACCCATTGGGAAGGCGACCGCCAATCTGTACTCAATTAAGATTCCTTTATTTCTATTTAGCGAACCTACTGATTAACACGGAATCCGAACCACGGGTATATACAACGTATGGCAACCATTGGGAAGGCGACCGCCAATCTGTACTCAATCAAGATTCCTTTATTTCTATTTAGCGAACCTACTGATTAACACGGAATCCGAACCACGGGTATATACAACGTATGGCAACCATTGGGAAGGCGACCGCCAATCTGTACTCAATTAAGATTCCTTTATTTCTATTTAGCGGACCTACTGATTAACACGGAATCTGAACCACGGGTATATACAACGTATGGCAACCATTGGGAAGGCGACCGCCAATCTGTACTCAATTAAGATTCCTTTATTTCTATTTAGCGGACCTACTGATTAACACGGAATCCGAACCACGGGTATATAAAACGTATGGCACCCATTGGGAAGGCGACCCCTAATCTGTACTCAATTAAGATTCCTTTATTTCTATTTAGCGAACCTACTGATTAACACGGAATCCGAACCACGGGTATATACAACGTATGGCAACCATTGGGAAGGCGACCGCCAATCTGTACTCAATTAAGATTCCTTTATTTCTATTTAGCGGACCTACTGATTAACACGGAATCTGAACCACGGGTATATACAACGTATGGCAACCATTGGGAAGGCGACCGCCAATCTGTACTCAATTAAGATTCCTTTATTTCTATTTGGCGGACCTACTGATTAACACGGAATCCGAACCACGGGTATATACAACGTATGGCAACCATTGGGAAGGCGACCGCCAATCTGTTCTCAATTAAGATTCCTTTATTTCTATTTGGCGGACCTACTGATTAACACGGAATCCGAACCACGGGTATATACAACGTATGGCAACCATTGGGAAGGCGACCGCCAATCTGTACTCAATCAAGATTCCTTTATTTCTATTTAGCGAACCTACTGATTAACACGGAATCCGAACCACGGGTATATACAACGTATGGCAACCATTGGGAAGGCGACCGCCAATCTGTACTCAATCAAGATTCCTTTATTTCTATTTAGCGAACCTACTGATTAACACGGAATCCGAACCACGGGTATATACAACGTATGGCAACCATTGGGAAGGCGACCGCCAATCTGTACTCAATCAAGATTCCTTTATTTCTATTTAGCGAACCTACTGATTAACACGGAATCCGAACCACGGGTATATACAACGTATGGCAACCATTGGGAAGGCGACCGCCAATCTGTACTCAATTAAGATTCCTTTATTTCTATTTAGCGGACCTACTGATTAACACGGAATCCGAACCACGGGTATATACAACGTAAGGCAACCATTGGGAAGGCGAGCGCCAATCTGTACTCAATTAAGATTCCTTTATTTCTATTTGGCGGATCTACTGATTAACACGGAATCCGAACCACGGGTATATACAACGTATGGCAACCATTGGGAAGGCGACCGCCAAACTGTACTCAATCAAGATTCCTTTATTTCTATTTGGCGGACCTACTGATTAACACGGAATCCGAACCACGGGTATATACAACGTATGGCAACCATTGGGAAGGCGACCGCCAATCTGTACTCAATCAAGATTCCTTTATTTCTATTTAGCGAACCTACTGATTAACACGGAATCCGAACCACGGGTATATACAACGTATGGCAACCATTGGGAAGGCGACCGCCAATCTGTACTCAATCAAGATTCCTTTATTTCTATTTAGCGGACCTACTGATTAACACGGAATCCGAACCACGGGTATATACAACGTATGGCAACCATTGGGAAGGCGACCGCCAATCTGTACTCAATCAAGATTCCTTTATTTCTATTTAGCGAACCTACTGATTAACACGGAATCCGAACCACGGGTATATACAACGTATGGCAACCATTGGGAAGGCGACCGCCAATCTGTACTCAATTAAGATTCCTTTATTTCTATTTAGCGAACCTACTGATTAACACGGAATCCGAACCACGGGTATATACAACGTATGGCAACCATTGGGAAGGCGACCGCCAATCTGTACTCAATTAAGATTCCTTTATTTCTATTTGGCGGACCTACTGATTAACACGGAATCCGAACCACGGGTATATACAACGTATGGCAACCATTGGGAAGGCGACCGCCAATCTGTACTCAATTAAGATTCCTTTATTTCTATTTAGCGGACCTACTGATTAACACGGAATCCGAACCACGGGTATATACAACGTATGGCAACCATTGGGAAGGCGACCGCCAATCTGTACTCAATCAAGATTCCTTTATTTCTATTTAGCGAACCTACTGATTAACACGGAATCCGAACCACGGGTATATACAACGTATGGCACCCATTGGGAAGGCGACCGCCAATCTGTACTCAATCAAGTTTCCTTTATTTCTATTTGGCGGACCTACTGATTAACACGGAATCCGAACCACGGGTATATACAACGTATGGCAACCATTGGGAAGGCGACCGCCAATCTGTATTCAATCAAGATTCCTTTATTTCTATTTAGCGAACCTACTGATTAACACGGAATCCGAACCACGGGTATATACAACGTATGGCAACCATTGGGAAGGCGACCGCCAATCTGTACTCAATCAAGATTCCTTTATTTCTATTTAGCGGACCTACTGATTAACACGGAATCCGAACCACGGGTATATACAACGTATGGCAACCATTGGGAAGGCGACCGCCAATCTGTACTCAATCAAGATTCCTTTATTTCTATTTAGCGAACCTACTGATTAACACGGAATCCGAACCACGGGTATATACAACGTATGGCAACCATTGGGAAGGCGACCGCCAATCTGTACTCAATTAAGATTCCTTTATTTCTATTTAGCGAACCTACTTATTAACAGGGAATCCGAACCACGGGTATATACAATGTATGGCAACCATTGAGAAGGCGACCGCCAATCTGTACTCAATTAAGATGCCTTTATTTCTATTTGGCGGACCTACTGATTAACACGGAATCCGAACCACGGGTATATACAACGTATGGCAACCATTGGGAAGGCGACCGCCAATCTGTACTCAATTAAGATTCCTTTATTTCTATTTAGCGAACCTACTGATTAACACGGAATCCGAACCACGGGTATATACAACGTATGGCAACCATTGGGAAGGCGACCGCCAATCTGTACTCAATTAAGATTCCTTTATTTCTATTTGGCGGACCTACTGATTAACACGGAATCCGAACCACGGGTATATACAACGTATGGCAACCATTGGGAAGGCGACCGCCAATCTGTACTCAATTAAGATTCCTTTATTTCTATTTAGCGGACCTACTGATTAACACGGAATCCAAACCACGGGTATATACAACGTATGGCAACCATTGGGAAGGCGACCGCCAATCTGTACTCAATCAAGATTCCTTTATTTCTATTTAGCGAACCTACTGATTAACACGGAATCCGAACCACGGGTATATACAACGTATGGCACCCATTGGGAAGGCGACCGCCAATCTGTACTCAATCAAGATTCCTTTATTTCTATTTAGCGAACCTACTGATTAACACGGAATCCGAACCACGGGTATATACAACGTATGGCAACCATTGGGAAGGCGACCGCCAATCTGTACTCAATTAAGATTCCTTTATTTCTATTTGGCGGACCTACTGATTAACACGGAATCCGAACCACGGGTATATACAACGTATGGCAACCATTGGGAAGGCGACCGCCAATCTGTACTCAATCAAGATTCCTTTATTTCTATTTAGCGAACCTACTGATTAACACGGAATCCGAACCACGGGTATATACAACGTATGGCACCCATTGGGAAGGCGACAGCCAATCTTTACTCAATCAAGATTCCTTTATTTCAATTTAGCGAACCTACTGATTAACACGGAATCCGAACCACGGGTATATACAACGTATGGCAACCATTGGAAAGGCGACCGCCAATCTGTACTCAATTAAGATTCCTTTATTTCTATTTGGCGGACCTACTGATTAACACGGAATCCGAACCACGGGTATATACAACGTATGGCAACCATTAGGAAGGCGACCGCCAATCTGTACTCAATTAAGATTCCTTTATTTCTATTTGGCGGACCTACTAATTAACACGGAATCCGAACCACGGGTATATACAACGTATGGCAACCATTGGGAAGGCGACCGCCAATCTGTACTCAATTAAGATTCCTTTATTTCTATTTGGCGGACCTACTGATTAACACGGAATCCGAACCACGGGTATATACAACGTATGGCACCCATTGGGAGGGCGACCGCCAATCTGTACTCAATTAAGATTCCTTTATTTCTATTTGGCGGACCTACTGATTAACACGGAATCCGAACCACGGGTATATAAAACGTATGGCACCCATTGGGAAGGCGACCGCTAATCTGTACTCACTTAAGATTCCTTTATTTCTATTTGGCGGACCTACTGATTAACACGGAATCCGAACCACGGGTATATACAACGTATGGCAACCATTGGGAAGGCGACCGCCAATCTGTACTCAATTAAGATTCCTTTATTTATATTTGGCGGACCTACCGATTAACACGGAATCCGAAACACGGGTATATACAACGTATGGCAACCATTGGGAAGGCGACCGCTAATCTGTACTCATTTAAGATTCCTTGATTTCTATTTGGCGGACCTACTGATTAACACGGAATCCGAACCACGGGTATATACAACGTATGGCACCCATTGGGAAGGCGACCGCCAATCTGTACTCAATTAAGATTCCTTTATTTCTATTTGGCGGACCTACTGATTAACACGGAATCCGAACCACGGGTATATACAACGTATGGCAACCATTGGGAAGGCGACCGCCAATCTGTACTCAATTAAGATTCCTTTATTTCTATTTGGCGGACCTACTGATTAACACGGAATCCGAACCACGGGTATATACAACGTATGGCACCCATTGGGAAGGCGACCGCCAATCTGTACTCAATTAAGATTCCTTTATTTCTATTTGGCGGACCTACTGATTAACACGGAATCCGAACCACGGGTATATACAACGTATGGCACCCATTGGGAAGGCGACCGCCAATCTGTACTCAATTAAGATTCCTTTATTTCTATTTGGCGGACCTACTGATTAACACGGAATCCGAACCACGGGTATATACAACGTATGGCAACCATTGGGAAGGCGACCGCCAATCTGTACTCAATTAAGATTCCTTTATTTCTATTTGGCGGACCTACTGATTAACACGGAATCCGAACCACGGGTATATACAACGTATGGCACCCATTGGGAAGGCGACCGCCAATCTGTACTCAATCAAGTTTCCTTTATTTCTATTTAGCGAACCTACTGATTAACACGGAATCCGAACCACGGGTATATAAAACGTATGGCACCCATTGGGAAGGCGACCGCCAATCTTTACTCAATTAAGATTCCTTTATTTCTATTTGGCGGACCTACTGATTAACACGGAATCCGAACCACGGGTATATACAACGTATGGCAACCATTGGGAAGGCGACCGCCAATCTGTACTCAATTAAGATTCCTTTATTTCTATTTGGCGGACCTACTGATTAACACGGAATCCGAACCACGGGTATATACAACGTATGGCAACCATTGGGAAGGCGACCGCTAATCTGTACTCAATTAAGATTCCTTGATTTCTATTTGGCGGACCTACTGATTAACACGGAATCCGAACCACGGGTATATACAACGTATGGCACCCATTGGGAAGGCGACCGCCAATCTGTACTCAATTAAGATTCCTTTATTTCTATTTGGCGGACCTACTGATTAACACAGAATCCGAACCACGGGTATATACAACGTATGGCAACCATTGGGAAGGCGACCGCCAATCTGTACTCAATTAAGATTCCTTTATTTCTATTTGGCGGACCTACTGATTAACACGGAATCCGAACCACGGGTATATACAACGTATGGCACCCATTGGGAAGGCGACCGCCAATCTGTACTCAATTAAGATTCCTTTATTTCTATTTGGCGGACCTACTGATTAACACGGAATCCGAACCACGGGTATATACAACGTATGGCAACCATTGGGAAGGCGACCGCCAATCTGTACTCAATTAAGATTCCTTTATTTCTATTTGGCGGACCTACTGATTAACACGGAATCCGAACCACGGGTATATACAACGTATGGCACCCATTGGGAAGGCGACCGCCAATCTGTACTCAATTAAGATTCCTTTATTTCTATTTGGCGGACCTTCTGATTAACACGGAATCCGAACCACGGGTATATACAACGTATGGCACCCATTGGGAAGGCGACCGCCAATCTGTACTCAATTAAGATTCCTTTATTTCTATTTGGCGGACCTACTGATTAACACGGAATCCGAACCACGGGTATATACAACGTATGGCACCCATTGGGAAGGCGACCGCCAATCTGTACTCAATTAAGATTCCTTTATTTCTATTTGGCGGACCTACTGATTAACACGGAATCCGAACCACGGGTATATACAACGTATGGCAACCATTGGGAAGGCGACCGCCAATCTGTACTCAATTAAGATTCCTTTATTTCTATTTGGCGGACCTACTGATTAACACGGAATCCGAACCACGGGTATATACAACGTATGGCACCCATTGGGAAGGCGACCGCCAATCTGTACTCAATCAAGTTTCCTTTATTTCTATTTAGCGAACCTACTGATTAACACGGAATCCGAACCACGGGTATATACAACGTATGGCACCCATTGGGAAGGCGACCGCTAATCTGTACTCAATCAAGATTCCTTTATTTCAATTTAGCGAACCTACTGATTAACACGGAATCCGAACCACGGGTATATACAACGTATGGCAACCATTGGGAAGGCGACCGCCAATCTGTACTCAATTAAGATTCCTTTATTTCTATTTGGCGGACCTACTGATTAACACGGAATCCGAACCACGGGTATATACAACGTATGGCAACCATTGGGAAGGCGACCGCTAATCTGTACTCAATTAAGATTCCTTGATTTCTATTTGGCGGACCTACTGATTAACACGGAATCCGAACCACGGGTATATACAACGTATGGCACCCATTGGGAAGGCGACCGCCAATCTGTACTCAATTAAGATTCCTTTATTTCTATTTGGCGGACCTACTGATTAACACGGAATCCGAACCACGGGTATATACAACGTATGGCACCCATTGGGAAGGCGACCGCCAATCTGTACTCAATTAAGATTCCTTTATTTCTATTTGGCGGACCTACTGATTAACACGGAATCCGAACCACGGGTATATACAACGTATGGCAACCATTGGGAAGGCGACCGCCAATCTGTACTCAATTAAGATTCCTTTATTTCTATTTGGCGGACCTACTGATTAACACGGAATCCGAACCACGGGTATATACAACGTATGGCACCCATTGGGAAGGCGACCGCCAATCTGTACTCAATTAAGATTCCTTTATTTCTATTTGGCGGACCTTCTGATTAACACGGAATCCGAACCACGGGTATATACAACGTATGGCACCCATTGGGAAGGCGACCGCCAATCTGTACTCAATTAAGATTCCTTTATTTCTATTTGGCGGACCTACTGATTAACACGGAATCCGAACCACGGGTATATACAACGTATGGCACCCATTGGGAAGGCGACCGCCAATCTGTACTCAATTAAGATTCCTTTATTTCTATTTGGCGGACCTACTGATTAACACGGAATCCGAACCACGGGTATATACAACGTATGGCAACCATTGGGAAGGCGACCGCCAATCTGTACTCAATTAAGATTCCTTTATTTCTATTTGGCGGACCTACTGATTAACACGGAATCCGAACCACGGGTATATACAACGTATGGCACCCATTGGGAAGGCGACCGCCAATCTGTACTCAATCAAGTTTCCTTTATTTCTATTTAGCGAACCTACTGATTAACACGGAATCCGAACCACGGGTATATACAACGTATGGCACCCATTGGGAAGGCGACCGCTAATCTGTACTCAATCAAGATTCCTTTATTTCAATTTAGCGAACCTACTGATTAACACGGAATCCGAACCACGGGTATATACAACGTATGGCAACCATTGGGAAGGCGACCGCCAATCTGTACTCAATTAAGATTCCTTTATTTCTATTTGGCGGACCTACTGATTAACACGGAATCCGAACCACGGGTATATACAACGTATGGCAACCATTGGGAAGGCGACCGCCAATCTGTACTCAATTAAGATTCCTTTATTTCTATTTGGCGGACCTACTGATTAACACGGAATCCGAACCACGGGTATATACAACGTATGGCAACCATTGGGAAGGCGACCGCCAATCTGTACTCAATTAAGATTCCTTTATTTCTATTTGGCGAACCTACTGATTAACACGGAATCCGAACCACGGGTATATACAACGTATGGCACCCATTGGGAAGGCGACCGCCAATCTGTACTCAATCAAGTTTCCTTTATTTCTATTTGGCGGACCTACTGATTAACACGGAATCCGAACCACGGGTATATACAACGTATGGCACCCATTGGGAAGGCGACCGCCAATCTGTACTCAATCAAGTTTCCTTTATTTCTATTTAGCGAACCTACTGATTAACACGGAATCCGAACCACGGGTATATACAACGTATGGCAACCATTGGGAAGGCGACCGCCAATCTGTAATCAATTAAGATTCCTTTATTTCTATTTGGTGGACCTACTAATTAACACGGAATCCGAACCACGGGTATATACAACGTATGGCAACCATTGGGAAGGCGAGCGCCAATCTGTACTCAAATAAGATTCCTTTATTTCTATTTGGCGGACCTACTGATTAACACGGAATCCGAACCACGGGTATATACAACGTATGGCAACCATTGGGAAGGCGACCGCCAATCTGTACTCAATTAAGATTCCTTTATTTCTATTTGGCGGACCTACTGATTAACACGGAATCCGAACCACGGGTATCTACAACGTATGGCAACCATTGGGAAGGCGACCGCCAATCTGTACTCAATTAAGATTTCTTTATTTCTATTTAGCGGACCTACTGATTAACACGGAATCTGAACCACGGGTATATACAACGTATGGCAACCATTGGGAAGGCGAGCGCCAATCTGTACTCAATTAAGATTTCTTTATTTCTATTTAGCGGACCTACTCATTAACACGGAATCTGAACCACGTGTATATACAACGTATGGCACCCATTGGGAAGGCGACCGCCAATCTGTACTCAATTAAGATTCCTTTATTTCTATTTGGCGGACCTACTGATTAACACGGAATCCGAACCACGGGTATATACAACGTATGGCAACCATTGGGAAGGCGACCGCCAATCTGTACTCAATTAAGATTTCTTTATTTCTATTTAGCGGACCTACTGATTAACACGGAATCTGAACCACGGGTATATACAACGTATGGCAACCATTGGGAAGGCGACCGCCAATCTGTACTCAATTAAGATTTCTTTATTTCTATTTAGCGGACCTACTGATTAACACGGAATCTGAACCACGTGTATATACAACGTATGGCACCCATTGGGAAGGCGACCGCCAATCTGTACTCAATTAAGATTCCTTTATTTCTATTTAGCGAACCTACTGATTAACACGGAATCCGAACCACGGGTATATACAACGTATGGCAACCATTGGGAAGGCGACCGCCAATCTGTACTCAATTAAGATTCCTTTATTTCTATTTGGCGGACCTACTGATTAACACGGAATCCGAACCACGGGTATATACAACGTATGGCAACCATTGGGAAGGCGACCGCTAATCTGTACTCAATTAAGATTCCTTGATTTCTATTTGGCGGACCTACTGATTAACACGGAATCCGAACCACGGGTATATACCACGTATGGCACCCATTGGGAAGGCGACCGCCAATCTGTACTCAATTAAGATTCCTTTATTTCTATTTGGCGGACCTACTGATTAACACGGAATCCGAACCACGGGTATATACAACGTATGGCAACCATTGGGAAGGCGACCGCCAATCTGTACTCAATTAAGATTCCTTTATTTCTATTTGGCGGACCTACTGATTAACACGGAATCCGAACCACGGGTATATACAACGTATGGCACCCATTGGGAAGGCGACCGCCAATCTGTACTCAATTAAGATTCCTTTATTTCTATTTGGCGGACCTACTGATTAACACGGAATCCGAACCACGGGTATATACAACGTATGGCAACCATTGGGAAGGCGACCGCCAATCTGTACTCAATTAAGATTCCTTTATTTCTATTTGGCGGACCTACTGATTAACACGGAATCCGAACCACGGGTATATACAACGTATGGCACCCATTGGGAAGGCGACCGCCAATCTGTACTCAATTAAGATTCCTTTATTTCTATTTGGCGGACCTACTGATTAACACGGAATCCGAACCACGGGTATATACAACGTATGGCAACCATTGGGAAGGCGACCGCCAATCTGTACTCAATTAAGATTCCTTTATTTCTATTTGGCGGACCTACTGATTAACACGGAATCCGAACCACGGGTATATACAACGTATGGCACCCATTGGGAAGGCGACCGCCAATCTGTACTCAATCAAGTTTCCTTTATTTCTATTTAGCGAACCTACTGATTAACACGGAATCCGAACCACGGGTATATACAACGTATGGCACCCATTGGGAAGGCGACCGCTAATCTGTACTCAATCAAGATTCCTTTATTTCAATTTAGCGAACCTACTGATTAACACGGAATCCGAACCACGGGTATATACAACGTATGGCAACCATTGGGAAGGCGACCGCCAATCTGTACTCAATTAAGATTCCTTTATTTCTATTTGGCGGACCTACTGATTAACACGGAATCCGAACCACGGGTATATACAACGTATGGCACCCATTGGGAAGGCGACCGCCAATCTGTACTCAATCAAGTTTCCTTTATTTCTATTTAGCGAACCTACTGATTAACACGGAATCCGAACCACAAGTATATAAAACGTATGGCACCCATTGGGAAGGCGACCGCCAATCTGTACTCAATTAAGATTCCTTTATTTCTATTAGGCGGACCTACTGATTAACACGGAATCCGAACCACGGGTATATACAACGTATGGCAACCATTGGGAAGGCGACCGCCAATCTGTACTCAATTAAGATTCCTTTATTTCTATTTGGCGGACCTACTGATTAACACGGAATCCGAACCACGGGTATATACAACGTATGGCAACCATTGGGAAGGCGACCGCTAATCTGTACTCAATTAAGATTCCTTGATTTCTATTTGGCGGACCTACTGATTAACACGGAATCCGAACCACGGGTATATACCACGTATGGCACCCATTGGGAAGGCGACCGCCAATCTGTACTCAATTAAGATTCCTTTATTTCTATTTGGCGGACCTACTGATTAACACGGAATCCGAACCACGGGTATATACAACGTATGGCAACCATTGGGAAGGCGACCGCCAATCTGTACTCAATTAAGATTCCTTTATTTCTATTTGGCGGACCTACTGATTAACACGGAATCCGAACCACGGGTATATACAACGTATGGCACCCATTGGGAAGGCGACCGCCAATCTGTACTCAATTAAGATTCCTTTATTTCTATTTGGCGGACCTACTGATTAACACGGAATCCGAACCACGGGTATATACAACGTATGGCAACCATTGGGAAGGCGACCGCCAATCTGTACTCAATTAAGATTCCTTTATTTCTATTTGGCGGACCTACTGATTAACACGGAATCCGAACCACGGGTATATACAACGTATGGCACCCATTGGGAAGGCGACCGCCAATCTGTACTCAATCAAGATTCCTTTATTTCTATTTAGCGAACCTACTGATTAACACGGAATCCGAACCACGGGTATATACAACGTATGGCAACCATTGGGAAGGCGACCGCCAATCTGTACTCAATTAAGATTCCTTTATTTCTATTTGGCGGACCTACTGATTAACACGGAATCCGAACCACGGGTATATACAACGTATGGCAACCATTGGGAAGGCGACCGCCAATCTGTACTCAATTAAGATTCCTTTATTTCTATTTGGTGGACCTACTGATTAACACGGAATCCGAACCACGGGTATATACAACGTATGGCACCCATTGGGAAGGCGACCGCCAATCTGTACTCAATCAAGTTTCCTTTATTTCTATTTAGCGAACCTACTGATTAACACGGAATCCGAACCACGGGTATATACAACGTATGGCACCCATTGGGAAGGCGACCGCTAATCTGTACTCAATCAAGATTCCTTTATTTCAATTTAGCGAACCTACTGATTAACACGGAATCCGAACCACGGGTATATACAACGTATGGCAACCATTGGGAAGGCGACCGCCAATCTGTACTCAATTAAGATTCCTTTATTCCTATTTGGCGGACCTACTGATTAACACGGAATCCGAACCACGGGTATATACAACGTATGGCAACCATTGGGAAGGCGACCGCCAATGTGTACTCAATTAAGATTCCTTTATTTCTATTTGGCGGACCTACTGATTAACACGGAATCCGAACCACGGGTATATACAACGTATGGCAACCATTGGGAAGGCGACCGCCAATCTGTACTCAATTAAGATTCCTTTATTTCTATTTGGCGGACCTACTGATTAACACGGAATCCGAACCACGGGTATATACAACGTATGGCACCCATTGGGAAGGCGACCGCCAATCTGTACTCAATCAAGTTTCCTTTATTTCTATTTGGCGGACCTACTGATTAACACGGAATCCGAACCACGGGTATATACAACGTATGGCACCCATTGGGAAGGCGACCGCCAATCTGTACTCAATCAAGTTTCCTTTATTTCTATTTAGCGAACCTACTGATTAACACGGAATCCGAACCACAGGTATATACAACGTATGGCAACCATTGGGAAGGCGACCGCCAATCTGTACTCAATTAAGATTCCTTTATTTCTATTTGGCGGACCTACTAATTAACACGGAATCCGAACCACGGGTATATACAACGTATGGCAACCATTGGGAAGGCGACCGCCAATCTGTACTCAATTAAGATTCCTTTATTTCTATTTGGCGGACCTACTGATTAACACGGAATCCGAACCACGGGTATATACAACGTATGGCAACCATTGGGAAGGCGACCGCCAATCTGTACTCAATTAAGATTCCTTTATTTCTATTTGGCGGACCTACTGATTAACACGGAATCCGAACCACGGGTATATACAACGTATGGCAACCATTGGGAAGGCGATCGCCAATCTGTACTCAATTAAGATTTCTTTATTTCTATTTAGCGGACCTACTGATTAACACGGAATCTGAACCACGGGTATATACAACGTATGGCAACCATTGGGAAGGCGAGCGCCAATCTGTACTCAATTAAGATTTCTTTATTTCTATTTAGCGGACCTACTCATTAACACGGAATCTGAACCACGTGTATATACAACGTATGGCACCCATTGGGAAGGCGACCGCCAATCTGTACTCAATTAAGATTCGTTTATTTCTATTTGGCGGACCTACTGATTAACACGGAATCCGAACCACGGGTATATACAACGTATGGCAACCATTGGGAAGGCGACCGCCAATCTGTACTCAATTAAGATTTCTTTATTTCTATTTAGCGGACCTACTGATTAACACGGAATCTGAACCACGGGTATATACAACGTATGGCAACCATTGGGAAGGCGACCGCCAATCTGTACTCAATTAAGATTTCTTTATTTCTATTTAGCGGACCTACTGATTAACACGGAATCTGAACCACGTGTATATACAACGTATGGCACCCATTGGGAAGGCGACCGCCAATCTGTACTCAATTAAGATTCCTTTATTTCTATTTGGCGGACCTACTGATTAACACGGAATCCGAACCACGGGTATATACAACGTATGGCACCCATTGGGAAGGCGACCGCCAATCTGTACTCAATCAAGTTTCCTTTATTTCTATTTAGCGAACCTACTGATTAACACGGAATCCGAACCACGGGTATATACAACGTATGGCAACCATTGGGAAGGCGACCGCCAATCTGTACTCAATTAAGATTCCTTTATTTCTATTTGGCGGACCTACTGATTAACACGGAATCCGAACCACGGGTATATACAACGTATGGCAACCATTGGGAAGGCGACCGCCAATCTGTACTCAATTAAGATTCCTTTATTTCTATTTGGCGGACCTACTGATTAACACGGAATCCGAACCACGGGTATATACAACGTATGGCACCCATTGGGAAGGCGACCGCCAATCTGTACTCAATTAAGATTCCTTTATTTCTATTTAGGGGACCTACTGATTAACACGGAATCCGAACCACGGGTATATACAACGTATGGCAACCATTGGGAAGGCGACCGCCAATCTGTACTCAATTAAGATTCCTTTATTTCTATTTGGCGGACCTACTGATTAACACGGAATCCGAACCACGGGTATATACAACGTATGGCAACCATTGGGAAGGAGACCGCTAATCTGTACTCAATTAAGATTCCTTGATTTCTATTTGGCGGACCTACTGATTAACACGGAATCCGAACCACGGGTATATACCACGTATGGCACCCATTGGGAAGGCGACCGCAAATCTGTACTCAATTAAGATTCCTTTATTTCTATTTGGCGGACCTACTGATTAACACGGAATCCGAACCACAGGTATATACAACGTATGGCAACCATTGGGAAGGCGACCGCCAATCTTTCCCCAATTAAGATTCCTTTATTTCTATTTGGCGGACCTACTGATTAACACGGAATCCGAACCACGGGTATATACAACGTATGGCACCCATTGGGAAGGCGACCGCCAATCTGTACTCAATTAAGATTCCTTTATTTCTATTTGGCGGACCTACTGATTAACACGGAATCCGAACCACGGGTATATACAACGTATGGCAACCATTGGGAAGGCGACCGCCAATCTGTACTCAATTAAGATTCCTTTATTTCTATTTGGCGGACCTACTGATTAACACGGAATCCGAACCACGGGTATATACAACGTATGGCACCCATTGGGAAGGTGACCGCCAATCTGTACTCAATTAAGATTCCTTTATTTCTATTTGGCGGACCTACTGATTAACACGGAATCCGAACCACGGGTATATACAACGTATGGCAACCATTGGGAAGGCGACCGCCAATCTGTACTCAATTAAGATTCCTTTATTTCTATTTGGCGGACCTACTGATTAACACGGAATCCGAACCACGGGTATATACAACGTATGGCACCCATTGGGAAGGCGACCGCCAATCTGTACTCAATCAAGTTTCCTTTATTTCTATTTAGCGAACCTACTGATTAACACGGAATCCGAACCACGGGTATATACAACGTATGGCACCCATTGGGAAGGCGACCGCTAATCTGTACTCAATCAAGATTCCTTTATTTCAATTTAGCGAACCTACTGATTAACACGGAATCCGAACCACGGGTATATACAACGTATGGCAACCATTGGGAAGGCGACCGCCAATCTGTACTCAATTAAGATTCCTTTATTTCTATTTGGCGGACCTACTGATTAACACGGAATCCGAACCACGGGTATATACAACGTATGGCACCCATTGGGAAGGCGACCGCCAATCTGTACTCAATCAAGTTTCCTTTATTTCTATTTAGCGAACCTACTGATTAACACGGAATCCGAACCACGGGTATATAAAACGTATGGCACCCATTGGGAAGGCGACCGCCAATCTGTACTCAATTAAGATTCCTTTATTTCTATTTGGCGGACCTACTGATTAACACGGAATCCGAACCACGGGTATATACAACGTATGGCAACCATTGGGAAGGCGACCGCCAATCTGTACTCAATTAAGATTCCTTTATTTCTATTTGGCGGACCTACTGATTAACACGGAATCCGAACCACGGGTATATACAACGTATGGCAACCATTGGGAAGGCGACCGCTAATCTGTACTCAATTAAGATTCCTTGATTTCTATTTGGCGGACCTACTGATTAACACGGAATCCGAACCACGGGTATATACCACGTATGGCACCCATTGGGAAGGCGACCGCCAATCTGTACTCAATTAAGATTCCTTTATTTCTATTTGGCGGACCTACTGATTAACACGGAATCCGAACCACGGGTATATACAACGTATGGCAACCATTGGGAAGGCGACCGCCAATCTGTACTCAATTAAGATTCCTTTATTTCTATTTGGCGGACCTACTGATTAACACGGAATCCGAACCACGGGTATATACAACGTATGGCACCCATTGGGAAGGCGACCGCCAATCTGTACTCAATTAAGATTCCTTTATTTCTATTTGGCGGACCTACTGATTAACACGGAATCCGAACCACGGGTATATACAACGTATGGCAACCATTGGGAAGGCGACCGCCAATCTGTACTCAATTAAGATTCCTTTATTTCTATTTGGCGGACCTACTGATTAACACGGAATCCGAACCACGGGTATATACAACGTATGGCACCCATTGGGAAGGCGACCGCCAATCTGTACTCAATCAAGATTCCTTTATTTCTATTTAGCGAACCTACTGATTAACACGGAATCCGAACCACGGGTATATACAACGTATGGCAACCATTGGGAAGGCGACCGCCAATCTGTACTCAATTAAGATTCCTTTATTTCTATTTGGCGGACCTACTGATTAACACGGAATCCGAACCACGGGTATATACAACGTATGGCAACTATTGGGAAGGCGACCGCCAATCTGTACTCAATTAAGATTCCTTTATTTCTATTTGGCGGACCTACTGATTAACACGGAATCCGAACCACGGGTATATACAACGTATGGCACCCATTGGGAAGGCGACCGCCAATCTGTACTCAATCAAGTTTCCTTTATTTCTATTTAGCGAACCTACTGATTAACACGGAATCCGAACCACGGGTATATACAACGTATGGCACCCATTGGGAAGGCGACCGCTAATCTGTACTCAATCAAGATTCCTTTATTTCAATTAAGCGAACCTACTGATTAACACGGAATCCGAACCACGGGTATATACAACGTATGGCAACCATTGGGAAGGCGACCGCCAATCTGTACTCAATTAAGATTCCTTTATTTCTATTTGGCGGACCTACTGATTAACACGGAATCCGAACCACGGGTATATACAACGTATGGCACCCATTGGGAAGGCGACCGCCAATCTGTACTCAATCAAGATTCCTTTATTTCTATTTAGCGAACCTACTGATTAACACGGAATCCGAACCACGGGTATATACAACGTATGGCAACCATTGGGAAGGCGACCGCCAATCTGTACTCAATTAAGATTCCTTTATTTCTATTTGGCGGACCTACTGATTAACACGGAATCCGAACCACGGGTATATACAACGTATGGCAACCATTGGGAAGGCGACCGCCAATCTGTACTCAATTAAGATTCCTTTATTTCTATTTGGTGGACCTACTGATTAACACGGAATCCGAACCACGGGTATATACAACGTATGGCACCCATTGGGAAGGCGACCGCCAATCTGTACTCAATCAAGTTTCCTTTATTTCTATTTAGCGAACCTACTGATTAACACGGAATCCGAACCACGGGTATATACAACGTATGGCACCCATTGGGAAGGCGACCGCTAATCTGTACTCAATCAAGATTCCTTTATTTCAATTTAGCGAACCTACTGATTAACACGGAATCCGAACCACGGGTATATACAACGTATGGCAACCATTGGGAAGGCGACCGCCAATCTGTACTCAATTAAGATTCCTTTATTTCTATTTGGCGGACCTACTGATTAACACGGAATCCGAACCACGGGTATATACAACGTATGGCAACCATTGGGAAGGCGACCGCCAATGTGTACTCAATTAAGATTCCTTTATTTCTATTTGGCGGACCTACTGATTAACACGGAATCCGAACCACGGGTATATACAACGTATGGCAACCATTGGGAAGGCGACCGCCAATCTGTACTCAATTAAGATTCCTTTATTTCTATTTGGCGGACCTACTGATTAACACGGAATCCGAACCACGGGTATATACAACGTATGGCACCCATTGGGAAGGCGACCGCCAATCTGTACTCAATCAAGTTTCCTTTATTTCTATTTGACGGACCTACTGATTAACACGGAATCCGAACCACGGGTATATACAACGTATGGCACCCTTTGGGAAGGCGACCGCCAATCTGTACTCAATCAAGTTTCCTTTATTTCTATTTAGCGAACCTACTGATTAACACGGAATCCGAACCACAGGTATATACAACGTATGGCAACCATTGGGAAGGCGACCGCCAATCTGTACTCAATTAAGATTCCTTTATTTCTATTTGGCGGACCTACTAATTAACACGGAATCCGAACCACGGGTATATACAACGTATGGCAACCATTGGGAAGGCGACCGCCAATCTGTACTCAATTAAGATTCCTTTATTTCTATTTGGCGGACCTACTGATTAACACGGAATCCGAACCACGGGTATATACAACGTATGGCAACCATTGGGAAGGCGACCGCCAATCTGTACTCAATTAAGATTCCTTTATTTCTATTTGGCGGACCTACTGATTAACACGGAATCCGAACCACGGGTATATACAACGTATGGCAACCATTGGGAAGGCGATCGCCAATCTGTACTCAATTAAGATTTCTTTATTTCTATTTAGCGGACCTACTGATTAACACGGAATCTGAACCACGGGTATATACAACGTATGGCAACCATTGGGAAGGCGAGCGCCAATCTGTACTCAATTAAGATTTCTTTATTTCTATTTAGCGGACCTACTCATTAACACGGAATCTGAACCACGTGTATATACAACGTATGGCACCCATTGGGAAGGCGACCGCCAATCTGTACTCAATTAAGATTCGTTTATTTCTATTTGGCGGACCTACTGATTAACACGGAATCCGAACCACGGGTATATACAACGTATGGCAACCATTGGGAAGGCGACCGCCAATCTGTACTCAATTAAGATTTCTTTATTTCTATTTAGCGGACCTACTGATTAACACGGAATCTGAACCACGGGTATATACAACGTATGGCAACCATTGGGAAGGCGACCGCCAATCTGTACTCAATTAAGATTTCTTTATTTCTATTTAGCGGACCTACTGATTAACACGGAATCTGAACCACGTGTATATACAACGTATGGCACCAATTGGGAAGGCGACCGCCAATCTGTACTCAATTAAGATTCCTTTATTTCTATTTGGCGGACCTACTGATTAACACGGAATCCGAACCACGGGTATATACAACGTATGGCACCCATTGGGAAGGCGACCGCCAATCTGTACTCAATCAAGTTTCCTTTATTTCTATTTAGCGAACCTACTGATTAACACGGAATCCGAACCACGGGTATATACAACGTATGGCAACCATTGGGAAGGCGACCGCCAATCTGTACTCAATTAAGATTCCTTTATTTCTATTTGGCGGACCTACTGATTAACACGGAATCCGAACCACGGGTATATACAACGTATGGCAACCATTGGGAAGGCGACCGCCAATCTGTACTCAATTAAGATTCCTTTATTTCTATTTGGCGGACCTACTGATTAACACGGAATCCGAACCACGGGT
Organism: Ceratothoa steindachneri; assembly: GCA_963969495.1. Taxonomy (NCBI): domain Eukaryota; kingdom Metazoa; phylum Arthropoda; class Malacostraca; order Isopoda; family Cymothoidae; genus Ceratothoa; species Ceratothoa steindachneri. Next base: position 109,955,007 of record OZ018333.1, read on the forward strand.
ATATACAACGTATGGCACCCATTGGGAAGGCGACCGCCAATCTGTACTCAATTAAGATTCCTTTATTTCTATTTAGGGGACCTACTGATTAACACGGAATCCGAACCACGGGTATATACAACGTATGGCAACCATTGGGAAGGCGACCGCCAATCTGTACTCAATTAAGATTCCTTTATTTCTATTTGGCGGACCTACTGATTAACACGGAATCCGAACCACGGGTATATACAACGTATGGCAACCATTGGGAAGGAGACCGCTAATCTGTACTCAATTAAGATTCCTTGATTTCTATTTGGCGGACCTACTGATTAACACGGAATCCGAACCACGGGTATATACCACGTATGGCACCCATTGGGAAGGCGACCGCAAATCTGTACTCAATTAAGATTCCTTTATTTCTATTTGGCGGACCTACTGATTAACATGGAATCCGAACCACAGGTATATACAACGTATGGCAACCATTGGGAAGGCGACCGCCAATCTGTACTCAATTAAGATTCCTTTATTTCTATTTGGCGGACCTACTGATTAACACGGAATCCGAACCACGGGTATATACAACGTATGGCACCCATTGGGAAGGCGACCGCCAATCTGTACTCAATTAAGATTCCTTTATTTCTATTTGGCGGACCTACTGATTAACACGGAATCCGAACCACGGGTATATACAACGTATGGCAACCATTGGGAAGGCGACCGCCAATCTGTACTCAATTAAGATTCCTTTATTTCTATTTGGCGGACCTACTGATTAACACGGAATCCGAACCACGGGTATATACAACGTATGGCACCCATTGGGAAGGCGACCGCCAATCTGTACTCAATTAAGATTCCTTTATTTCTATTTGGCGGACCTACTGATTAACACGGAATCCGAACCACGGGTATATACAACGTATGGCAACCATTGGGAAGGCGACCGCCAATCTGTACTCAATTAAGATTCCTTTATTTCTATTTGGCGGACCTACTGATTAACACGGAATCCGAACCACGGGTATATACAACGTATGGCACCCATTGGGAAGGCGACCGCCAATCTGTACTCAATCAAGTTTCCTTTATTTCTATTTAGCGAACCTACTGATTAACACGGAATCCGAACCACGGGTATATACAACGTATGGCACCCATTGGGAAGGCGACCGCTAATCTGTACTCAATCAAGATTCCTTTATTTCAATTTAGCGAACCTACTGATTAACACGGAATCCGAACCACGGGTAGATACAACGTATGGCAACCATTGGGAAGGCGACCGCCAATCTGTACTCAATTAAGATTCCTTTATTTCTATTTGGCGGACCTACTGATTAACACGGAATCCGAACCACGGGTATATACAACGTATGGCACCCATTGGGAAGGCGACCGCCAATCTGTACTCAATCAAGTTTCCTTTATTTCTATTTAGCGAACCTACTGATTAACACGGAATCCGAACCACGGGTATATAAAACGTATGGCACCCATTGGGAAGGCGACCCCCAATCTGTACTCAATTAAGATTCCTTTATTTCTATTTGGCGGACCTACTGATTAACACGGAATCCGAACCACGGGTATATACAACGTATGGCAACCATTGGGAAGGCGACCGCCAATCTGTACTCAATTAAGATTCCTTTATTTCTATTTGGCGGACCTACTGATTAACACGGAATCCGAACCACGGGTATATACATCGTATGGCAACCATTGGGAAGGCGACCGCTAATCTGTACTCAATTAAGATTCCTTGATTTCTATTTGGCGGACCTACTGATTAACACGGAATCCGAACCACGGGTATATACCACGTATGGCACCCATTGGGAAGGCGACCGCCAATCTGTACTCAATTAAGATTCCTTTATTTCTATTTGGCGGACCTACTGATTAACACGGAATCCGAACCACGGGTATATACAACGTATGGCAACCATTGGGAAGGCGACCGCCAATCTGTACTCAATTAAGATTCCTTTATTTCTATTTGGCGGACCTACTGATTAACACGGAATCCGAACCACGGGTATATACAACGTATGGCACCCATTGGGAAGGCGACCGCCAATCTGTACTCAATTAAGATTCCTTTATTTCTATTTGGCGGACCTACTGATTAACACGGAATCCGAACCACGGGTATATACAACGTATGGCAACCATTGGGAAGGCGACCGCCAATCTGTACTCAATTAAGATTCCTTTATTTCTATTTGGCGGACCTACTGATTAACACGGAATCCGAACCACGGGTATATACAACGTATGGCACCCATTGGGAAGGCGACCGCCAATCTGTACTCAATCAAGATTCCTTTATTTCTATTTAGCGAACCTACTGATTAACACGGAATCCGAACCACGGGTATATACAACGTATGGCAACCATTGGGAAGGCGACCGCCAATCTGTACTCAATTAAGATTCCTTTATTTCTATTTGGCGGACCTACTGATTAACACGGAATCCGAACCACGGGTATATACAACGTATGGCACCCATTGGGAAGGCGACCGCCAATCTGTACTCAATCAAGTTTCCTTTATTTCTATTTAGCGAACCTACTGATTAACACGGAATCCGAACCACGGGTATATACAACGTATGGCACCCATTGGGAAGGCGACCGCTAATCTGTACTCAATCAAGATTCCTTTATTTCAATTTAGCGAACCTACTGATTAACACGGAATCCGAACCACGGGTATATACAACGTATGGCAACCATTGGGAAGGCGACCGCCAATCTGTACTCAATTAAGATTCCTTTATTTCTATTTGGCGGACCTACTGATTAACACGGAATCCGAACCACGGGTATATACAACGTATGGCAACCATTGGGAAGGCGACCGCCAATCTGTACTCAATTAGGATTCCTTTATTTCTATTTGGCGGACCTACTGATTAACACGGAATCCGAACCACGGGTATATACAACGTATGGCAACCATTGGGAAGGCGACCGCCAATCTGTACTCAATTAAGATTCCTTTATTTCTATTTGGCGGACCTACTGATTAACACGGAATCCGAACCACGGTTATATACAACGTATGGCACCCATTGGGAAGGCGACCGCCAATCTGTACTCAATCAAGTTTCCTTTATTTCTATTTGGCGGACCTACTGATTAACACGGAATCCGAACCACGGGTATATACAACGTATGGCACCCATTGGGAGGGCGACCGCCAATCTGTACTCAATCAAGTTTCCTTTATTTCTATTTAGCGAACCTACTGATTAACACGGAATCCGAACCACGGGTATATACAACGTATGGCAACCATTGGGAAGGCGACCGCCAATCTGTACTCAATTAAGATTCCTTTATTTCTATTTGGCGGACCTACTAATTAACACGGAATCCGAACCACGGGTATATACAACGTATGGCAACCATTGGGAAGGCGACCGCCAATCTGTACTCAATTAAGATTTCTTTATTTCTATTTAGCGGACCTACTGATTAACACGGAATCTGAACCACGGGTATATACAACGTATGGCAACCATTGGGAAGGCGACCGCCAATCTGTACTCAATTAAGATTTCTTTATTTCTATTTAGCGGACCTACTGATTAACACGGAATCTGAACCACGTGTATATACAACGTATGGCACCCATTGGGAAGGCGACCGCCAATCTGTACTCAATTAAGATTCCTTTATTTCTATTTAGCGAACCTACTGATTAACACGGAATCCGAACCATGGGTATATACAACGTATGGCAACCATTGGGAAGGCGACCGCCAATCTGTACTCAATTAAGATTTCTTTATTTCTATTTAGCGGACTTACTGATTAACACGGAATCCGAACCACGGGTATATACAACGTATGGCAACTATTGGGAAGGCGACCGCCAATCTGTACTCAATTAAGATTCCTTTATTTCTATTTAGCGAACCTACTGATTAACACGGAATCCGAACCACGGGTATATACAACGTATGGCAACCATTGGGAAGGCGACCGCCAATCTGTACTCAATTAAGATTTCTTTATTTCTATTTAGCGGACCTACTGATTAACACGGAATCTGAACCACGGGTATATACAACGTATGGCAACCATTGGGAAGGCGACCGCCAATCTGTACTCAATTAAGATTCCTTTATTTCTATTTGGCGGACCTACTGATTAACACGGAATCCGAACCACGGGTATATACAACGTATGGCAACCATTGGGAAGGCGACCGCCAATCTGTACTCATTTAAGATTCCTTTATTTCTATTTAGCGGACCTACTGATTAACACGGAATCCGAACCACGGGTATATAAAACGTATGGCACCCATTGGGAACGCGACCGCCAATCTGTACTCAATCAAGATTCCTTCATTTCTATTTAGCGAACCTACTGATTAACACGGAATCCGAACCACGGGTATATACAACGTATGGCAACCATTGGGAAGGCGACCGCCAATCTGTACTCAATTAAGATTCCTTTATTTCTATTTGGCGGACCTACTGATTAACACGGAATCCGAACCACGGGTATATACAACGTATGGCAACTATTGGGAAGGCGACCGCCAATCTGTACTCAATTAAGATTCCTTTATTTCTATTTGGCGGACCTACTGATTAACACGGAATCCGAACCACGGGTATATACAACGTATGGCACCCATTGGGAAGGCGACCGCCAATCTGTACTCAATCAAGTTTCCTTTATTTCTATTTAGCGAACCTACTGATTAACACGGAATCCGAACCACGGGTATATACAACGTATGGCACCCATTGGGAAGGCGACCGCTAATCTGTACTCAATCAAGATTCCTTTATTTCAATTTAGCGAACCTACTGATTAACACGGAATCCGAACCACGGGTATATACAACGTATGGCAACCATTGGGAAGGCGACCGCCAATCTGTACTCAATTAAGATTCCTTTATTTCTATTTGGCGGACCTACTGATTAACACGGAATCCGAACCATGGGTATATACAACGTATGGCACCCATTGGGAAGGCGACCGCCAATCTGTACTCAATCAAGATTCCTTTATTTCTATTTAGCGAACCTACTGATTAACACGGAATCCGAACCACGGGTATATACAACGTATGGCAACCATTGGGAAGGCGACCGCCAATCTGTACTCAATTAAGATTCCTTTATTTCTATTTGGCGGACCTACTGATTAACACGGAATCCGAACCACGGGTATATACAACGTATGGCAACCATTGGGAAGGCGACCGCCAATCTGTACTCAATTAAGATTCCTTTATTTCTATTTGGTGGACCTACTGATTAACACGGAATCCGAACCACGGGTATATACAACGTATGGCACCCATTGGGAAGGCGACCGCCAATCTGTACTCAATCAAGTTTCCTTTATTTCTATTTAGCGAACCTACTGATTAACACGGAATCCGAACCACGGGTATATACAACGTATGGCACCCATTGGGAAGGCGACCGCTAATCTGTACTCAATCAAGATTCCTTTATTTCAATTTAGCGAACCTACTGATTAACACGGAATCCGAACCACGGGTATATACAACGTATGGCAACCATTGGGAAGGCGACCGCCAATCTGTACTCAATTAAGATTCCTTTATTTCTATTTGGCGGACCTACTGATTAACACGGAATCCGAACCACGGGTATATACAACGTATGGCAACCATTGGGAAGGCGACCGCCAATGTGTACTCAATTAAGATTCCTTTATTTCTATTTGGCGGACCTACTGATTAACACGGAATCCGAACCACGGGTATATACAACGTATGGCAACCATTGGGAAGGCGACCGCCAATCTGTACTCAATTAAGATTCCTTTATTTCTATTTGGCGGACCTACTGATTAACACGGAATCCGAACCACGGGTATATACAACGTATGGCACCCATTGGGAAGGCGACCGCCAATCTGTACTCAATCAAGTTTCCTTTATTTCTATTTGACGGACCTACTGATTAACACGGAATCCGAACCACGGGTATATACAACGTATGGCACCCATTGGGAAGGCGACCGCCAATCTGTACTCAATCAAGTTTCCTTTATTTCTATTTAGCGAACCTACTGATTAACACGGAATCCGAACCACAGGTATATACAACGTATGGCAACCATTGGGAAGGCGACCGCCAATCTGTACTCAATTAAGATTCCTTTATTTCTATTTGGCGGACCTACTAATTAACACGGAATCCGAACCACGGGTATATACAACGTATGGCAACCATTGGGAAGGCGACCGCCAATCTGTACTCAATTAAGATTCCTTTATTTCTATTTGGCGGACCTACTGATTAACACGGAATCCGAACCACGGGTATATACAACGTATGGCAACCATTGGGAAGGCGACCGCCAATCTGTACTCAATTAAGATTCCTTTATTTCTATTTGGCGGACCTACTGATTAACACGGAATCCGAACCACGGGTATATACAACGTATGGCAACCATTGGGAAGGCGATCGCCAATCTGTACTCAATTAAGATTTCTTTATTTCTATTTAGCGGACCTACTGATTAACACGGAATCTGAACCACGGGTATATACAACGTATGGCAACCATTGGGAAGGCGAGCGCCAATCTGTACTCAATTAAGATTTCTTTATTTCTATTTAGCGGACCTACTCATTAACACGGAATCTGAACCACGTGTATATACAACGTATGGCACCCATTGGGAAGGCGACCGCCAATCTGTACTCAATTAAGATTCGTTTATTTCTATTTGGCGGACCTACTGATTAACACGGAATCCGAACCACGGGTATATACAACGTATGGCAACCATTGGGAAGGCGACCGCCAATCTGTACTCAATTAAGATTTCTTTATTTCTATTTAGCGGACCTACTGATTAACACGGAATCTGAACCACGGGTATATACAACGTATGGCAACCATTGGGAAGGCGACCGCCAATCTGTACTCAATTAAGATTTCTTTATTTCTATTTAGCGGACCTACTGATTAACACGGAATCTGAACCACGTGTATATACAACGTATGGCACCCATTGGGAAGGCGACCGCCAATCTGTACTCAATTAAGATTCCTTTATTTCTATTTGGCGGACCTACTGATTAACACGGAATCCGAACCACGGGTATATACAACGTATGGCACCCATTGGGAAGGCGACCGCCAATCTGTACTCAATCAAGTTTCCTTTATTTCTATTTAGCGAACCTACTGATTAACACGGAATCCGAACCACGGGTATATACAACGTATGGCAACCATTGGGAAGGCGACCGCCAATCTGTACTCAATTAAGATTCCTTTATTTCTATTTGGCGGACCTACTGATTAACACGGAATCCGAACCACGGGTATATACAACGTATGGCAACCATTGGGAAGGCGACCGCCAATCTGTACTCAATTAAGATTCCTTTATTTCTATTTGGCGGACCTACTGATTAACACGGAATCCGAACCACGGGTATATACAACGTATGGCACCCATTGGGAAGGCGACCGCCAATCTGTACTCAATTAAGATTCCTTTATTTCTATTTAGGGGACCTACTGATTAACACGGAATCCGAACCACGGGTATATACAACGTATGGCAACCATTGGGAAGGCGACCGCCAATCTGTACTCAATTAAGATTCCTTTATTTCTATTTGGCGGACCTACTGATTAACACGGAATCCGAACCACGGGTATATACAACGTATGGCAACCATTGGGAAGGAGACCGCTAATCTGTACTCAATTAAGATTCCTTGATTTCTATTTGGCGGACCTACTGATTAACACGGAATCCGAACCACGGGTATATACCACGTATGGCACCCATTGGGAAGGCGACCGCAAATCTGTACTCAATTAAGATTCCTTTATTTCTATTTGGCGGACCTACTGATTAACACGGAATCCGAACCACAGGTATATACAACGTATGGCAACCATTGGGAAGGCGACCGCCAATCTGTACTCAATTAAGATTCCTTTATTTCTATTTGGCGGACCTACTGATTAACACGGAATCCGAACCACGGGTATATACAACGTATGGCACCCATTGGGAAGGCGACCGCCAATCTGTACTCAATTAAGATTCCTTTATTTCTATTTGGCGGACCTACTGATTAACACGGAATCCGAACCACGGGTATATACAACGTATGGCAACCATTGGGAAGGCGACCGCCAATCTGTACTCAATTAAGATTCCTTTATTTCTATTTGGCGGACCTACTGATTAACACGGAATCCGAACCACGGGTATATACAACGTATGGCACCCATTGGGAAGGCGACCGCCAATCTGTACTCAATTAAGATTCCTTTATTTCTATTTGGCGGACCTACTGATTAACACGGAATCCGAACCACGGGTATATACAACGTATGGCAACCATTGGGAAGGCGACCGCCAATCTGTACTCAATTAAGATTCCTTTATTTCTATTTGGCGGACCTACTGATTAACACGGAATCCGAACCACGGGTATATACAACGTATGGCACCCATTGGGAAGGCGACCGCCAATCTGTACTCAATCAAGTTTCCTTTATTTCTATTTAGCGAACCTACTGATTAACACGGAATCCGAACCACGGGTATATACAACGTATGGCACCCATTGGGAAGGCGACCGCTAATCTGTACTCAATCAAGATTCCTTTATTTCAATTTAGCGAACCTACTGATTAACACGGAATCCGAACCACGGGTATATACAACGTATGGCAACCATTGGGAAGGCGACCGCCAATCTGTACTCAATTAAGATTCCTTTATTTCTATTTGGCGGACCTACTGATTAACACGGAATCCGAACCACGGGTATATACAACGTATGGCACCCATTGGGAAGGCGACCGCCAATCTGTACTCAATCAAGTTTCCTTTATTTCTATTTAGCGAACCTACTGATTAACACGGAATCCGAACCACGGGTATATAAAACGTATGGCACCCATTGGGAAGGCGACCGCCAATCTGTACTCAATTAAGATTCCTTTATTTCTATTTGGCGGACCTACTGATTAACACGGAATCCGAACCACGGGTATATACAACGTATGGCAACCATTGGGAAGGCGACCGCCAATCTGTACTCAATTAAGATTCCTTTATTTCTATTTGGCGGACCTACTGATTAACACGGAATCCGAACCACGGGTATATACATCGTATGGCAACCATTGGGAAGGCGACCGCTAATCTGTACTCAATTAAGATTCCTTGATTTCTATTTGGCGGACCTACTGATTAACACGGAATCCGAACCACGGGTATATACCACGTATGGCACCCATTGGGAAGGCGACCGCCAATCTGTACTCAATTAAGATTCCTTTATTTCTATTTGGCGGACCTACTGATTAACACGGAATCCGAACCACGGGTATATACAACGTATGGCAACCATTGGGAAGGCGACCGCCAATCTGTACTCAATTAAGATTCCTTTATTTCTATTTGGCGGACCTACTGATTAACACGGAATCCGAACCACGGGTATATACAACGTATGGCACCCATTGGGAAGGCGACCGCCAATCTGTACTCAATTAAGATTCCTTTATTTCTATTTGGCGGACCTACTGATTAACACGGAATCCGAACCACGGGTATATACAACGTATGGCAACCATTGGGAAGGCGACCGCCAATCTGTACTCAATTAAGATTCCTTTATTTCTATTTGGCGGACCTACTGATTAACACGGAATCCGAACCACGGGTATATACAACGTATGGCACCCATTGGGAAGGCGACCGCCAATCTGTACTCAATCAAGATTCCTTTATTTCTATTTAGCGAACCTACTGATTAACACGGAATCCGAACCACGGGTATATACAACGTATGGCAACCATTGGGAAGGCGACCGCCAATCTGTACTCAATTAAGATTCCTTTATTTCTATTTGGCGGACCTACTGATTAACACGGAATCCGAACCACGGGTATATACAACGTATGGCACCCATTGGGAAGGCGACCGCCAATCTGTACTCAATCAAGTTTCCTTTATTTCTATTTAGCGAACCTACTGATTAACACGGAATCCGAACCACGGGTATATACAACGTATGGCACCCATTGGGAAGGCGACCGCTAATCTGTACTCAATCAAGATTCCTAAATTTCAATTTAGCGAACCTACTGATTAACACGGAATCCGAACCACGGGTATATACAACGTATGGCAACCATTGGGAAGGCGAGCGCCAATCTGTACTCAATTAAGATTCCTTTATTTCTATTTGGCGGACCTACTGATTAACACGGAATCCGAACCACGGGTATATACAACGTATGGCAACCATTGGGAAGGCGACCGCCAATCTGTACTCAATTAAGATTCCTTTATTTCTATTTGGCGGACCTACTGATTAACACGGAATCCGAACCACGGGTATATACAACGTATAGCAACCATTGGGAAGGCGACCGCCAATCTGTACTCAATTAAGATTCCTTTATTTCTATTTGGCGGACCTACTGATTAACACGGAATCCGAACCACGGGTATATACAACGTATGGCACCCATTGGGAAGGCGACCGCCAATCTGTACTCAATCAAGTTTCCTTTATTTCTATTTGGCGGACCTACTGATTAACACGGAATCCGAACCACGGGTATATACAACGTATGGCACCCATTGGGAAGGCGACCGCCAATCTGTACTCAATCAAGTTTCCTTTATTTCTATTTAGCGAACCTACTGATTAACACGGAATCCGAACCACGGGTATATACAACGTATGGCAACCATTGGGAAGGCGACCGCCAATCTGTACTCAATTAAGATTCCTTTATTTCTATTTGGCGGACCTACTAATTAACACGGAATCCGAACCACGGGTATATACAACGTATGGCAACCATTGGGAAGGCGACCGCCAATCTGTACTCAATTAAGATTTCTTTATTTCTATTTAGCGGACCTACTGATTAACACGGAATCTGAACCACGGGTATATACAACGTATGGCAACCATTGGGAAGGCGACCGCCAATCTGTACTCAATTAAGATTTCTTTATTTCTATTTAGCGGACCTACTGATTAACACGGAATCTGAACCACGTGTATATACAACGTATGGCACCCATTGGGAAGGCGACCGCCAATCTGTACTCAATTAAGATTCCTTTATTTCTATTTAGCGAACCTACTGATTAACACGGAATCCGAACCACGGGTATATACAACGTATGGCAACCATTGGGAAGGCGACCGCCAATCTGTACTCAATTAAGATTTCTTTATTTCTATTTAGCGGACTTACTGATTAACACGGAATCCGAACCACGGGTATATACAACGTATGGCAACTATTGGGAAGGCGACCGCCAATCTGTACTCAATTAAGATTCCTTTATTTCTATTTAGCGAACCTACTGATTAACACGGAATCCGAACCACGGGTATATACAACGTATGGCAACCATTGGGAAGGCGACCGCCAATCTGTACTCGATTAAGATTTCTTTATTTCTATTTAGCGGACCTACTGATTAACACGGAATCTGAACCACGGGTATATACAACGTATGGCAACCATTGGGAAGGCGACCGCCAATCTGTACTCAATTAAGATTCCTTTATTTCTATTTGGCGGACCTACTGATTAACACGGAATCCGAACCACGGGTATATACAACGTATGGCAACCATTGGGAAGGCGACCGCCAATCTGTACTCATTTAAGATTCCTTTATTTCTATTTAGCGGACCTACTGATTAACACGGAATCCGAACCACGGGTATATAAAACGTATGGCACCCATTGGGAACGCGACCGCCAATCTGTACTCAATCAAGATTCCTTCATTTCTATTTAGCGAACCTACTGATTAACACGGAATCCGAACCACGGGTATATACAACGTATGGCAACCATTGGGAAGGCGACCGCCAATCTGTACTCAATTAAGATTCCTTTATTTCTATTTGGCGGACCTACTGATTAACACGGAATCCGAACCACGGGTATATACAACGTATGGCAACCATTGGGAAGGCGACCGCCAATCTGTACTCAATTAAGATTCCTTTATTTCTATTTAGCGAACCTACTGATTAACACGGAATCCGAACCACGGGTATATACAACGTATGGCAACCATTGGGAAGGCGACCGCCAATCTGTACTCAATTAAGATTCCTTTATTTCTATTTGGCGGACCTACTGATTAACACGGAATCCGAACCACGGGTATATACAACGTATGGCAACCATTGGGAAGGCGACCGCGAAACTGTACTCAATTAAGATTCCTTTATTTCTATTTAGCGGACCTACTGATTAACACGGAATCCGAACCACGGGTATATACAACGTATGGCAACCATTGGGAAGGCGACCGCCAATCTGTACTCAATCAAGATTCCTTTATTTCTATTTAGCGAACCTACTGATTAACACGGAATCCGAACCACGGGTATATACAACGTATGGCACCCATTGGGAAGGCGACCGCCAATCTGTACTCAATCAAGATTCCTTTATTTCTATTTAGCGAACCTACTGATTAACACGGAATCCGAACCACGGGTATATACAACGTATGGCAACCATTGGGAAGGCGACCGCCAATCTGTACTCAATTAAGATTCCTTTATTTCTATTTGGCGGACCTACTGATTAACACGGAATCCGAACCACGGGTATATACAACGTATGGCACCCATTGGGAAGGCGACCGCCAATCTGTACTCAATCAAGATTCCTTTATTTCAATTTAGCGAACCTACTGATTAACACGGAATCCGAACCACGGGTATATACAACGTATGGCAACCATTGGAAAGGCGACCGCCAATCTGTACTCAATTAAGATTCCTTTATTTCTATTTGGCGGACCTACTGATTAACACGGAATCCGAACCACGGGTATATACAACGTATGGCAACCATTGGGAAGGCGACCGCCAATCTGTACTCAATTAAGATTCCTTTATTTCTATTTGGCGGACCTACTAATTAACACGGAATCCGAACCACGGGTATATACAACGTATGGCAAACATTGGGAAGGCGACCGCCAATCTGTACTCAATTAAGATTCCTTTATTTCTATTTGGCGGACCTACTGATTAACACGGAATCCGAACCACGGGTATATACAACGTATGGCAACCATTGGGAAGGCGACCGCCAATCTGTACTCAATTAAGATTCCTTTATTTCTATTTGGCGGACCTACTGATTAACACGGAATCCGAACCACGGGTATATACAACGTATGGCAACCATTGGGAAGGCGACCGCCAATCTGTACTCAATTAAGATTCCTTTATTTCTATTTGGCGGACCTACTGATTAACACGGAATCCGAACCACGGGTATATACAACGTATGGCAACCATTGGGAAGGCGACCGCCAATCTGTACTCAATTAAGATTCCTTTATTTCTATTTGGCGGACCTACTGATTAACACGGAATCTGAACCACGGGTATATACAACGTATGGCAACCATTGGGAAGGCGACCGCCAATCTGTACTCAATTAAGATTCCTTTATTTCTATTTGGCGGACCTACTGATTAACACGGAATCCGAACCACGGGTATATACAACGTATGGCAACCATTGGGAAGGCGACCGCCAATCTGTACTCAATTAAGATTCCTTTATTTCTATTTGGCGGACCTACTGATTAACACGGAATCCGAACCACGGGTATATACAACGTATGGCAACCATTGGGAAGGCGACCGCCAATCTGTACTCAATTAAGATTCCTTTATTTCTATTTGGCGGACCGACTGATTAACACGGAATCCGAACCACGGGTATATACAACGTATAGCACCCATTGGGAAGGCGACCGCCAATCTGTACTCAATTAAGATTCCTTTATTTCTATTTGGCGGACCTACTGATTAACACGGAATCCGAACCACGGGTATATACAACGTTTGGCAACCATTGGGAAGGCGACCGCCAATCTGTACTCAATTAAGATTCCTTTATTTCTATTTGGCGGACCTACTGATTAACACGGAATCCGAACCACGGGTATATACAACGTATGGCACCCATTGGGAAGGCGACCGCCAATCTGTACTCAATTAAGATTCCTTCATTTCTATTTAGCGAACCTACTGATTAACACGGAATCCGAACCACGGGTATATACAACGTATGGCAACCATTGGGAAGGCGACCGCCAATCTGTACTCAATTAAGATTCCTTTATTTCTATTTGGCGGACCTACTGATTAACACGGAATCCGAACCACGGGTATATACAACGTATGGCAACCATTGGGAAGGCGACCGCCAATCTGTACTCAATTAAGATTCCTTTATTTCTATTTGGCGGACCTACTGATTAACACGGAATCCGAACCACGGGTATATTCAACGTATGGCAACCATTGGGAAGGCGACCGCCAATCTGTACTCAATCAAGATTCCTTTATTTCAATTTAGCGAACCTACTGATTAACACGGAATCCGAACCACGGGTATATACAACGTATGGCAACCATTGGAAAGGCGACCCCTAATCTGTACTCAATTAAGATTCCTTTATTTCTATTTGGCGGACCTACTGATTAACACGGAATCCGAACCACGGGTATATACAACGTATGGCAACCATTGGGAAGGCGACCGCCAATCTGTAATCAATTAAGATTCCTTTATTTCTATTTGGCGGACCTACTAATTAACAAGGAATCCGAACCACGGGTATATACAACGTATGGCAACCATTGGGAAGGCGACCGCCAATCTGTACTCAATTAAGATTCCTTTATTTCTATTTGGCGGACCTACTGATTAACACGGAATCCGAACCACGGGTATATACAACGTATGGCACCCATTGGGAAGGCGACCGCCAATCTGTACTCAATTAAGATTCCTTCATTTCTATTTAGCGAACCTACTGATTAACACGGAATCCGAACCACGGGTATATACAACGTATGGCAACCATTGGGAAGGCGACCGCCAATCTGTACTCAATTAAGATTCCTTTATTTCTATTTGGCGGACCTACTGATTAACACGGAATCCGAACCACGGGTATATACAACGTATGGCAACCATTGGGAAGGCGACCGCCAATCTGTACTCAATTACGATTCCTTTATTTCTATTTAGCGAACCTACTGATTAACACGGAATCCGAACCACGGGTATATACAACGTATGGCACCCATTGGGAAGGCGACCGCCAATCTGTACTCAATTAAGATTCCTTTATTTCTATTTGGCGGACCTACTGATTAACATGGAATCCGAACCACGGGTATATACAACGTATGGCACCCATTGGGAAGGCGACCGCCAATCTGTACTCAATCAAGATTCCTTTATTTCAATTTAGCGAACCTACTGATTAACACGGAATCCGAACCACGGGTATATACAACGTATGGCAACCATTGGGAAGGCGACCGCCAATCTGTACTCAATTAAGATTCCTTTATTTCTATTTGGCGGACCTACTGATTAACACGGAATCCGAACCACGGGTATATACAACGTATGGCAACCATTGGGAAGGCGACCGCCAATCTGTACTCAATTAAGATTCCTTTATTTCTATTTGGCGGACCTACTGATTAACACGGAATCCGAACCACGGGTATATACAACGTATGGCAACCATTGGGAAGGCGACCGCCAATCTGTACTCAATTAAGATTCCTTTATTTCTATTTGGCGGACCTACTGATTAACACGGAATCCGAACCACGGGTATATACAACGTATGGCAACCATTGGGAAGGCGACCGCCAATCTGTACTCAATTAAGATTCCTTTATTTCTATTTGGCGGACCTACTGATTAACACGGAATCCGAACCACGGGTATATACAACGTATGGCAACCATTGGGAAGGCGACCGCCAATCTGTACTCAATTAAGATTCCTTTATTTCTATTTGGCGGACCTACTAATTAACACGGAATCCGAACCACGGGTATATACAACGTATGGCAACCATTGGGAAGGCGACCGCCAATCTGTACTCAATTAAGATTCCTTTATTTCTATTTGGCGGACCTACTGATTAACACGGAATCCGAACCACGGGTATATACAACGTATGGCAACCATTGGGAAGGCGACCGCCAATCTGTACTCAATTAAGATTCCTTTATTTCTATTTGGCGGACCGACTGATTAACACGGAATCCGAATTACGGGTATATACAACGTATGGCACCCATTGGGAAGGCGACCGCCAATCTGTACTCAATTAAGATTCCTTTATTTCTATTTGGCGGACCTACTGATTAACACGGAATCCGAACCACGGGTATATACAACGTTTGGCAACCATTGGGAAGGCGACCGCCAATCTGTACTCAATTAAGATTCCTTTATTTCTATTTGGCGGACCTACTGATTAACACGGAATCCGAACCACGAGTATATACAACGTATGGCACCCATTGGGAAGGCGACCGCCAATCTGTACTCAATTAAGATTCCTTCATTTCTATTTAGCGAACCTACTGATTAACACGGAATCCGAACCACGGGTATATACAACGTATGGCAACCATTGGGAAGGCGACCGCCAATCTGTACTCAATTAAGATTCCTTTATTTCTATTTGGCGGACCTACTGATTAACACGGAATCCGAACCACGGGTATATACAACGTATGGCAACCATTGGGAAGGCGACCGCCAATCTGTACTCAATTAAGATTCCTTTATTTCTATTTAGCGAACCTACTGATTAACACGGAATCCGAACCACGGGTATATACAACGTATGGCAACCATTGGGAAGGCGACCGCCAATCTGTACTCAATTAAGATTCCTTTATTTCTATTTGGCGGACCTACTGATTAACACGGAATCCGAACCACGGGTATATACAACGTATGGCACCCATTGGGAAGGCGACCGCCAATCTGTACTCAATCAAGTTTCCTTTATTTCTATTTAGCGAACCTACTGATTAACACGGAATCCGAACCACGGGTATATACAACGTATGGCACCCATTGGGAAGGCGACCGCCAATCTGTACTCAATCAAGATTCCTTTATTTCAATTTAGCGAACCTACTGATTAACACGGAATCCGAACCACGGGTATATACAACGTATGGCAACCATTGGGAAGGCGACCGCCAATCTGTACTCAATTAAGATTCCTTTATTTCTATTTGGCGGACCTACTGATTAACACGGAATCCGAACCACGGGTATATACAACGTATGGCAACCATTGGGAAGGCGACCGCCAATCTGTACTCAATTAAGATTCCTTTATTTCTATTTGGCGGACCTACTGATTAACACGGAATCCGAACCACGGGTATATACAACGTATGGCAACCATTGGGAAGGCGACCGCCAATCTGTACTCAATTAAGATTCCTTTATTTCTATTTGGCGGACCTACTGATTAACACGGAATCCGAACCACGGGTATATACAACGTATGGCAACCATTGGGAAGGCGACCGCCAATCTGTACTCAATTAAGATTCCTTTATTTCTATTTGGCGGACCTACTAATTAACACGGAATCCGAACCACGGGTATATACAACGTATGGCAACCATTGGGAAGGCGACCGCCAATCTGTACTCAATTAAGATTCCTTTATTTCTATTTGGCGGACCTACTGATTAACACGGAATCCGAACCACGGGTATATACAACGTATGGCAACCATTGGGAAGGCGACCGCCAATCTGTACTCAATTAAGATTCCTTTATTTCTATTTGGCGGACCTACTGATTAACACGGAATCCGAACCACGGGTATATACAACGTATGGCACCCATTGGGAAGGCGACCGCCAATCTGTACTCAATCAAGTTTCCTTTATTTCTATTTAGCGAACCTACTGATTAACACGGAATCCGAACCACGGGTATATACAACGTATGGCACCCATTGGGAAGGCGACCGCCAATCTGTACTCAATCAAGATTCCTTTATTTCAATTTAGCGAACCTACTGATTAACACGGAATCCGAACCACGGGTATATACAACGTATGGCAACCATTGGGAAGGCGACCGCCAATCTGTACTCAATTAAGATTCCTTTATTTCTATTTGGCGGACCTACTGATTAACACGGAATCCGAACCACGGGTATATACAACGTATGACAACCATTGGGAAGGCGACCGCCAATCTGTACTCAATTAAGATTCCTTTATTTCTATTTAGCGAACCTACTGATTAACACGGAATCCGAACCACGGGTATATACAACGTATGGCACCCATTGGAAAGGCGACCGCCAATCTGTACTCAATCAAGATTCCTTTATTTCTATTTAGCGAACCTACTGATTAACACGGAATCCGAACCACGGGTATATACAACGTATTGCAACCATTGGGAAGGCGACCGCCAATCTGTACTCAATTAAGATTCCTTTATTTCTATTTAGCGAACCTACTGATTAACACGGAATCCGAACCACGGGTATATGCAACGTATGGCAACCATTGGGAAGGCGACCGCCAATCTGTACTCAATCAAGATTCCTTTATTTCTATTTAGCGAACCTACTGATTAACACGGAATCCGAACCACGGGTATATACAACGTATGGCACCCATTGGGAAGGCGACCGCCAATCTGTACTCAATCAAGATTCTTTATTTATATTTAGCGAACCTACTGATTAACACGGAATCCGAACCACGGGTATATACAACGTATGGCAACCATTGGGAAGGCGACCGCCAATCTGTACTCAATTAAGATTCCTTTATTTCTATTTAGCGAACCTACTGATTAACACGGAATCCGAACCACGGGTATATACAACGTATGGCACCCATTGGGAAGGCGACCGCCAATCTGTACTCAATCAAGATTCCTTTATTTCTATTTAGCGAACCTACTGATTAACACGGAATCCGAACCACGGGTATATACAACGTATGGCAACCATTGGGAAGGCGACCGCCAATCTGTACTCAATTAAGATTCCTTTATTTCTATTTGGCGGACCTACTGATTAACACGGAATCCGAACCACGGGTATATACAACGTATGGCAACCATTGGGAAGGCGACCGCCAATCTGTACTCAATTAAGATTCCTTTATTTCTATTTAGCGAACCTACTGATTAACACGGAATCCGAACCACGGGTATATACAACGTATGGCAACCATTGGAAAGGCGACCGCCAATCTGTACTCAATCAAGATTCCTTTATTTCTATTTAGCGAACCTACTGATTAACACTGAATCCGAACCACGGGTATATACAACGTATGGCACCCATTGGGAAGGCGACCGCTAATCTGTACTCAATCAAGATTCCTTTATTTCTATTTAGCAAACCTACTGATTAACACGGAATCCGAACCACGGGTATATACAACGTATGGCAACCATTGGGAAGGCGACCGCCAATCTGTACTCAATCAAGATTCCTTTATTTCTATTTAGCGAACCTACTGATTAACACGAAATCCGAACCACGGGTATATACAACGTATGGCACCCATTGGGAAGGCGACCGCTAATCTGTACTCAATTAAGATTCCTTTATTTCTATTTAGCGGACCTACTGATTAACACGGAATCCGAACCACGGGTATATAAAACGTATGGCACCCATTGGGAAGGCGACCGCTAATCTGTACTCAATTAAGATTCCTTTATTTCTATTAGCGGACCTACTGATTAACACGGAATCCGAACCACGGGTATATAAAACGTATGGCACCCATTGGGAAGGCGACCGCCAATCTGTACTCAATTAAGATTCCTTTATTTCTATTTTGCGAACCTACTGATTAACACGGAATCCGAACCACGGGTATATACAACGTATGGCAACCATTGGGAAGGCGACCGCCAATCTGTACTCAATCAAGATTCCTTTATTTCTATTTAGCGAACCTACTGATTAACACGGAATCCGAACCACGGGTATATACAACGTATGGCAACCATTGGGAAGGCGACCGCCAATCTGTACTCAATTAAGATTCCTTTATTTCTATTTAGCGGACCTACTGATTAACACGGAATCTGAACCACGAGTATATACAACGTATGGCAACCATTGGGAAGGCGACCGCCAATCTGTACTCAATTAAGATTCCTTTATTTCTATTTAGCGGACCTACTGATTAACACGGAATCCGAACCACGGGTATATAAAACGTATGGCACCCATTGGGAAGGCGACCGCCAATCTGTACTCAATTAAGATTCCTTTATTTCTATTTAGCGAACCTACTGATTAACACGGAATCCGAACCACGGGTATATACAACGTATGGCAACCATTGGGAAGGCGACCGCCAATCTGTACTCAATTAAGATTCCTTTATTTCTATTTAGCGGACCTACTGATTAACACGGAATCTGAACCACGGGTATATACAACGTATGGCAACCATTGGGAAGGCGACCGCCAATCTGTACTCAATTAAGATTCCTTTATTTCTATTTGGCGGACCTACTGATTAACACGGAATCCGAACCACGGGTATATACAACGTATGGCAACCATTGGGAAGGCGACCGCCAATCTGTTCTCAATTAAGATTCCTTTATTTCTATTTGGCGGACCTACTGATTAACACGGAATCTGAACCACGGGTATATACAACGTATGGCAACCATTGGGAAGGCGACCGCCAATCTGTACTCAATCAAGATTCCTTTATTTCTATTTAGCGAACCTACTGATTAACACGGAATCCGAACCACGGGTATATACAACGTATGGCAATTATTGGGAAGGCGACCGCCAATCTGTACTCAATCAAGATTCCTTTATTTCTATTTAGCGAACCTACTGATTAACACGGAATCCGAACCACGGGTATATACAACGTATGGCAACCATTGGGAAGGCGACCGCCAATCTGTACTCAATCAAGATTCCTTTATTTCTATTTAGCGAACCTACTGATTAACACGGAATCCGAACCACGGGTATATACAACGTATGGCAACCATTGGGAAGGCGACCGCCAATCTGTACTCAATTAAGATTCCTTTATTTCTATTTAGCGGACCTACTGATCAACACGGAATCCGAACCACGGGTATATACAACGTATGGCAACCATTGGGAAGGCGACCGCCAATCTGTACTCAATTAAGATTCCTTTATTTCTATTTGGCGGATCTACTGATTAACACGGAATCCGAACCACGGGTATATACAACGTATGGCAACCATTGGGAAGGCGACCGCCAATCTGTACTCAATCAAGATTCCTTTATTTCTATTTGGCGGACCTACTGATTAACACGGAATCCGAACCACGGGTATATACAACGTATGGCAACCATTGGGAAGGCGACCGCCAATCTGTACTCAATCAAGATTCCTTTATTTCTATTTAGCGAACCTACTGATTAACACGGAATCCGAACCACGGGTATATACAACGTATGGCAACCATTGGGAAGGCGACCGCCAATCTGTACTCAATCAAGATTCCTTTATTTCTATTTAGCGGACCTACTGATTAACACGGAATCCGAACCACGGCTATATACAACGTATGGCAACCATTGGGAAGGCGACCGCCAATCTGTACTCAATCAAGATTCCTTTATTTCTATTTAGCGAACCTACTGATTAACACGGAATCCGAACCACGGGTATATACAACGTATGGCAACCATTGGGAAGGCGACCGCCAATCTGTACTCAATTAAGATTCCTTTATTTCTATTTAGCGAACCTACTGATTAACACGGAATCCGAACCACGGGTATATACAACGTATGGCAACCATTGGGAAGGCGACCGCCAATCTGTACTCAATTAAGATTCCTTTATTTCTATTTAGCGGACCTACTGATTAACACGGAATCTGAACCACGGGTATATACAACGTATGGCAACCATTGGGAAGGCGACCGCCAATCTGTACTCAATTAAGATTCCTTTATTTCTATTTGGCGGACCTACTGATTAACACGGAATCCGAACCACGGGTATATACAACGTATGGCAACCATTGGGAAGGCGACCGCCAATCTGTATTCAATCAAGATTCCTTTATTTCTATTTAGCGTCCTACTGATTAACACGGAATCCGAACCACGGGTATATACAACGTATGGCAACCATTGGGAAGGCGACCGCCAATCTGTATTCAATCAAGATTCCTTTATTTCTATTTAGCGAACCTACTGATTAACACGGAATCCGAACCACGGGTATATACAACGTATGGCAACCATTGGGAAGGCGACCGCCAATCTGTATTCAATCAAGATTCCTTTATTTCTATTTAGCGGACCTACTGATTAACACGGAATCCGAACCACGGGTATATACAACGTATGGCAATCATTGGGAAGGCGACCACCAATCTGTACTCAATCAAGATTCCTTTATTTCTATTTAGCGAACCTACTGATTAACACGGAATCCGAACCACGGGTATATACAACGTATGGCAACCATTGGGAAGGCGACCGCCAATCTGTATTCAATCAAGATTCCTTTATTTCTATTTAGCGGACCTACTGATTAACACGGAATCCGAACCACGGGTATATACAACGTATGGCAACCATTGGGAAGGCGACCGCTAATCTGTACTCAATTAAGATTTCTTTATTTCTATTTAGCGAACTTACTGATTAACACGGAATCCGAACCACGGGTATATACAACGTATGGCAATCATTGGGAAGGCGACCGCCAATCTGTACTCAATCAAGATTCCTTTATTTCTATTTAGCGAACCTACTGATTAACACGGAATCCGAACCACGGGTATATACAACGTATGGCAACCATTGGGAAGGCGACCGCCAATCTGTATTCAATCAAGATTCCTTTATTTCTATTTAGCGGACCTACTGATTAACACGGAATCCGAACCACGGGTATATACAACGTATGGCAACCATTGGGAAGGCGACCGCTAATCTGTACTCAATTAAGATTTCTTTATTTCTATTTAGCGAACCTACTGATTAACACGGAATCCGAACCACGGGTATATACAACGTATGGCAATCATTGGGAAGGCGACCGCCAATCTGTACTCAATTAAGATTCCTTTATTTCTATTTAGCGGACCTACTGATTAACGTGGAATCCGAACCACGGGTATATACAACGTATGGCAATCATTGGGAAGGCGACCACCAATCTGTACTCAATCAAGATTCCTTTATTTCTATTTAGCGAACCTACTGATTAACACGGAATCCGAACCACGGGTATATACAACGTATGGCACCCATTGGGAAGGCGACCGCCAATCTGTACTCAATCAAGATTCCTTTATTTCTATTTAGCGGACCTACTGATTAACACGGAATCCGAACCACGGGTATATACAACGTATGGCAACCATTGGGAAGGCGACCGCCAATCTGTACTCATTTAAGATTCCTTTATTTCTATTTAGCGGACCTACTGATTAACACGGAATCCGAACCACGGGTATATACAACGTATGGCAACCATTGGGAAGGCGACCGCCAATCTGTACTCAATCAAGATTCCTTTATTTCTATTTAGCGGACCTACTGATTAACACGGAAGCCGAACCACGCTTATACACGGCGTATGTCGACCCTAATCGCGAGTCCATCCGCCAACTAACCACACCCGAAGTAGCTTAATTTCACTGTCATCCTAATCGCCTGAACCCGGTAAAGGAATCGTTCCTCTTTTCCATCTCCCTTGCAGGAAAGAGGGTGGGTTACATTTATCATGAAGGCTCGGGCACCCCCCCCCCCCCCGCGCCAACAACAACACACGGCTCATCAAAGACCCAATCACCTCACCACTATCATTTCCCTCCCCTCATCCCTCTTCAACGAAGACCAGCCTATTGTGCCTTCGGGCTTACCAATGATTGTCATTTTGCTCTTTGTGTGTATTTCATTATCCGGTCAGGGGATCGCGTCCACGATGCGAGGGGTAGATGGCGTAACTTAGAAGAGGAAGGCGCGGAATCAAAATTCCCCTCTCCCCCACCACCTCTTCCCACAGACCTTGACCTCAATCAATTTTTAGGGGAGCCTAACTTCGGCCCTCAAATATCTGCGCGGACGAGAAGGACGACGACGACCTTTCCTTTGTCGAGGCATGGGCAGAACCACCCATGCCTCCACAAAGTGACGCCGGGCCTCGACTTCCAAGGGAACTCTACGACCCAGAGAGAAGAGGTGAATGTCTGATCCACGGGGGTAAGGGGCTCCACCCGATAATCCTAATGAGAGGCAAATCCAGGGGTATTTTTTTTCCGCAGTAATTGGAAGCAATCCGAGAGATGCTGGCGACCTATGGAGGCGGCCTCAAGGGATCTTTAGACAGAAGTGTTAATGGTTTATATCGCCCCCCCACCCACACGTTTCATGGGTGGTGTCCTTGGTGGTTTGTAGGATTGTTATTCAAGATGGCATCGATCTACTTTCCTTTTCCAAGTTAGGATGCTGCCTCGTTTGATATCCTTAAATTGCGATGTCACAATACCCATTGACCCATGAACTCAGCATCATACCAACACCTCTCTGGACAGTTTACATCTTCGCGAACCATGGATCATCTACTAATCACAAAAATCCACCCAAACATCCCAGCATGTATTCAATCTACTGCTGTCTTTTCAGAAATGTCACCCAGCTCATACAAGAAGGATTTAATCAACTCACTCAACCACACATGACATTATCAGCAACAATCGGTAAAGACTTCGAAGTAGCACCCAGGCACAGACTCAATCAGACATTGAACGACAGAAAATATACCAATTTCCTCACAAACCGACATGCACAATACGTCATGAACACACCCTCCTACACGGGGGCGTTCGACCTAAACATTGACTCTATACAGCTTCAACACCCAATGCCCGAGTTGTACAAAAATAAGGATCCGGATTCAAACTCGGACTACATCAGAAGCTGATGATCCCGATGGGAACAGGAAGATGAATAGGGATCCAGATGAGAACAGGAAGATATTCTCGAAAGAAGTGAGAAGGGTGAGGGGCCAGGAGAAAAATAGTTCTGTGAATATCACGGACAAGAACAGCAGAGCACTTGTAAAAACAAAGAAGAGGCAAAAAGTATAAGGTCATCTTAAGTAAAGTGGCCCTCTCTTTTCATGTTTAGCATTATTTTATGGATAGAACTCAAACACCTCTTGATATTTTATTGAAATAAGTATTTATTAATTATAATTTTTAGCAGTTTCTACTGTAGTAGACTACATTTCATCTTAAAACTTCCCGTAATCACTACAAACATAAAATCATATCCTTGCCAAAATCCCATTTTAGACTACTTTTTCCTATAATCTGGCAACACACTTCCTTATTATAGTCCCTTTCGAAAAGCACATTTCACACTCGTGCTCAACCTCCCACATCAAAGAGTTTGCTTTAAACGGTGATAAGTGTACAAGGGGGGGAGGGGGGCCTTTATAAAACTATCATAAAATACAGTCCATACTGTATTTTACATATAACTACCAATTTATATATGCACATACGCATTATTACAAATCCCTATAATATTACATAGCTACATTGTTAAATCTCTCATTTCTATTGTTACGTACATTCATACCACAATCGCAAATCCATACTATATCACCCTACACCATTCCCACCCAAATTGCTATCCTAAAGTTTAATTCCACAATTTCTTATATAACTCACTTAGTTAAATTATCTATTAACTTAGTTATTCCTTTTCAACCTCAAATGCGTTCAATAAAGATATTTAAATATACTTCCAAATCCCTTTATAAAATGTATTCCAATCTTAATTATTAAGTATTGATTCTCTCCAAAATAGTCATCTTTCCCATTTCATCTACACTCTCTCTAATTGGCCAAAAGGTTGCCTAATGTCGCAAAATATTTAATGCGTTTTAACAAATTAATATTCAACATCTCTATTCAACTTAATACCCATTTATTAATATATGTTATCAAATTAATTTTAAACTTTCACTAGAGAAACTTTGATTGAATTTCATTATTAAATTATTAATTGGCGTTGTTTTCGCTCCTTCTCAATTCTTAGGCTTTCGAATTTTATCGAGAGGTGTAATAAGGTAGCCGAACTGTCTTATAGTCTTCATTTTTCTACTAAGTCGCGTAAGTATGGATGACGATTCATTTAATCTAAATAAAAATTAAGCTTTTTATGGTATCTCTTGCGATATGAGGGTCAGGCGTCTTGTTGAAAGAGCACCTCTTGATTTATGGGGGTGGGGGGTTAGTCTCGTTTGTAAACAGTCCAATTGAGCGAAGTAAACTTCTTTGGTGATATTCTGATTTGGGTTAAGTTCAAAATGGATTATGCGATATATATTCGACCAAATGGACAAGAGAAAGTTCCGTGGATGTAACCTTAGATTCGGCTTGGGTATTGTTTTTCCCCCAGAACTAAGCCATTGTCTAAAACGTTTAATATCACTGTGCAAAACCCAAATTTCCTCTCCCGTAACATTCTTACTAAAAGTACTTCTTGTTAGTAGAGAAAGGACATGAAAAAATGTTGATGCCTTGTTGCAGGTGTGCATCTGACATGTGAGGAACCTATTGCTCCAATCGTGAAACCCTTTTCACTCCTTTATTTGATGATGCACAGTGGAAGGAATTGGATGGAGTTTTTCAGCCAATTTTTTCAGCTTACAATTTGGATTCAAGTTATTTTTAAAAGATCTTGACCAAATTCCACGGTCGTCCTGAACGGGGTTCAAGCTTGCAAATAGTTTGAAGAGCGATAATTCTGAAACCATCTTTAGCCCCGGCTCATGAATTGTTCCTTCACCGCTATTTGATCAGCAGCTCTCCTGCACTTTACTGCGACGACTGCGTTGTCCCCGAGACTGTTCGGCACATTCTTGCTGAGTGTTCCAATCTGGGTGATCTTTGCGCACGTTACCTTGTATATAGTTTTGTGTAGGAAAGGAGGCAAAGAAAAATAAAGAAAGAAAAGTTGCGAAACGAATTTCGAACGCGCTTCCCGCGTCTCTGCACAGCCGTTAGCGAGAGCCTTAAACCACTCGGCCATCCTGAGTCCCCCTATAAAGATTCATTCAAGCCGCTCACCTGAACTTCTCGCACGCTGCAACCTGGAAGAGAGCCCCTCCACCTATCAGCGGTGCCGTCAAATTCCTCACTCACTCGAACACCAATGTTGGGCGAGATTTCGATTATAGGAAAGTAGTCAGAAATGTTGGAAACAAAAACACAAAAATCCCATAGATTGTGACCAATGAGAGAAAGGGGGATTAGAGGGTATATCCTGCGTGAGGCTGCTTTCGCCTATCCTATGTCAAATTTACGGACTGTTTAGGTATCCACCCAGAACGGGTTAAAGAGCGGTGTTCGAACATGTGCAGCGACGAAAACAGGCTACAAGTTGCCCAGGGAACTGTCTCTTCCGAAGGGTGGCAGCTCCCAAATGAGCAATCAGAGGGGCAGGGCGTCATGCTGAATTTCCTTATTAAGGCATACTAATCGTCAGCGGGATGGCACAGATCTGTTGTAGCAGACCCGGGTATGAGAACAAGAACTTTTAGTTGTACTGGTAGGCAACAAGGCAGTACAGCCTTATGCTCCCAAGAACGGTCGCAGGGAATGGCTTATTTGGTCAAACCCGATCTAATTAACCGTACCCCCGACGCCCATCCAGGATCCTCGAGTTCTGGTTTCATGCAACTCGCAGGCATTTTATATCGAGGTTCCAAAGCCTATCTTCTGATACGGTCCTTAAACATAGAGAAAATATAGTGGAGAGAGGTGGAAAAAAGTGGGGGCTTAAAGGGGCGAGAAGGTATACCACCAGATTCCCCAATCCCGTTAAAGTGTTCAATTAAACTACGGTGAAAGGGAAATGGGTCCTATTTTCAATTGGGCAGGGAGGACGTGATTTCCCTCGATAGTGAGTCTAACAATATACACAGGGTATCCCTCCCTTTTCAAGCATTTGGACTGTGGGAGGCCGAGCTCCTCTTCCAGATTTTAGTTGTAGCAGATGTGGTACACCGCCTATATTCCTGTGGGTAGAGAATGGGTATGCTAAGAGGGTCCAGCAGGAAGTGCACCAACTTCCCAAAGCCCTGGCAAGGTGTTCAACGCGGACAGCGGAGACTTCCATAATTTCACTCGGGCCGTGCAGTTCCTTGTGGATGCATTGGGTAAGTCTACACAAGTACACCATCCCGCACCCTCCTACGGGCAATGGTACCTGATTGGGAGGGGGGGGGGTTCTTCCAACGCCCATAGGGTTACTGCCGACCATGGCACAAGTTATCGAAATCATCCGACAACCTAATGTTAAGTAGGGTTATAAACAAACGTGAAAAAGCCCCCCCCCCTCCCAAACCCAACTAAATAAAAAAATAAACAATATTTTTTTTTTTTTTTTTAAATTTTAGGAGCCCATCTGGCGACTGCCTACTTGGGCATAAGTTGCAGTAATCAAGACAGCCTAGGATTAGGCTATTCCAAAACAACAATATGCAAAGCAAAAAAAAAACAAACAAAACAATAATAAAAAAAAAGGAAAAGGGCAGGAAGCAATCTTGAGCGTCGGGGGGAAGGGCCGCTTCCCCCCGGCGCAGGAACGTGCGACCTAAATATAAACAAAAGGAAAACAGCAAAAATGAAGCACGTTCCGACGTCAGTGGAAAAGCCCACCTCCATTCAGCACAGGTTGGCCTTAAATGGAGGCCACCCTCCTCCCAAAAGTCACATGGTCAACAAGACTGTGTGCACGAATCCGTCTCGAGCCCAAGGGACAAGCGGCAGCGACCCCGCTCGTCCCGGTACCGAAACAGGGAACGTGCGTGAAGTTACCCCAGGCGGGGATATGCAACAAGAATGTAAAGAACAGTGGGGGAACACTCAATCGTCGCGGCAAGGGGCAGGGGAGCCCTCCAGAGGATGGCGGTACGTCACGCGGGTGTAGCTAATTCGAAGAAGACAGAAAGCAACATTGTGGAGTGGGTCCATGGGCACAGTACAAGCGCAATGGAACACAATATTAAGTTACCCTCGGTCGTCTCCCAGGTACTTTGCTAAGCAACCCAGAGGTCTGCCCTGTTTCCTGCAATGTAGTAGGGGTGAGGAATAGCCAAGCGCTGGTCTAGTCTACCAGTCTTCGCAGACTATTTGGCGCCCTCATTCCACGCATTTCCCAGATACCCCCAAACGCAGCATAAGATAATTTCGACATTCGCCCGACTTGCGGCAACTGTGCCCTCACGAAAACAGAGAACGAGATGCGCAGAGATTCCATTGCCTCGAGAGCACTCAGGGCGCTTTGCGAGTCGCTAAAGATCACAATCCGGTCTCCTAACTGGGGACGTCGCGTTATCTCCCAAACCGAGGGGGGTATTGCAACCAGCTCGTAGGGGGAGATCGACGCAGCACCTGGCAGAGCCCCGCTGACTTCAAACAGAGGGGACATGGCGAGGAAGCCGACCCCCTCTTGGGACTTATATTCATCCATATACACTGACACGGTTCCAGCGTGACAGGAAGTGTGCTCCAAAAAAGGCCGAACGCAATACTACCAGCGCCGGGGAAGCTTTAGGAGCAGAGGCGTGGCGAAAAATTGTAAAAGGTGTCGTCCTGGGAAGAACCAGAGGCGCCACTGGTTTGAGAGATACACCGAGCTCTCAAGGAGTTTCCAAGCCCTAAACCCAGGGGTCGTAGGCTATGACTAGAGACTGTCTGTCGCATAGGCGCCGTCGAGATCGGCTACAGATGTAGCAAGAGCCTTGGTGAGTGAGGGAGCTCGCGCGTACAGGTGAAGAGCGAGTGACAACTCCCATGCATCGACAAGGTTCTAAATGGGGAAGGTGCAGGAGTGACCGGTCGCCAGGTGGAGGTCGGCGTGGTGAATTGTTTCAACCTTCCCAATTCACTCTCAGCTGCGGATGCATAAAACTCGCATCCGTATTCTAGCTTGGAACGAACAAAAGATCAATAGAAAAGTAAGGCAGTCGCCCTATCAGGGCTACTAGTTGCTGAACGTCACGAAGCGAAGAATATCCATGGCGCGGGTACAAGAGACCCTAAGGCTAAGAATATGAGCCTCCCAGGTGAGGCATCGATGAAAAACAAGAACAAGGAAACGGTGCAACTTAACCCCTTCCAAGCGAAGACCAATTCGTAAAAAACTACGGGTCGGGGTGAAGCCGTGGATGGCGGCAGAAGTGCCCCCCCTTAGTCTTAGCCAAATAAAACCGAAACCTGTGCGCTTCGGCATAACGAGAGACGCGGTTCAATGCCTGTTGGAGTCGACGCTCCAGAGTTGGTATCTGGGCCGCGCCAAAAGAGATCGAAAGGTCCTCCACGGAGAGCGTAGCGAGAACATCTTCCGGCAGCACCGATGGGATGCCGATGATGCTCAGGGAAAAGTGTGCCAATGAGGACTTCATTGCGGGACACCCTCTTCCTGCTTCATTAAACCGGAGAGGGCTCTCCCACCCGGACACGGAATCGACGATATCGCAAAAATCGGATCTAAAATTGGGAGACGTCCCCTCGATACTTTATGGCTATGCTGTATATAGGCCTTTTCCAGACAGTAATACAGCGTAGTGTAGTCTGTCTACAAAGGAAGGCCTCGCATAGGGCATTTATCAGTAGAAACAGAGCATCCGGCGTGGAATGGAACTTGCGGAAGCCGCTATGTGCAGAAGACAGATGGCATCCGTAGTCCAGAAATAAAGCTAATCTAACATTTATTAATGTCCCCATAAACTTGCACACGCAGGAAGTTAAGAGAGATTGGGCGGAAACCGGGAGTAGAGTGATCTCTCCCTGGTTTGCGAAAGGTGAGCAGAGCAGCGATTCCCCAGGAATCCTGGAGGAGACTCCCAACCCAGATCCTGCTGAACAAATCTAATAGAAAGGCCATGCCTCGCTTACCCAAGTATCGAAGCATTGCGTACAGGATATCATCCGGACCATGGGCGGTGTCCGCGCACGAAGCGAGAGAGGAGCGCAACTCACTCACAGTAAGCTTGTCATTGAAGGGTTCTCCGCCTCTGGAGGTAAAGTCCAGCCGGTGGCCTTCCGCGACATGACGACGTGCATTGAATGCTGGCCGAGCAGCATCCCGGCTAGAGAATGCGGAAAAGGCGGTCGCTAAGGATTCCGCCATGGACGCGGGGTCACAATCTCCTGGAGAACGGGAGGGGGGCAATCATGCGAGAACTTGCCCCGAATCATTTTGACTCGATTCCACACCTCTGCTAAAGGGGTCTTCCCGTTAAGTGAAGACACGTATGCCCGCCAAGAAGAGCGGCGGGCGTGCTTCGAAATATACCGGAACCTAGACCTAGCCCGACGAAATTCAGCGACAGTGAAATCGTTCGGGCGGCGCTTATAGCGCATGTAGGCATAACGCTTCTGTTTCAGGGCCGTCTCACACTCGTCGACCACCATGGGAGTGGTTGGCGTGAAAAACAGCCAGACGTCCTAGGAATAGTAGTCAGGCCCAGGGTGATGAGGTTGCCGGAGAAGAGCTTAACCGCCTCATCTACTGACCTAAACTCCTCGACTAAGATAGAGAATTCAGTCATTTCCTGAAATGCAGGCCACCACGCACGCGCCAAGCACCACCGAGGTGGGCTCTAAGGCGGCAGTTGCCCTGAAAATAATATTTGAATGGGAAAGTGATCACTACCATGGAGGTCATCGACCACCCCCCAATCAAAATCAGGCTGTGCATTAGAAGAGCACAAAGATAGGTCAAGGCAAGAAAATGAAGCGGTTCTCGGACAGTGATGCGTAAACTCATCCACGTTTAGGACACCCATCTCAAGCTCTTCGATCAGATCGGCAAGGACTTGTCCCCTGGGATTTATGGAGTAATCTCTCCAGAGAGGATGCCTGCCGTTCAGATCTCCAAGCAAGAGAAAGGGCCACGGCAACCGTGCCACGACGCGGCGGAAGTCCCCCGCGTCGAAGTCAGCTGACGGTGGAATGTACGCAGAAATGATAGTATACCTCCTATCCAGGTGCAGCTGCACAGCCACTGCCTGAAAGGAGGTATCTAAAGAGAAAGGAAGAACGAAGACATCATGCCGGGTGTAAACCGCGCATCCCCCAGCCCGGCCATTCCGTGGTGGTGGGGTAGCAAGACCCTTATACCCCGGAAGGGCGGGCAGGGGGCACACGCCTAGCATGGTCTCCTGCAAAAAGATAGCTAACGGGAACGGGACGAGACGAGCATCCGCAGCTCCCCCCAGTTGGCCCGGAGTCCACAGCAATTCTATTGAAGGAATATGCCCTCCAGTCCTAGCTCGGAGGAGACGCGGGGGCCCTCCTCGAACTGAAGACCCACACAGGAATGGCCCGGGCAGAACCCCGGGCGCCGTTGGCCGGACAAAGCGCTGAAGGCACTGTCGCCTTCGAGGACTTATTGGGGGAGGTTGGGCTGGCCATGCAAGTCTTTTCCTCCCTCCGCCTCGAAACCTTAGGCGGGCGTTGCGGCTTCGGAGGCGGGGGGCCCTTTTTTCGAGGAACCACCGTCTCCGAGCCACTCGCTCCACCTCTAGGCGTGGGCGAAGGAGCCGAAGCTGCATTGTTAGTCCTCCTTTCGGTGGACAGCTTTAGGAACCCTGGAAGATGGTCTAGCGACCAACTTCAGGGGTGTTGCCCGCTGTGAGTCTAACGACTCGGTGGAGGCGCGTGGGCGTTTCGCCTTACGGGAAACAGTCACGCTGAGGGAAGAGGGGGGAGCCCTGGTTTTAGCCGGGGCTAGGTATGAACCTTTTTTTCCACCAGCATTACCAGGGGAGCACCCGGGTTGAGTAGAGCTCGCAGAAGGGCTCCGAATAGGCGCGGAAACAACCGTGCTCGTTGGCCTGGATGGGCCAGGAGCAGAGGGTGCCTTTCTAACTATTGAGGCATATGACGTCCCAGGCAGAGCCGGGCGCGCCAGGACCAAGTCCTTAGCCTCGTGGAATGAGATTAGATCCTGGGCCTGAACGGCCAGGATTTCTTTCTCGAGGATATGCACCACATTGCTTCGAAGAAGCCGGGTGCGGCTCTCCGCAATTGACACACTTGGCTGCACATGATTTAGACTTATCGTGTGCGGCCTTGGAGCAATTTACACAAACTTCGGGTGATCCCGACTTTGCATGTCTACAAGATCGATTCGTATGGCCGAAGCAGTGACAGTAATAGCACCGCCGCGGCAGTGGCACGAATGCCTTCACGCGGTAGCGGTACCAACCGGCACGCACCGACAGTAGAGTGCGGCGTCACACTCACCGGGGTACCATGAAGTGTCCGAAGAGCACCTATCTTGGCCGCCTCGGAGAGATTTGACGCATTCGCCAGAAGGCTCCCGTCCGAGAAACGGGTCACCTTCGGCTCTCTACCAATTGCACTAGCTAATCCTCTCCTCTGATGGATCATGTTGCCCTTGGACAACATGGTGCCATCAGTGGAGCGAAGAACGAGGAAGCGTTTGAAGCCAGCGGGCTCGAAAACGCTAGGTAACCTGTGAATGAGGGGCCTCGATGTCATCGAGGCTCCGCCCTGTGCACTTTTCGTGTTTGTCATAGTCAGGGGCTCCGCACCTGGGAGGGAAGCAGAGGGGCCAGGTGTGCTGATCTTGGCTTGGTCGCCTACCAAAGTGGCAGCAGACCCATCCGTCCCCGCAGCACCTGCGGATGGAGAGGAGCCCTGAGTCTTTTTAGTCTTTTTCTTCTTCTTTTTAGGAGAGGAGGGCGGGAAATGAACCCGCTTCTCACCTCCGCCGGCAGAAGCCCTTAGGCCAGATGGACCGGCCTCAGCCAGGTCCTTCTCCAAAATGGAGAAGGTCCTGTTGGTCGCAGGGGCACCGGTCAGAGAAGATCCCTCCCCTCCTTGTACTGCCTCGGAGGCCCCAGCCGTTTGCGGAGGACCTTGCATAGGGGCGGACTCGGGTTCGGTGCTTGGCGCCGAGCCCGGATTTCCCCACATGGAAGGCCCTGCCGTCTGAGGCTGGATTTCCTCAAAGACCATGTCTATCACAGAAGGGGCTTCCAGTTGGCCTTTCCCTCCCAGGACATTGCAGGTCCCCTTAGCAGCGTCACCAATCTTGTTTGGGGAGGCACAGGCCTTGACCCCGGCAAGGTTTGAAATTCTTGCCAGCAGGCGGGAGAGGAAAGCCAGGACCGAAGGGTCCTGGCTTCCCTCTCCCCCCTAAGGGGGTTTGCCCTACCAAGCCGCTTCGATGTGGAGCGGCTGGCTAAGGGCTGCCTGCTGGCTTTCTTGACAGTCCCCTTGGAAAGAACAGAGGGGATTGCCGCTGGAAAGAGGGAGGTGCCCGAAAGCACCTCCAGAGAAGGGGGTGAGGGGGAGTCCCCTACACCCGTAGGGGAAGGAGAGGAGTGAGCCTCCTCTCCGGTTTGAGAGATATGCAGGGTCCTCTGTGCCAGCAAAGGGGGGGGGGCCTCCATTTTTTCGGTGGAGCTGCCCGAGGTTGGCTCCGTTGATGTTACAGGGGAAGTTGAGGGGTTTTTTTTATATTCATCATTGGGCATGGTGACCCTATTTGTATCACGGGACGCAATCGCGCATCACCTCTCGCAATAGCCCGCACTGCAAGAGGTGTTTACAGGCCCGGCAGACCAGGCGCCGCCATTTGGGACCACCCCTCCCGCCTGGTGGCCTGGCAGTCCATCGGTATGGCGGCTCCACCTTGGACACGGCGTAAAAGAGATAGATTGTGAAGAGGAGAGAAAAAGGGATGTGAGGAAGGTATGGGTGGGGATGAAGCAGGTTTTTAAAAACCAACCACCCCAGACCGGATCTCAGGGGTTAGGGAACTTTGTCCGCTCCCCCCTCACCCCCGATCGGAGACGGTTGGCTGAGAAGAAGGTCAGCATCTACCCTGTGAAATTAGTGGCTGACCAGAGAAAGTTGTGAGAGAGGTTGTATGAAAAGCAAGGAAACAAGTGTTTTGAAGGAAGGAGAAGAGGCTAAGCTGGGGTCGGACGGGGTGCTGAGTCCCGTCAGCACGGTGGCCAGGATGGCAAATCGCCGCGCCCCTTACGGGGGTACGAAGCAAGAGCGGAACACAACTCGCTCAGAGTAAACATGTCGTTGAACGGGTCTCTGCCTCTGGAGGTAAAGTCCGGTAGCGGCCTTCCGCGACATAACGATAATAATAATAGTAATAAATATTTCTAATGCGTCCTTCAGGGCTGTTAGCCCTTCCAGGTTGTATAGCGAGTGTAGAGAAGGCATTCTGAAGAAATGAGTCTTCAGGAGACGTTTAAAAGTAGCAAGGGAGGGAGAGGATCGGACTTGGACAGGAAGAGCATTCCAGAGTCTAGGAGCACAAACTGAGCAGAAACTGTTACCCATCAAGCAGAGTGTTCAGGAGGGAAGCGAGGTTAGACCGGAGTGCCCGAGGAGTTTGACGACGGGAGAGGCAGACGAGAGATAAGGTGGAGCCTCGAGGTTTAGGTCCTTGTAGATGATGAGAAGAATTTTATAGTCGGCACGGAAGTGAATAGGTAACCAGTGTCGCTTCTGTAACAGAGACATCGAAGGAGAGAATCGGGGGCGGCGAAGGAGGAGCCGGGCAGCATAGTTTTGAACTAGTTGTAGGTGGTGAAGTGATGAAGAAGGGAGATTCACTAAAAGAGAATTGTAGTAGTCTAAGGATGAGGTGACGAAGGCATAAATAGCAGTCTCAAGGCTTCGTCGATCAAAATGGGATCGAATACGTGAAAGTTGCGGAGGAAACCGAGAGAAGACTTATAGATACGATGGATGTGTGGTTTAAATCACAGATGCTCATCGAAAATAACACCAAGATTACTGACGGTAACAGATTGCGACATTGGTTTCCCCAAGGTTAAGGGAGGGAAAGAGAGCTTTAGATTTCTCCACCATCGAAGCAGTACCAACCAGGAGAGCTTCAGTTTTATCGTGGTTAAGTTTGAGAAGGTTGGCAGAAAGCCATTCGTTTATGGAGGTGTAGGCTGAAAGGAGCTTGGGAATTGATTGAGAGAAGGACACAGGGGATGAGGAAAGGTATATCTGAGTGTCATCAGCAGAGAGGTGGAAGGACAGGCCAAAATCGCGAAGAAGGGAGCCAAGAGGAAGTAAGTAGATATGAAAGAGAAGGGGACCAAGGACTGCGCCCTGTGGCACCCCAAAATGAATAAGCGCGGGCTCGGAGGAGAGGTTATCGAGCGCGACCGACTGAGTGCTGGAGGAAAGGTATGAGCGGACCCAATCAAGTGCAGTCCAAGATAGACCAAGGAAAGTGTAAAGACGGAGTAGTATCCCGGCTAGGGAATGCGGGAAAGCAGGCGCGAAAGACTCCGCCACGGACCCGGGATTCGAGATCGCGGTCCCATTCTACTGTTGAACATAATTGGGAGGGGGGATGGGGCCTGCGAGAACTTGCCCCGAATCCTTTTGACTCGCTTCCACAACTCAGCTAAAGGGGTCTTCCCGTTAAGTGAAGACACGTATGCCCGCCAAGAAGAGCGGCGGACGTGCTTCGAAATATACCGTAACCTAGCCCGTGCCCGACGAAATTCAGCGACAGTGAAATCGTTCGGGCGGCGCTTATAGCGCATGTAGGCATAACGCTTCTGTTTGAGGACCACCTCACACTCAGCTGACCACCACGTGAGCAGTCGGCGGGAAAAACGGCCAGGCTCTCGGTGATAAGGTTGCCGGCTAAGAACTCAACTGCCTCATCAACCGACCTAAACTCCTCGACTGAAATGGAGAAATCAGCCATTTCCTGAAATGCAGATCACAGCGACCGCGCCAAGCACCACCGGGGTTGGCGCTCGGGCGGAAGTGGACCAGAAAGTGATATTTGAATGGGAAAGGTATCACTACGATGGAGGTCATTGACCACCCCGACTCAATATCAGGCTGTGCATCCGGAGAGCAAAAAAAAGATATAGGCAGGAAAATAAAGCGGTTATAGGGCAGTGATGCGTAATCTCATCCATATTTAGGACACCTAACTCTAGCTCGTCAATTAGGTCGGCAAGAACTTGACCCTTGGGATTAATCGAGTAGTGTCCCCAGAGGGGGCGTCTACCGTTCAGATCTCCGAACAAGAGAAATGGTCTCGGCAACTGTGTCGAAGTAGGCTGACGGTGCAATAAACGCGTAAATAACAGTATATCCAGCTACTGCCTGATAGTTATCTAAAGCGAAGAGAAGAACGGAGACATCATGCCGAGTGTAAATCGTGCATCCTCCCGCCCGGTCCGCATCCCGTGGTGTTGGTATTGCAGAACCCTTATACCCCGGGAGAGTGGGAAGGGGGCACACGCCAACCATGGTTTCCTGCAAAAAGATATTTAACGGGGAACGGGAGGAGACTAGCCTCCGTAGCTCCTCCCAGTTGGCCAAGACCCCGTGGCAATTCCATTGATATAATATGCCCTTCCTGGTTTTAGCCGGGGCTGGGTAGATCCCGCAGATGGGTTCTGAATGGGCGCGAAGACAACCGTGCTCGTAGGCCTGGAGGGGCCAGGAGCAGGGGGATGTATTAACATTGAGGCATAGGATGTTCCATGCAGCGCCGGCCGCGCCAGGATTAAGTTCTTGGCCTTGCAAAATGAGAGCCGATCCTGAGCGGCCAGGATTTCCTTCTCAGGGAGAGACGCACCACATTGCTTCGAAGAAGCGGGGTGCGGCTCTCCGCAATTGACACACTTGTCCACACACGAATTTAACCTATCGTGTGCGGCCTTGGAGCGACTTACACAGACTTCGGCTAACCACGATTTTGCGCGTCTAAAGGAGTGGTTAGTATGGCCGAGGCGGTGACAGTGGTAGCATCTCCACGGCAGTTGCACAAATGCCTTCGCGCGGTAGCGGTACAAACTGGCACGCACCGACTCAGGAAGCCCGTCACTGTCGAGCGTGACGAAGAGTGTAAGGGTTGGTCATGAGTTCCCGCCTTATTTTTTTCAGCAGACGTGCGACCTTGAATGCCCCATGGTCCGCCAGCTAAAAGGTGAGTGATCTATGGACTAGTCCACGAGTTCCCTCGCATAAACTACTACTTTCACGAAGTTCAAGGTAGAGTGCGTCGGCACACTCACAGGCTTGCCATCAAGTGTCCGAAGGGTACTAATCATGGCCACCTCGGAGGGAGTAACCTTCAGCTCTCTACCAATCACACTAGCTAGAGCTCTACTCTGATGGATCACGTTGCCCTTTGCCAACATGCTGGCAAATAACAAGAAAGCGTTTGAAGCCAGCAGGCTTGAAAACACCAGGTAGCCTGTGAAGGAGGGGCTCCAACGTAATCGAGGCTCCACTTTGCGTTCTTGTCATCGTCTGGGACTCTATACCCGGGGGAGCAACGGGGCCAGACGTGCCGATATTGGCTTGGTCGCTTACATAAACAGCAGCAGACTCGTGCATCCCAGTGGCTCCCGCGAAGGGCGATGAGCCTCGAGTTTTCTTAGTCTTTTTCTTCCAAGGAGAGGAGGGCCGGGAATGAACCCGCTTCTCTGCTCCGCCGGTAAAAGCCTCTAGGCCAGATGGACCGGCCTCAGCAAGATGCTTCTCTGAAATGGAGAAGGCCTTGGCTGTCAAAGGGGCACTAGCCGTGGGAAGATATCCTTCATTTCCTTGTAAGCCCTCAGGGCCTGAGCCGTCTGAGGAAGTCCTTGCACAGGGGCGGACTTGGGTTCAGTTCTTGGCATCGAGCCCAGGTTCAACCCCATGGAAAGTCTTACCATCTGAGGCTGGGTACCTCAGGGATCAAGTCTATCTCAAGGGGAACCCTCAATGTGGCCATGCCCTCCTAAGACAACACAGATCCCATTCGACGTTCTTTTTTTTATCTTCTAATCCGGCGAACCAGCATCCGTCGAGGAAGAGAGGGAGGCATTTAGACAGATCTACCGCAAACTTGTCGCGCATGCCTGAAGGACATTAAGGGCCATGTGCTGACGTGCCCTGGCGTCCTTTTCTCCCCTAGTAGGATTGGCCGAATCGAGCAGGAGCAGTCAATTATGGCTCGCCCGCCTTCTGTCTTAGCAGTTTCCTTGTAAAGTGAAGGGCGGGCTGCCGCTGGAAAAAGTGAGAGAGAAGGGATTGAGGGGGAGTCCCCTGCATCCGTAGAGGAGTAAGCCTTCTCTCCGGTAGAATAAATTTGGAGAGTCGCCTGAGAGAGCACAGGGGGGTAGGGATGACCTCATTTTTTTCAGTGGAGTTTCCGAAAGCGGCTCCCGTGATGGTAGAGAGGAAGGTAAAAGGAGAGATTTTTTTTAGGGACTCATCATTAGGCATGGTGACTCTGTAATTTATGGGATTCACATGCTTATCACCCCCACGCAGTAGTCCGCTCAGCGAGGGGTGAATACAGGACAGGCACAACTAGCTTCCGCCATTTGAAGCCACTCCTCTCGCCTAGTGACCTGGTAGTCCATCGGCATTGCGGCTCTAACTTAGCCATAGCGTAAAAAAATGATAGATAGCGAAAGTAGAAAGAAAGGGGATGTGAAGCAGGCTGATAAAAACTCACCATCCCAAACCAGATCTCAAGGTTGAGGGGGCGTTGTCCCAGCCCCCTCACTCCCGATCCAAGATGGTTGGTTAGGAGGAAACTGGTTGGCGTCTTCATTATGAAATTAGAGGCCGACTAGAGAAAGTTAAATGAAAGTGTGGAAGAAAGGTAAGAAGACGGTGTCAGAAAGAAAGAGGAGAGGCTAAGCTGGGGCCGGACGCAGCGCTGAGTCACGTGAGCAGGGCGGCCAGGAAGGCAAATCGCCGCGCCCCTTACGACCCAGGTGAGACGTCGGTCAAATACAACACCAAGGAAACGGTGCGGGTCCACCACTTCCAGGCCCACCCCATTAAGAAACAAATCTGGGTCGGGGCGGAGGCGTGGATGGCGGCAGAAATGCACTACCTTAGCCAAGGAAAACTGAAGCCTGTATGCTTCAGCATAGCGAAGGGGGCAGTTCAATGTGAAGGTTAGGTGGGATGGGACGGCAATCACAGATGGAGCAAGGTTGTTTTTTTTTTTTGTTTTTTTTAAGAGCTCATCTGGCGACTGCCTACTTGGGCATTAGTCGCCGTATTAAAACTGGCCTAGTTCTAGGCTACTTAAAAATAAAATTAAAGAGATAGAAAAAAAAACAACACCCCAAAAGGAGGAAAGGAAGCAAGCTGGTGCGTCAAGGAGAGGTCCCCCCTGGCGCAGGAGCGTGCAACTAAAGGAAAAAAACAAACAAAAAACAAAACAAAAAAAAACATGCAAAAAAACAAAAAAACCTTGCTTAATTAATAGGGAGAAGGCCGGCCTCCCCCAAGAAGTCAACAAGTCCACAAGTCAATGTGCACGAATCTGTCCCGAGCACAAGGGACAGGCGGTAGCGACCCCGCCCATCCCGGTACTGGGACAGGTATCGTGCGCGAAGATCACCCAGACTGGGACATTCGACAAGAATGTGCCGAACAGTCTGGGGGACGACGCAGTCGTTGCAATAGGGCACAGGCGAGCGCTCCATCAGATAGCGATGCGTCACACGAGTGTGTCCGATTCGGAGACGACAGAAAGCAACCTGAAGCCGACGCGACATTGGGGGATAGGTCCATGGGAACAGTCGCGGCGCAATGGCACGCAACTTTAAGTTCCCTTCGACCGTCTCCCATCTTCTTTGCCAAGCAGTCCGAAGAGCTGCCCGTATTCCTGCCATGTAGTCGGTGTGAGGAAGAGCGAAACGCTGGTCCGGTCGCAGAGTCCTCGCGGACTCTTTGGCGCGCTCATTCCCCGCAATTCCTACATGTCCAGGAACCCAGCAGAAGATAATCTCGACATCTGCCCGGCTCACCAAAACCGTGGCGTCACGGATATCGCGAACCAGGGAATGCGGAGATTCCAATGCCCCGAGAGCACTCAGGGCGCTTTGTGAGTCGCTATAGATCACAATCCGGTCTCCGAACCGGGCACGTCGCGTAATCTCCCGTACCGAGTGGTGTATTGCCACCAGCTCGGCCGTGAAGACAGACGCAGCGCATGGTAGAGCCCCGCTCACTTCAAACAGAGGGGGTACGGCGTGGAAGCCGAACCCCTCTTCGGACTTGGAGCCATCCGTATACACTGGCACGGTTCCAGCGTGACACGATGTGTGCTCCAAAAAGGTCGAACGCAATACTCCCGGCGCAGTACAAGCTTTGGGAGCAGAGGCGTAGCGACAAATAGCCAAATGTGGTACCCTCCAGGGTGGCGTCCTGGGCAGAACCAGGGGCGCCACCGGCCCGAGAGCTATATCTACATCTCGAAGGAGTTTCCTGGCCCTAAACCCAAAGGGCTTAGGGTATGACTGGTGTCTCTCGGCGGCATAGGCACCATCGAGATCAGCTGCGGATGCAGTGAGAGCTGAGGGAGGCGCCGGGCTCGCGCGTACAGGCGAGTGAAGCACTGCACAAGGCGCAGAGCGAGTGGCATCTCCCCAGCATCGACCAACAGGCTCTCAATGGGGGAAGTGCGGAAGGCACCGGTCGCAAGGCGAAGGCCGGTGTAGAGGATTGAATCCACTTTCCGCAATAAACGCTCGGCTGCGGATGCATAAAACTCGCATCCGTAGTCGAGCTTCGAGCGAGCAAAGGATCGATAAAAAAGTAAGGCGGTAGCCCTATCAGCGCTGAACGTCACGGAACGGAGAATGTCCATGGCGCGGGTACAACAGACCCTAAGGCTGCGAATATGAGCCTCCCAGGTGAGGCGTCGGTCGAATACAAGACCAAGGAAACGGTGCGACTCAACCACATCCAGGCGCACCCCATTAAGATACAAATCTGGGTCGGGGTGAAGCCGTGGATGGCGGCAGAAGTGCACCACCTTAGTCTTGGCCAAAGAAAACCGAAACCTGTGCGCTTCGGCATAGCGAGAGACGCGGTTCAATGCCTGTTGGAGTCGACGCTCCAGAGTTGGCATCTGGGCCGCGCCAAAAGAGATCGAAAGGTCGTCCACGTAGAGCGTAGCGAGAACATCTTCTGGCAGCCCTGAGGTGATGCCGTTGATGCTCAGGGCAAAGAGTGTGACACTGAGGACACTTCCCTGCGGGACACCCTCTTCCTGCTCCTTTGGGGCAGAGAGGGCTTCCCCCACCCGTACGCGGAATCGACGATCTCGCAAAAATTCAGATATAAACATTGGGAGGCGTCCCCTCGCCCCCATCGTGTGGAGAGTCTCCATGATACCGTATCGCCATGCGGTATCATAGGCCTTCTCCAGATCGAAAAACACCGTGGCGTAGTGCTGTCTACGAAGGAAAGCCTCGCAGACGGCATTTTCCAGTCGGAGCAGAGCATCCGACGTGGAGTGAAACTTACGGAAGCCGCACTGTGCAGAAGACAGATGGCCTCCGCTGTCCAGAAAATAGGCTAATCTAACATTTACCAATTTCTCCAT
Organism: Ceratothoa steindachneri; assembly: GCA_963969495.1. Taxonomy (NCBI): domain Eukaryota; kingdom Metazoa; phylum Arthropoda; class Malacostraca; order Isopoda; family Cymothoidae; genus Ceratothoa; species Ceratothoa steindachneri. Next base: position 109,997,349 of record OZ018333.1, read on the forward strand.
CAACTTGCACACGCAAGAGGTTAGAGAGATTGGGCGGAAACCGGTCGGAGTAGAGTGATCTCTCCCCGGCTTGCGAAAGGCGAGCACAGTAGCGATTCGCCAGGAGTCTGGGAGAAGACCTTCCACCCAGATCCTGTTGAACAGATCTAACAGAAAGGCCATGCCACGCTCACCCAGGTGTCGAAGCATGGCGTACGGGACATCGTCCGGACCATGGGCGGTGTCCGCGCACGAAGCGAGAGCGGAACGCAACTCACTCACAGTAAACTTGTCGTTGAAGGGTTCTCCGCCTCTGGAGGTAAAGTCCAGCCGGCGGCCTTCCGCGACATCACGACGTGCATTGAATGCTGGCGGAGCAGCATCACGGCTAGAGAATGCGGAGAAAGCGGTCGCTAAGGATTCCGCCGAGGGCGCGGGGTCCGGGATTGCGGTCCCATTCTCCTGGAGAACGGGAGGGGGGTCCTGCGAGAACTTGCCCCGAATCCTTTTGACTCGCTTCCACACCTCAGCTAAAGGGGTCTTCCCGTTAAGTGAAGACACGTATGCCCGCCAAGAAGAGCGGCGGGCGTGCTTCGAAATATACCGGAACCTAGCCCTAGCCCGATGAAATTCAGCGACAGTGAAATCGTTCGGGCGGCGCTTATAGCGCATGTAGGCATAACGCTTCTGTTTCAGAGCCGTCTCACACTCGTCGACCACCATGGGAGTGGTCGGCGTGCAAAACAGCCAGACGTCCTAGGAATAGTAGTCAGGCCCACGGCGATGAGGTTGCCGGAGAAGAACTCAACGGCCTCATCTACCGACCTAAACTCCTCGACTGAGATAGAGAATTCAGTCATTTCCTGAAATGCAGGCCACCGCGCCCGCGCCAAGCACCACCGAGGTGGTCTCTCAGACGGCAGTTGCCCTGAAAATGATATTTGAATGGGAAAGTGATCACTACCATGAAGGTCATCGACCACCCCCCAATCAAAATCAGGCTGTGCATCCGAAGAGCACAAAGATAGGTCAAGGCAAGAAAATGAAGCGGTTCTTAGACAGTGATGCGTAAACTCATCCACGTTTAGGACGCCCATCTCAAGCTCTTCGATCAGATCGGCAAGGACTTGTCCCCTGGGATTTATGGAGTAATCTCCCCAGAGAGGATGCCTGCCGTTCAGATCTCCAAGCAAGAGATAGGGCCTCGGCCACCGTGCCACGACGCGGCAGAGGTCCCCCGCGTCGAAGTCAGCTGACGGTGGAATGTACGCAGAAATGATAGTATACCTCCTATCCAGGTGCAGCTGCACAGCCACTGCCTGAAAGGAGGTATCTAAAGAGAAAGGAAGAACGGAGACATCATGCCGGGTGTAAACCGCGCATCCCCCAGCCCGGCATCCCGCGGTGGTGGGGTCGCAAGACCCTTATACCCCGGGAGGGCAGGCAGCGGGCACGCGCCTAGCATGGTCTCCTGCAGAAAAATAGCTAACGGGGAACGGAACGAGACGAGCCTCCGCAGCTCCTCCCAGTTAGCCCGGAGTCCACGGCAATTCCATTGAAGGAATATGCCCTCCAGGCCTAGCTCGGAGGAGACGCGGGGGCCCTCCTCGAATTGAAGACCCTCACGGGAATGGCCGTACGCTTCCCGGGGGCAGAACCCCGGGCGCTGTTGGCCGGACAAAGCGCTGTTGCCTTCGAGGACTTATTGGGGGAGGTTGGGCTCGCCATGCGAGTCTTTTCCTTCCTCCGCCTCGAAACCTTAGGCGGGCGTTGCGGCTTCGGAGGCGGGGGGCCCTCTTTTCGAGCAACCACCGTCTCCGAGCCACTCGCTCCACCTCGGGGCGTGGGCGAAGGGGCCGAAGCTCCTTTGTTGCTGTCCTCCTTTTGGGGAACAGCTTTAGGAACCCCGGAAGATGGCCTAGCGACCATCTTCAGGGGTGTTGCCTCCTGTGAGTCTAACGACTCGGTGGAGGCGCGTGGCCGTTTCGCTTTACGGGAAACGGTCACGCTGGGGGAAGAGGGGGGAGCCCTGGTTTTAGCCGGGGCAGGGTATGAACCCTTTTTGCCGCCAGCTTTACCAGGGGAGCGCCCAGGTTGGGTAGAGCCCGCAGAAGGGCTCCGAATGGGCGCGGAAACAACCGTGCTCGTTGGCCTGGATGGGCCAGGAGCAGAGGGTGCCTTTCTAACTATTGAGGCATATGACGTCCCAGGCAGAGCCGGGCGCGCCAGGACCAAGTCCTTTGCCTTGCGGAATGAGAGTCGATCCTGGGCCTGAACGGCCAGGATTTCTTTCTCAAGGAGATATGCACCACATTGCTTCGAAGAAGCAGGGTGCGGCTCTCCGCAATTGACACACTTGGCCACACACGATTTGGACTTATCGTGTGCGACCTTATAGCAATTTACACATACTTTGGGTGACCCCGACTTTGCACGTCTACATGAGCGATTCGTATGGCCGAAGCAGTGACAGTAATAGCACCGCCGCGGCAGTGGCACGAATGCCTTCACGCGGTAACGGTACCAACCGGCACGCACCGACTCAGGGAGCTTGTCACAGTCGAACGTGACGAAGAGTGTAGGGGTGGGTCTCGAGGCCCCTCCCTGTTTTCTCATCACACGTTCGACCTTGACCGCCCCATGGTCGGCCAGCTCTAGGGTGATGTCCTCAATGGAGTAGTCAACGAGTTCCCTCGCATAAACTACTCCTTTCACAAAGTTCATGGTAGAGTGTGGCGTCACACTCACCGGGGTGCTATGAAGTGTCCGAAGAGCACTTATCTTGGCCGCCTCGGCGGGATTCGCCAGAAGGCTACCGTCCGAGAAACGGGTTACCTTCGGCTCTCTACCAATTGCACTAGCTAATCCTCTCCTCTGATGGATCATGTTGCCCTTGGACAACATGGTGCCATTAGTGGAGCGAATAACGAGGAAGCGTTTGAAGCCAGCGGGCTCGAAAACGCCAGGTAACCTCTGAATCAGGGGCCCCGATGTCATCGAGGCTCCGCCCTGTGCACTTTTGGTCTTTGTCATCGTCAGGAGCTCCGTACCCGGGGAAGCAGAGGGCCCGGATGTGCCGATCTTAGCTTGGTCGCTTGCCAAAGTGGCAGCAGACCCATCCGTCCCCGTAGCCCCCGCGGATTGATTTTTTTTTTTTTATAGAGCCCATCTGGCAACTACCCACTTGGGCATAAGTCGCCGAAAAACACGACAGCCTAGAATTAGGCTACTTTAAAGTTAAAATAGGAAAAATTAACAATCAATATAAATTGGAAAAACTTAACAATCGAAGCAATCTCCGGCAGCGGGGGGAGGTCCCCCTCACCCCGGTGCAGGAGAGTGCAACCTAAAACAAAACAATAACAAAAAAAGGAACCTTAAATAAAGGGGAGAAGGCCGGCCTCCCCCAAAAAGTCAATAAGTCCACCAGTCATGGTGCACGCACTCGTCCCGAGTACAAGGGACAGGCGGTAGCGACCCCGCCCATCCCGGTACCGAGACAGGTATCGTGCGCGAAGATCACCCAGACTGGGACATTCGACAAAAATATGCCGAACAGTCTGGGGGACGACGCAGTCGTTGCAATAGGGCACATGCGAGCGCTCCACCAAGTAACGATGCGTCACACGAGTGTGTCCGATTCGAAGACGACAGAAAGCAACCTGAAGCCGCCGCGGCATTGGGGGATAGGTCCATGGGAACAGTCGCGGCGCAATGGCACGCAACTTTAAGTTCCCCTCAACCGTCTCCCATCTTCTTTGCCAAGCAGTCCGAAGAGCTGCCCGTATTCCTGCCATGTAGTCAGTGTGAGGAAGAGCGAAACGCTGGTCCGGTCGCAGAGTCCTCGCGGACTCTTTGGCGCCCTCATCGGCGCGCTCATTCCCCGCAATTCCTACATGTCCAGGAACCCAGCAGAAGATAATCTCGACATCTGCCCGGCTCGCCAAAACCGTGGCGGCACGGATTTCGCGAACCAGGGGATGCGGAGATTCCAATGCCCCGAGAGCACTCAGGGCGCTTTGTGAGTCGCTATAAATCACAATCCGGTCTCCGAACCGGGCACGTCGCGTAATCTCCCGTACCGAGTGGTGTATTGCCACCAGCTCGGCCGTGAAGACAGACGCAGCGCCTGGTAGAGCCCCGCTGACTTCAAACAGAGGGGATACGGCGTGGAAGCCGACCCCCTCTTGGGACTTGGAGCCATCCGTATACACTGGCACGGTACCAGCGTGACACGATGTGTGCTCCAAAAAGGTCGAACGCAATACTCCCGGCGCAGTACAAGCTTTGGGAGCAGAGGCGTGGCGACAAATAGCCAAATGTGGTACCCTCCAGGGTGGCGTCCTGGGCAGAACCAGGGGCGCCACCGGCCCGAGAGCTATATCTACCTCTCGAAGGAGTTTCCTGGCCCTAAACCCAAAGGGCTTAGGGTATGACTGGCGTCTCTCGGCGGCATAGGCACCATCGAGATCAGCTGCGGATGCAGTGAGAGCTGTTAGCGACTGAGGGAGGCGCCGGGCTCGCGCGTACAGTCGAGTGATGCACTGCACGCGGCGCAGAGCGAGTGGCATCTCCCCAGCATCGACCAACAGGCTCTCAATGGGGGAAGTGCGGAAGGCACCGGTCGCAAGGCGAAGGCCGGTGTGGTGGATCGAATCCACCTTCCGCAATAAACGCTCGGCTGCGGATGCATAAAACTCGCATCCGTAGTCGAGCTTCGAGCGAACAAAGGATCGATAAAAAAGTAAGGCGGTAGCCCTATCAGCGCCCCAAGCGCTGAACGTCACGGAACGGAGAATGTCCATGGCGCGGGTACAACAGACCCTAAGGCTGCGAATATGAGCCTCCCAGGTGAGGCGTCGGTCGAATACAAGACCAAGGAAACGGTGCGACTCAACCACATCCAGGCGCACCCCATTAAGATACAAATCTGGGTCGGGGTGAAGCCGTGGATGGCGGCAGAAGTGCACCACCTTAGTCTTGGCCAAAGAAAACCGAAACCTGTGCGCTTCGGCATAGTGAGAGACGCGGTTCAATGCCTGTTGGAGTCGACGCTCCAGAGTTGGCATCTGGGCCGCGCCAAAAGAGATCGAAAGGTCGTCCACGTAGAGCGTAGCGAGAACATCTTCCGGCAGCACCGAGGTGATGCCGTTGATGCTCAGGGCAAAGAGTGTGACACTGAGGACACTTCCCTGCGGGACACCCTCTTCCTGCTCCTTTGGACCGGAGAGGGCTCCCCCCACCCGTACGCGGAATCGACGATCTCGCAAAAATTCAGATATAAAAATTGGGAGGCGTCCCCTCGCCCCCATCGTGTGGAGAGTCTCCATGATACCGTATCGCCATGCGGTATCATAGGCCTTCTCCAGATCAAAAAACAGCGTGGCGTAGTGCTGTCTACGAAGGAAAGCCTCGCAGACGGCACTTTCCAGTCGGAGCAGAGCATCCGACGTGGAGTGGAACTTACGGAAGCCGCACTGTGCAGAAGACAGATGGCCTCCGCTGTCCAGGAAATAGGCTAATCTATCATTTACCAATTTCTCCATCAACTTGCACACGCAAGAGGTTAGAGAGATTGGGCGGAAACCGGTCGGAGTAGAGTGATCTCTTCCCGGCTTGCGAAAGGCGAGCACAGTAGCGATTCGCCAGGAGTCTGGGAGAAGACCTTCCACCCAGATCCTGTTGAACAAATCTAACAGAAAGGCCATGCCTCGCTCACCCAGGTGTCGAAGCATGGCGTACGGGACATCGTCCGGACCATGGGCGGTGTCCGCGCACGAAGCGAGAGCGGAACGCAACTCACTCACAGTAAACTTGTCGTTGAAGGGTTCTCCGCCTCTGGAGGTAAAGTCCAGCCGGCGGCCTTCCGCGACATCACGACGTGCATTGAATGCTGGCGGAGCAGCATCACGGCTAGAGAATGCGGAAAAAGCGGTCGCTAAGGATTCCGCCACGGATGCGGGGTCCGAGATTGCGGTCCCATTCTCCTGGAGAACGGGAGGGGGGTCCTGCGAGAACTTGCCCCGAATCCTTTTGACTCGCTTCCACACCTCAGCTAAAGGGGTCTTCCCGTTAAGTGAAGACACGTATGCCCGCCAAGAAGAGCGGCGGGCGTGCTTCGAAATATACCGGAACCTAGCCCTAGCCCGACGAAATTCAGCGACAGTGAAATCGTTCGGGCGGCGCTTATAGCGCATGTAGGCATAACGCTTCTGTTTGAGGGCCGTCTCACACTCGGTCGACCACCATGGGAGTGGTCGGCGTGCAAAACGGCCAGACGTCCTAGGAATAGTAGTCAGGCCTACGGCGATGAGGTTGCCGGAGAAGAACTCAACGGCCTCATCTACCGACCTAAACTCCTCGACTGAGATAGAGAATTCAGTCATTTCCTGAAATGCAGGCCACCGCGCCCGCGCCAAGCACCACCGAGGTGGTCTCTCAGGCGGCAGTTGCCCTGAAAATGATATTTGAATGGGAAAGTGATCACTACCATGGAGGTCATCGACCACCCCCCAATCAAAATCAGGCTGTGCATCCGAAGAGCACAAAGATAGGTCAAGGCAAGAAAATGAAGCGGTTCTCGGACAGTGATGCGTAAACTCATCCACGTTTAGGACACCCATCTCAAGCTCTTCGATCAGATCGGCAAGGACTTGTCCCCTGGGATTTATGGAGTAATCTCCCCAGAGAGGATGCCTGCCGTTCAGATCTCCAAGCAAGAGATAGGGCCTCGGCAACCGTGCCACGACGCGGCGGAAGTCCCCCGCGTCGAAGTCAGCTGACGGTGGAATGTACGCAGAAATGATAGTATACCTCCTATCCAGGTGCAGCTGCACAGCCACTGCCTGAAAGGAGGTATCTAAAGAGAAAGGAAGAACGGAGACATCATGCCGGGTGTAAACCGCGCATCCCCCAGCCCGGCATCCCGCGGTGGTGGGGTCGCAAGACCCTTATACCCCGGGAGGGCAGGCAGCGGGCACGCGCCTAGCATGGTCTCCTGCAGAAAAATAGCTAACGGGGAACGGAACGAGACGAGCCTCCGCAGCTCCTCCCAGTTAGCCCGGAGTCCACGGCAATTCCATTGAAGGAATATGCCCTCCAGGCCTAGCTCGGAGGAGACGCGGGGGCCCTCCTCGAATTGAAGACCCTCACGGGAATGGCCGTACGCTTCCCGGGGGCAGAACCCCGGGCGCTGTTGGCCGGACAAAGCGCTGTTGCCTTCGAGGACTTATTGGGGGAGGTTGGGCTCGCCATGCGAGTCTTTTCCTTCCTCCGCCTCGAAACCTTAGGCGGGCGTTGCGGCTTCGGAGGCGGGGGGCCCTCTTTTCGAGGAACCACCGTCTCCGAGCCACTCGCTCCACCTCGAGGCGTGGGCGAAGGGGCCGAAGCTCCTTTGTTGCTGTCCTCCTTTCGGGGAACAGCTTTAGGAACCCCGGAAGATGGCCTAGCGACCATCTTCAGGGGTGTTGCCTCCTGTGAGTCTAACGACTCTGTGGAGGCGCGTGGCCGTTTCGCCTTACGGGAAACGGCACGCTGGGGGAAGAGGGGGGAGCCCTGGTATTAGCCGGGGCTGGGTGTGAACCCTTTTTGCCGCCAGCTCTACCAGGGGAGCGCCCGGGTGTAGTAGAGCCCGCAGAAGGGCTCCGAATGGGCGCGGAAACAACCGTGCTCGTTGGCCTGGATGGGCCAGGAGCAGAGGGTGCTTTTCTAACTATTGAGGCATATGACGTCCCAGGCAGAGCCGGGCGCGCCAGGACCAAGTCCTTAGCCTCGCGGAATGAGAGTCGATCCTGGGCCTGAACGGCCAGGATTTCTTTCTCAAGGAGATATGCACCACATTGCTTCGAAGAAGCAGGGTGCGGCTCTCCGCAATTGACACACTTGGCCACACACGATTTGGACTTATCGTGTGCGACCTTGGAGCAATTTACACAGACTTCGGGTGACCCCGATTTTGCACGTCTACATGATCGATTCGTGTGGCCGAAGCGGTGACAGTAATAGCACCGCCGCGGCAGTGGCACGAATGCCTTCACGCGGTAGCGGTACCAACCGGCACGCACCGACTCAGGGAGCTTGTCACAGTCGAACGTGACGAAGAGTGTAGGGGTGGGTCTCGAGGCCCCTCCCTGTTTTCTCATCACACGTTCGACCTTGACCGCCCCATGGTCGGCCAGCTCTAGGGTGATGTCTTCTATGGAGTAGTCAACGAGTTCCCTCGCATAAACTACTCCTTTTACAAAGTTCATGGTAGAGTGCGGCGTCACACTCACCGGGGTGCCATGAAGTGTGCGAAGAGCACTTATCTTGGCCGCCTCGGCGGGATTCGCCGCATTCGCCAGAAGGCTCCCGTCCGAGAAACGGGTTACCTTCGGCTCTCTACCAATTGCACTAGCTAATCCTCTCCTCTGATGGATCATGTTGCCCTTGGACAACATGGTGCCATCAGTGGAGCGAATAACGAGGAAGCGTTTGAAGCCAGCGGGCTCGAAAACGCCAGGTAACCTCTGAATGAGGGGCCCCGATGTCATCGAGGCTCCGCCCTGTGCACTCTTGGTATCAGTCTTCTTTGTCAGGGGCTCCGCAACCGGGGGGGCAGAGGGGGCGGATGTGCCGATCTTGGCTTGGTCGCTTGCCAGAGTGGCAGCAGACCCATCCGTCCCCGCAGCCCCCGCGGATGGAGAGGAGCCCCGAGTCTTTTTTGTCTTTTTAGTCTTTTTCTTTTTCTTTTTCGGAGAGGAGGGCGGGGAATGAACCCGCTTTTCACCTCCGCCGGCAGAAGTCCCCAGGCCAGATGGACCAGCCTCAGCCAGGTCCCTCTCCGAAATGGAGAAGGTCCTGGTTGTCGTAGGGGCACCTGTCGGAGGAGATCCCTCCCCTCCTTTTACTGCCTCGGAGCCCTCAGCCATTTGAGGAGGACCTTGCATAGGGGCGGATTCGGGTTCGGTGCTTGGCGCCGAGCCCGAATTCCCCCCCATGGAAGGCCCTACTGTCTGAGGCTGGGTCTCCTCAAGGACCATGTCTATCACAGGTGGGGCCTCCAGTTGGCCATCCCCTCCCAGGACATCGCAGGTCCCCTTGGCAGTATTGTCACTAGTCAGGTGGTGTGGGGAGGCACAGGCCTTGACCCCAGCAAGGTTTAAAATTCTTGCCAGCAGGTCTTTTGAGGGAAGCGACCGAAGGGGCCTGGCTTCCCTCTCCCCCCTAAGGGGGTTTGCCCTACCGAGCCGCTTGCACGAGGGGCGGTCGGCAATGGGCTGCCTGCTGGCTTTCTTGGCAGTCCCCTTAGAAAGCAAAGGAGGGACTGCCGCTGGAGATAGGGAGGTGCCTGAAAGCACCTCCAGAGAAGGGGGTGAGGGGGAGTCCCCTACACCCGTAGGCGTAGGAGAGGAGTAAGCCTCCTCTCCGGTTAAAGAGTTATGGAGGGTCCCTTGCGCAAGCACAAGGGGGAGGACCTCCATTTTCTCGGTGGAGCTGCCCGAGGGCGGCTCCGTCGATTTTCTTGGGGAAGTTGGGGGTTGGGTTTTTTGGTTGTTTTTTTCATTCATGGGCATGGTGACCCTCTTTTTATTACCGGACGCAATAGCTCATCACCTCTCGCAGTTGCCCGCACTGCGAGAGGTGCTTACAAGCCCGGCAGAGCCAGGCGCCGCCATTCGGGACCACCCCTCCCGCCTGGTGGCCTGGCAGTCCTTCGGCATGGCGGCTCCACCTTGAACACGGCGTAAAAAATATAGGTTGTGAAGAGGAGAGGAAAAGGGATGTGAGGAAGGTATGGGTGGGGATGAAGCAGGTTGTTAAAAAAAACCCATCCCGAACCGGAGCTGAGGGGTTAGGAAACAATGTCCCCTCCCCCCTCAGCCCCGATCCGGGGTGGTTGGCTTGAGAAGAAGGTCAGCATTCTACCCTGTGAAATTAGAGGCTGACCAGAGAAAGTTGTGGGAGAGGTTGTATGAAAAGCGACGAGGTAGGGGAGAAATCGGGCTATCTGAAGGAAGGAAGAGAGGCTAAGCTGGGGCCGGACGGAGTGCTGGATCCCGTCAGCACGGCGGCCAGGATGGCAAATCGCCGCGCCCCTTACGGGGCCCCGCGGATTGAGAGGAGCCCCGAGTCTTCTTCGTCTTTTTGGTCTTTTTCGTCCTTTTCTTTTTTGGAGAGGAGGGCGGGGAATGAACCCGCTTCTCACCCCCACCGGTAGAAGCCCCCAGGCCAGATGGACCGGCCTCAGGCAGGTCCTTCTCCGAAATGGAGAAGGTCCTGGTGGTCGCAGGGGCATCATCCGGAGGAGATCCCTCCCCTCCTTGTACTGTCTGAGAATCCACAGCCGTTTGATGAGGACCTTGCATAGGGGCGGATTCGGGTTCGGTGCTTGGCGCCGAGCTCGGATTCCCCCCCATGGAAGGCCCTACCTTCTGAGGCTGGTTTTCCTCAAGGACCATGTCTATTACAGGAGGGGCCTCCAGTTGGCCATCCCCTCCCAGGACATCGCAGGTCCTCTTGGCAGCGTCATAAGTCTTTAGTGGGGAGGCACAGGCCTTGACCCCGGCAAGGTTTAATATTTTTGCCAGCAGGTCTTTTGAGGGAAGCGACCGAAGGGGCCTGGCTTCCCTCTCCCCCCTAAGGGGGTTTGCCCTACCGAGCCGCTTGTACGAGGGGCGGTCGGCAATGGGCTGCCTGCTGGCTTTCTTGGCAGTCCCCTTAGAAAGCAAAGAAGGGACTGCCGCTGGAGATAGGGAGGTGCCCGAAAGCACCTCCAGAGAAGGGGGTGAGGGGGAGTCCCCTACACCCGTAGGCGTAGGAGAGGAGTAAGCCTCCTCTCCGGTTAAAGAGGTATGGAGGGTCCCCTGCGCAAGCACAGGGGGGGGGGGACCTCCATCTTTTCTGTGGAGCTGCACGAGGGCGGCTCCGTTGTTTTAGGGGGAATTAAGGGGAGATGTTGTTTTTTTTTTCATCATTGGGCATGGTGACCCTCTTTGTTTTACGGGACGCAATCGCTCACCACCTCTTGCAGTAGCCCGCACTGCAAGAGGTGCTTACATGCCCGGCAGAGCCAGGCGCCGCCATTTGGGACCACCCTTCCCGCCTGGTTGCCTGGCAGTCCTTCGGCATGGCGGCTCCACCTTAGACACGGCGTAAAACAGATAGAATGTGAAGAGGAGAGGAAAAGGGATGTGAGGAAGGTATGGGTGGGGATGAAGCAGGTTGTTAAAAAAAACCCATCCCGAACAGGAGCTGAGGCGTTAGGGAACAATGTCCCCTTCCCCCTCAGCCCCCATCCGGGGTGGTTGGCTTGAGAAGAAGGTCAGCATTCTACCCTGTGAAATTAGAGGCTGACCAGAGAAAGTTGTGGGAGAGGTTGTATGAAAAGCGAAGAGGTAGGGGAGAAATCGGGCTATCTGAAGGAAGGAAGAGAGGCTAAGCTGGGGCCGGACGGAGCGCTGGATCCCGTCAGCACGGCGGCCAGGATGGCAAATCGCCGCGGCCCTTACGGGGAGATGGAGCAAGGGTCTTGAGGGCTTGTACTGAATCATGTTGTGGGCAAGAAGTGACCTCTACTACTAGGGCTACATCATTACGAGACCGCATGCGGCGTGGTTCTGCATAACGTTCATCGAAGTCCTCAGAAAAAAATAAAAAAATATTAAGTTCTCATAGGGAAATGTCAGATTTCGTTTTAAGGACCAAAAAGCAATGGTTATCCAACTCAGAGTCTACCTCTGAATTATTATTATTTTTTTTAATTTTAGAGCCTATCTTGCGACAACCCACTTGAGCATAAATCACCACAATCACGACAGCCTAGCACTAGGCTACTTTAAAATAAGAATATGAAATCACAACAACAATAAAAAGGGAAAATGGCAACAATTAGGAAGCAAGCTTCGGCGTCGGAGGGAGGTCCGCCTCCCCCCGGCGCAGGAGCGTGCGACCTACAAAGAAAACTACAACAAAAATAAAACCTAGATAAATAAAGGGGATAAGGCCGGCCTGCCTCCAAAAGTCTATAAGTCCACCACTTCTGAGCAGCGGCATGAATGCCTTCACATTTGAGCGATACCAACCAGCACGCACCAACTCAGGTAGCTTATCACAGTCGAACATGACAAAGAGCGTATGTGTGGGTCTTGAGGCCCCTTCATGTTTTCTCATCACACGTTTGACCTTGACTACTCCTTGGAAGGACAGATCTCAGGTGATGTCATCTATGTTGTAGTCCACGAGTTCCCTCACATAAACCAATCGTTCCATGAAGTTCATGGTAGAGTGCCGCATCATACTCACCGGCTTATCATCAAGTATCTGAAGGACACTAATCATAGCCACTTCAAAGGGATCCAGCGACTATGCCAGAAGGCTCCTGTCCAAGAAATGGGTCACCTTTGGCTCTCTACCATTTTTTTTTTAAGGGGCTATCTGGCGACTGCCCACTTAGGCATAAGTCACCGTAAAAAAACAGCCTAGTTCTAGGCTACTTTAAAAAATTTGAAAAGGAAACAACAATAAAAGGAAATAACAATAATAATAACAAAACAATAACAACAACTAAACCTAGTTAAATGAAAGGGAGAAGGCCGGCCTCTCCCAAATAGTCAACAAGACCACCAGTCAATGAGCACGCACTCGTCCCGATTACAAAGGACAGGCGGTAGCGACCCCGCCCATCCCGGAACCGGGACAGGTAACGTGCGTGAAGATCACCCAGAATGGGACATTTGACAAGAATGCGCCGAACAGTCTGGGGGACGACGCATTCGTCGCAATAAGGCGGAGGCGAGCGCTCCATCAAATAGCGATGTGTCACACGAGTGTGTCCGATTCGGAGATGACAGAAAGCGACCTGAAGCCGTCGCAGCATTGGGGGATAGGTCCATGGGAACAGTCGCGGCGCAATGGCACGCAACTTTGCCAAGCAGTCCGAAGAGCTGCCCGTATTCCTGCCATGTAGCGGTGTGAGGAAGAGCGAAACGCTGGTCCGATCGCAGAGTCCTCGCGGACTCTTTGGCGCCCTCATCAGCGCGCTCATTCCCCGCAATTCCTACATGTCCAGGAACCCAGCAGAAGATAATCTCGACATCTGCCCGGCTCGCCATAACCGTGGCGTCACGGATATCGCGAACCAGGGGATGCGGGGATTCCAATGCCCCGAGAGCACTCAGGGCGTTTTGTGAGTCGCTATAAATCACAATCCGGTCTCCGAACCTGGCGCGTCGCGTAATCTCCCGTACCGAGTTGTGTATTGCCACCAGCTCGGCCGTGAAGACAGACGCAGCGCCTGGCAAAGCCCCGCTGACTTCAAACAGAGGCTCCGCCCTGTGCACTTTTCGTCTTTGTCATAGTAAGGGGCTCCGCACCCGTGGGGGTAGAGGGGCCGGATGTGCCGATCTTGGCTTGGTCGCTTGACAAAGTGACAGCAGACCCATTCGTCCCCGTTGCCCCCGCGGATGGAGAGGATCCCCGAGTATTTTTAGTCTTTCTTGTCTCTTTCTTCTTTTTAGGAGAGGAGGGCGGGGAATGAACCCGCTTCTCACCTCCACTGACAGAAGCCCCTAGGCCAGATGGACCGGCCTCAGCCAGGTCCCTCCCCTCCTTGTACTGCCTTGGAGCCCTCAGCCGTTTGAGAAGGACCTTGCATAGGGGCGGATTCGGGTTCGGTGCCCTGCGCCGAGCCCGGATTCCCTCCCCCATGGAAGGCCCTAACGTCTGAGGCTGGGTTTGCTCAAGGACCATGTCTATCACAGGAGGGGCCTCCAGTTGGCCATCCCCTCCCAGGATATTGCAGGTCCCCTTGGCAGCGTCACCAGTCTTTTGTGGGGAAGCACAGGCCTTGACCCCGGCAAGGTTTAATATTCTTGCCAGCAGGTCTTACCCCTAAGGGGGGTTGCCCTACCGAGCCGCTTACACGAGGGGCGGTCGGCAATGGGCTGCCTGCTGGCTTTCATGGCAGTCCCCTTAGAAAGAAAAGGAGGGACTGCCGCTGGAATTAGGGAGGTGCCCGAAAGCACCTCCAGAGAAGGGGGTGAGGGGGAGTCCCCTTTACCCGTAGGTGTAGGAGAGGAGTAAGCCTCCTCTCAGGTTAAAGAAATATGGAGGGTCCCCTGGGCAAGCACAGGGAAGGGGACCTCCATTTTTTCGGTGGAGCTGCCCGAGGCCAGCTCCATTGATGAGCAAGGGGAAATTAGAGGGAGATTTTTTATTAACATCATTGGGTATGGTGACCCTAAATTTTCTGCGGGACGCAATAGCTCACCACCTCTCACAGTTGCCCGCACTGCAAGAGGTGCTTACAGGGCTCTAGGGCCAGGCGCCGCCATTTGGGACCACCCCTCCCGCCTGGTGGCCTGGCAGTCCATCGGCATGGCGGCTCCACCTTGAACACGGCATAAAAGGATAGATTGTGAAGAGGAGTGGAAAAGGGATGTGAGGAAGGTATGGGTGGGGATGAAGCAGGTTGTTAAAAAAAACATCCCAAACCTGAGCTCAGGGGTTAAGGAACGTTGTCCCCTCCCCCCTCAGCCCCGATCCGGGACGGTTGGCTTAAAAGAAGGTCAGAATCTACCCTGTGAAATTATAGGCTGACCAGAGAAAGTTGTGGGAGAGGTTGTATGAAAAGAGAGGAAACAAGTGTTTTGAAGGAAGGAAGAGAGGCTAAGCTGGGGCCGGATGGGGTGCCGAGTCCCGTCAGCACGGCGACCAGGATGGCAAATCGACGCGCCCCTTATGGGGTGGCTCTCTACCAATAGGCTAGCTAATGCTCTCCTCTGATGGATTATGTTGCCCTTCGCCAACATGTTGCCATCAGTGAAGTGAATAACTAGAAAGCATTTAAAGCCAGTGGCTCGAAAATGCCAGGCAGTCTCTCAATGAGGGGTTTTGAGTTAATGGAGGCTCTGCTCAGTGAACTTGCGACTTTGGTCTTGGTCTGGGCCTCCCCACCCAGTGTAGATCGGGACCAGAAGTGCAGATCTTGGCCTGATCGCTGGCCGAAACAGCAGCGGACCTGTCTGTGCACATAGCTCCCAGAAAGGGAGAGGAACTTTTGATTTTCTTTGTCTTTTTCCTATTCATTTTATGAGAGGATGGTAGGGGATGAAACCACTTCTCTCCTCCACCAGAAGGAGCCCTTAGGCTCATCAAGATTCTTCCATGAAATGGAGGTCTTACCTGTCAAAAGGGCACCAGACAGGGAAAGAGGTCCTTCCTTTCCTTGTGGACTCAGGGCCCAAGCCTGGGTTCAATCCCATTGAAGATCCTGCCATCTAGGGCTGGGTTACCTTCGGAACCATGTGCTACCCCCACCCCCAAGACATCATGAATCCCATTTGATGTTCATTTTGTCAAGGAAGAGAGGCGGGCAGGTATATTGACCCCCTGTAGAATCTAAATCGATGACTGCAGGACATTAGGGGGTACAGACCAACAAACCCTGCCATCTCTTGCCCCTCCCCTAAGGAGGTTGGCCCTATCGAAGCCGCTCCCAATAGTCAATTTTAGGTTGCCGGCTTGCTCTCCTGGAGTCCCCTTTGGAAGTAAGAGAGGGCTGGAAAACATGAATTCACCAAAGGGTGCCTCCAGAGAAGGGGGTGAGGGGGAGTCGAGTGATGGGGAAGCCACCTCATCCATGGATATGAGAGGATTTTTAATTTTTTTTTTAAGGGGCTATCTGGTGACTGCCCACTTGGGCATAAGTCGCCGCAAACAAACAGCCCAGTTCTAGACTACTTTAAAATAAAATTTTTAACAGAAACAACAATAAAAAGGGGATAACAATCAGGGAGCAAGTTCCAGCATCGAGGGAAAGTCCCCCTCCCCCTGGCGTAGGAGCATGCGACCTACAAAAAAAAAAAACAATAACAAAAAAGTTAAATACAAGGGAGAAGGCCGGCCTTTCCCAAGGGATGGATATGAGAGGAGTCAACCTCCTTTAAGTAGGTGGGGAGAGGGCTGAGAAAGCACAGGGGGCTACCACATTTTCAGAGGGAGAGCTGTCCGAGGACAGCTCCAAAGATGGCAAAGGAGAAGACCCTTTGTCGCATGGATATAGTGAGAGTAGAGCCCCTCCACCATTCCAAGTTGTGCCTTGTTTTACCTAGTCCTCCTCAACACCTACTAGATAGGATGAGGCTGCATTTGGACACAGATCTCCATGTGCCTGCAGTTGCCCACTATTTCTTTCTGTTGTAGTCATGATGGTCAGTAAAGAATAAAATGCAATGAAAGTAGATAAAATGGCCACCCAATGCATTGGGAGGTTAAGAGAAAAGTCTTCAGAACATCAAAAAATTACCGAGTGTGATCATTTACATATCTTCCTCCCCCTCTGGGTGCTTTTCTTTCTTCAGGGGTTGGTCATCTTGTTTTGGCTGATACTCAAATCATCCCTCGCTGCCATTTTTGTGATGGGGACCAATCGGTTGCGCACCTTCTACTAGAATACACTCATTTTGCCATCTCTCCAATCGTCCTGTTCCCCCCCCTCCCTTTAAACTATCCCTCGCCCTCACCCATCTTCGATTCATTTTGGCAGAGGAATCTTTTACACCCTCATTTTAAAGTTTTTTATCACATAGTGGTATTCTCCTTTGTTTTATCTGAACTGCCATTTAGAATCCATTTGGATTGGGCAGCAACCGAACTGGTTCCTTACTTTAAACCTCATTTACACTTACTCAGCCTAAGATGTCATTGTCAACCTGCCCCAATATTCAGGCCCAATTGTCATAGAGCTTTGACCTTCAGGATGGTGCTGGTGTAACCACCTTGAATGTGTAGTGGAGGAATGTGAGCAGAGTCGACAGTCCAGCACACCCCGTATCTAATACTTGTGTAAGAAGATGAAATGGCCTAAGCAACCAGAACCTCTGTGGATAGAAGAGCAATTTGGAAGGTGGTAGGCAGTTATGTAATCAAGAGTAGTAGAGATAGGCAGGTCCACTAACAAGTAGGGTGGGTGATCACCTATTATCATCATACTCTAGGACTAAGTTATGGTGGGATGGTGTGCAATCTACCTAGGCACCCTATTTAGTGAACCGAATAAGGCACTAACGCACCCTCCCAGGTTGAGAGAATGGTCAGAGAAAAAAAAGAGAATGTTGAGAGGAAATAAGGAGGAAGAACAACAACTTCCCATGGCCTAGGCAGAGTTCAATACCCAGTGTAACAGGCTACACTGGGTAGGTCCCTGGGGTGGAATGGAGGAGAGTTAGTACAAAAATTAGATGTTAGCAAAGGAAGGAGGAAAGGCTAAACTGGGGCGGACGGGGTGGAGAGTCACAACAGCACCACGGACAGAGAAACACATCAGCCTGCCCCTTAAGGGACATGAAGAGGGAGCCAAAGGAAGAGTAGGGAAAGTGATAGAGTAAAAAAGGGTGGATGGGAAGATGATGGTATGGTGGGAGAGTTGGTACAGAAATAAGAGGTAGGAGTTTGCGGAAGGGAAGGCTAAGCTGGGGCCAGACGGGATGCTGAGTCTCGAAAACACATCACCATGTACCATTACAGGCAGCTGGAAAGGGTCCACCACATTTACCAGAAGGGTTGGGTACAAGAAATGGGAGAGCTACCATTCTCTACCTACAACCTTAACTAATTCCTGATGGTGATAAGAACATATCCTGAGGACAGAATCCCCATCAGGAGATCAATCAAGAATGGTTTGAAGCTGGTGGGCTCGAAGACATCAGGCAGCCTCTCGATGAAGGGGCCAAGAAATCACCAATGCTCCACTTATCTCACTGCCTGAAGGTGCCTCGGGGGCAGACATACCAATCATGGCCGTCACCTGCCAAAACAGCAGGGTACCCATCCATCCTCATAAACCCTGGTCTTCTTTTTATAAGAGGGCGGAGTGAGTCCTTTTCACTCCCTGAAAGGGGTCCCAAGGCTCGATGTGCCAGCCTCAGTCATATCCTTCTCCAAAATAGAGGTCTTAGCCAGCCAGTGGGCCCCAACCCATGGAGGAAGTACCTCCTCTTCTTGTGAGTCCTTGGGGTCTCATATAGCCTCAGGAGGATCTTGCACAGGGGTGGATTTTGAATCGGAGTTGTCTTCCACCTATCTTGGAAAACCCTTATGGAGGCTGGATGGAGGGGTATTTCCATCTTAGTTGGAGATGAGAGAGCTCTCCCATGCCTACACAGGCAGAATCATCGTTTCCATAGAAATTTAGATGTTACCTCAACCCCCATCATATGGAAGGTCTCCATGATACTATTTATAGCACCATACATTATCATAGTCCTTGTCCAAATAAAAACGTGTCATAGTAGTATTTGTCAGTCTTCGACTGACCTTCGAACAGGTAGCACGTGTTTCGTAGAGCTCTCAGAATATTTTGATTATTTGATATACTTTGGTGTGTGACATAAACATAAATATTAAGTTATAAGATCATATATTTGGTTAATATAACAAAGTTAAATTGTGGTTATTTTGTATAAATTGTGGTTATTTTGTTTTGGTGAGAAAGTGACTTTTGTTTACTTCGGGGCCATCTTGATTAGCAGTTTTTAAACTTGCGCGCACAAATTGGGGTCAAATTCTTGTTGTTTGTAAGTTTTTGTTTCTATTATTGTTCTTGTTTAAGTATGGCTGACTGTTTGGATGTAGAGAGTATGCCTTTTGAAAGTAGTGTGTATGTAGTGTGCGATGTCTGTGGTGTAGAGAGGAGAGTGAATGTGTCTGAGTGCCGTGTATGTGCTTTGACTGAGGAGGTGAGTCGATTACGTGCGGAATGCTTGAGACTGAACGATTTAGTGTCTGAAGTGAGAAGAGATGCAAGTGTACGTTTGAAGAGTCAGATTGGGACCAGGAGGGAGGAAGTTAGGCCTAGAACAGGGACTGGAGAGAAAGCAGTAAGTGAAGTAAGTGATGATGAGTGGTGGGTGAAAGTGAACAGAATAGATAAGTTAGGACAGGTTAGGTGTGTGAATGAGAGGGACATGGAACCTGTTAGGCTAACTAACAGATTTGATGCCCTGAGAGAGGAAGAATTTGAAAGAGATTTGTCTGGTGTGGCCGTGCCTGAGAGTAGAATAGGAGGTCGAGTGAGTGAGAGCAGGAGGGAGGGTAATACTAGGCCTAGAGAGAATAGGAGAATGACTGAGGTGATTGTGATGGGTGACTCTCAGATTAGGTATTTAGATAGGAAGTTGAATGAAAGTAAATGGAAGGGAGTGAGAGTTTGTCTGCCGGGTGCTGGTGTAAATGATGTGTGTGAGAGGGAAGCAGTTGTGATTACACATGTCGGAGTAAACGATGTAAAGAAGGTGGGTACTTGTGAGTTACGACAGCAGTATAAAAGGCTGATTGAAAGGATGTGTGAAAGTAGAGTAAAAGGCGTTGTTTCAGGTGTGCTTCCCAGAATGGATGTGGGGATGGAATGGTTGTCTCGTGCAATGGGGTTGAATGAATATGTGAAAGGTTTGTGCGAGGAGTCAGGATTGGTATTTGTAGATGTTTGGAGTGGGTTTTATGGGAATAAGGGTTTGTATGCGATGGATGGACTCCATCTGAGCCGAGATGGGGTTGAGGTTTTGTGGCGGGAATTAGATAGTGTTATTAGGTCTTTAGAGGCGGGAAACTAGGTTTTGATAGTGGTCAGGGAAATTTAATGGCTCAAAGTGAGGCAGGGAAAGGAAGCAAACACAGATTTGTAGAAGGTAGGCAGGCTAATGGAAGTGCTTTAGGGTTAAACTACTTGAGTAGTGATAGTGGTCAGGGAAATACAAGAGTACAGGGTCGGGGAAAGAGAGAAAGGAGATGCAGAGGAGATAGGCCCTCAGGTGCTTCAGGGATAGGTGGGCTGAGTTGTCTTTACACAAATGCTCGTAGTCTTAGAAATAAGAAGGATGAATTACTTAGTTATATCATTCATGAAGATATAGATATAATATGTATAGTTGAATCATGGGTTAATGAAAATATATTTAATGATAATGTCAGTGAATTTGAACTAGAGGGTTATACTATGTACATTAGTCAAAGGAGAGATAGGACTGGTGGTGGGTTGATTATTTATATCAGAAATAGCATTTCTTCAAATCTAAATAACTCTATAAAGCAAGGAGAAGGTGAATCATTATGGATAGATATTAAGGTTGGTAAAAATAGGAAAATACACTTGGGAGCTTTTTATAGACCACCAGGACAGACTGATTGTATCGATGAGTTAATGATTAGGGAAATAAGTAAAGGATGCAAAGAAGATACAGTTATTCTTGGTGACTTTAATTTAACTTCTGTAGACTGGGAAAATATGATAGGAAGAGATAGAGCAAGTTGTAAGTTTATGGAGTGTTTTGAGGATAACTTTTTGATCCAATTTGTTAATAAGCCAACAAGGGGTGCCAATATATTAGATCTAATTCTTTCAAATGATGATCACTTAGTTCAAGGATTGAGTGTAGGGGAATCATTGGGAAACAGTGATCATCAGATGGTTCGGTTTAATTTGCAAATAGTTAAGGGTAGAACAACGACAAACTCCACGAAAATTCCAAATTTTTATAGGGGAGATTACGATAAATTACGCAGCATGCTAAATCAGATTAGGTGGGATATAGAATTCCATGGAAAGAATACTTATGAGATGTGGGATATTTTTAAGACTATATTAAACATGGTTCAGGAACAGTGTATTCCGATGAAGTCTATTAGGAAGAAATGTAGGAAACCATTATGGTGGAACCAAGAAATAGCTAATAAAGTTTCAGAGAAAAAAAGGGCATACCAGAGATTACAAAGTGAGAGTAGTTTAGATAATTTAAACCATTATAGGTCAACCAGAAATGAACTAAATAAGATTATTAAGAAGACCAAAAGGACAGCAGAAATTAATTTAGCTAAAAATAATAATAAAGATCCTAAAAAATTCTTTAGCTATTATAGAATCAATAATCAATCTAACAGTGATAAAATAGGGCCTATTAAATATGAAGGGGTTTTGAAAGAATCTGATGAGGAAATAGTAGAGGTCCTTAATGATCATTTTGCTTCAGTATTCACAGAAGAGAAACCAGTTAGATTAATTGATGATAATTCTAGGTCAAGGGAAGTAGTGATAAATTCTATTAATATAGACAGAGAAGAAATTAAAGGGCTTATAATTCAGTTAAATACTAGTAAGGCATCTGGCCCTGACAACATTCATTCTAGGATACTCAAAGAAGGTGTAGAAAGTATTGCAGTAGCTCTCGAGAAGATATTTATTAGATCACTAGAGTCTGGAGAAATACCAAATGATTGGAAATTGGCAAATGTAGTGCCAATTTTTAAAAAGGGAAGCAAAGAGGACCCAAATAACTTTAGACCAGTAAGCTTAACTTCTATAGTCTGTAAAATTCTTGAGAAGATGGTTAAGAAGGGAATTTCTGATCATCTAGAGAGTAGCAGGTTAATTAATGATGCTCAGCATGGTTTTAGAAAAGATAGATCGTGTTTAACTAATTTACTGGATTTTATGGATTATGTAACTAAAGAATTAGATAGGGGTGAGAAAGTTGATGTGATCTACTTAGATTTCAGCAAAGCTTTTGATAAGGTTCCACATAGAAGACTAGTTCATAAATTAAAGCTGCATGGGATATGTGGGAACGTTTTAAATTGGATAACTGAATGGCTGAAAAATAGGAAACAGAGAGTTGTACTGAATGGAGTGAGGTCAGAGTGGAGGAATGTTATTAGTGGCGTACCTCAGGGATCAGTTTTAGGCCCTTTATTATTTATAATCTATGTAAATGATCTTGGGCAAGGTGTAAATAGCAAAGTGTCAATTTTTGCTGATGACACTAAATTGGCAGCTGTAGTCAAAGAGGTTGAGGGTAGCTTTAAAGTGCAGGGTGACTTAGATAAGCTGTTAGCTTGGGCTCAGAAGTGGCAGATGACTTTTAACCTCAATAAATGCAAAGTTATTAACATGGGGAGAGATAATAGGGAATTTAGCTATGAGATGGATGGATATTGGCTTAATTCAGTTGAAGATGAGAAAGACTTAGGAGTGGTAGTAGATAGGTCACTGAAATTTTCAAAGCAGTGTATTGAGGCAAAAAATAGAGCAAATAGGGTGCTAGGTTACATTAAAAGAAATGTTAGCTACAAGAGTAAGGAGGTCATCCTTAAACTATACAACTCTTATGTCAGGCCACATTTAGAGTACTGTATACAGGCATGGTCACCACATTTTAGACATGATATAAACTTATTAGAGTCAGTACAAAGGAGGGCAACAAAAATAATACCATCCCTGAAGCACCTTGAATATGAAGATAGACTGAGGGTATTAAATATGTTTTCATTTGAAAGAAGGTGTGTGAGGGGAGATATGATTGAGCTTTTTAAAATCTTTTCTGGGATGGATAAATTAGATTTCAGCAAGTTATTTGAGTTAGAAGGTAGTAATAGAACTAGAGGCCACCACTTAAAGATTAAAAAACAGAGGTGCAGACTGGATGTTAGAAAATATTTTTTCACTAACAGAGTGGTGGATTATTGGAATAGTTTGCCACCTGAGACTGTAGACAGCCCAAACTTGAATGTTTTCAAGCGCAGATTGGATGATTATATGGGGATGGAGGGTTAATTTCTTACTTTTTAGTATGTGGATATGTTTCTTGACTCATTCCTGTGGATGCAGTTTCTTTTTATTGTATATTTTGGGGGATTTTGATTTTGTTTTTGACACACTCCTATGGAGGCTTTAAATTATATATTGTAGATGCATGGTTGGACATTCCTATGGATTGTTAAATTGTATATTGTAGCTGCATGATCTGACAAAATCCTATGGATGCATTATATGGGTGGGATTTGATGGATACGGATGACCTTTGATAGGCCCTTGTGGCTTTTGTCATCCGTTAAATTATGTTATGTTATGTTAAATAGCATTTTCTATGAGGCAGGGAGCCTCCATTGTCTAAAAAATAAGTAGGACTAACAAACAATTTCTCATTCAATTTGCACATGCACAAAGTTAGAGAAATTGGCCTGAAACCAGCCATGGGCAAAGGGATCTCTACCCAGTTTGCCCAAAGCAAACGCAGTGGCCATTTGCCAAGAATCTGGGAGGGTGCCGTCTGTCCAAATACTTTTGAATAATGCTAACTAAAAGATCATGTCTCATCACCCATGTATTGAAGCATGGCATAAAGGATATTATCTGGACCATGGGTGGTATTTGTGCACAAAGAGAGAGCAGAGTGAAAGTGTAAACAGGTCATTGAGCCTAGCAAACTAGGCCTAGGTCTTCCCTATTTGTAAGTCCCTAGAAGAAATACTGCTCTTCCAAGTACCAGGTGTGTCTACAAAGGGTATCCATTTTGGGGATTTAATCTTAGAGAAAATAAAGGTGATATTCATAGAAAAAAAGTGTGCATAGATGGGAAGGGTGAATGTACCAGCTTCCTGAGGCCCCATCAGAGTTCAATTCAACCACTAAGTGAGGCCTTCATTATTGGCACTTGGACAGGAGGGTGTACCATTCATCCAGGTTCCAGATGTAAGAGTCAAGGCAGGGCACCCACCAGCAGACAACTTTGTATTGAACTTAAATGGTTTGGAGTTGTGATCAAACAAAGGAATTGTGGTAGGAATAATTCTGTGTTCCAATATTTTATTAAATGTTGATACACATTTATAAACTACTAAAAGTCTGAGAATGTTTGCTCATCTTTAATTAAGTATAGCAAAAAGTGCATAAAAGTAGAATATTAAAAAAACAAAAAAATAAATACTGAATAAAATAATTTAATAATGGAAAGAATAACATTTTTTTTTAATGATGCCAAATGATACCTAGTCTTTTTCATATTCTTATTTTAAACTTTAAAATTCATTTAATTTTTCAAGTCTATAGAAAATGGCAGTTGTATATTGTAATTAGGTCAAATTTAATGAAACTACTTGTACTTCAATTATAGTTCTTAGATGAGGAATAGGTTCATCAACTATTCTTTCCATAGATACAAAAATAAAAATCATATTAAATAAATTCTATATAAAGGGACAGCATGGAAAAAAAAAATATAAAAAATATTATCAGGTATGAATTAAAGCATAGAAGAATATATAACTAACATAAATAAAAAAAGGACCTGAAAAACAAATGTTATAATAAAGATAACCATGATTTTGATACAAAAAATTTATAAAAGAACATGTTCAAAGAAAAACAATGAGTATATAAAATTAATACAATTACAAAAGATTAGAATAATAATAAGCCATTGTTTAAAAGTAGAAGCAATATACTAAACCAAATTAGCAAAAAGAATGAATAAAAGGTGATCCTAAATGTAATTATGTTCAGAAGATTCTTTTAAAGATATAAAGGCCAAAGAAAAGAGAAAAATATATAGAAAAAAAGCATGTGAGAAATGATACCATTATAAAAAAAAGAATATGAATATAATAATTCATAAGAGAACTACAGAAAGCAATAAAACCTACCTAAGTAAAATTAAAGCTATAAAGAAAATAACCAAGCTAAGCACAATGCTATATTTTTAAATGAAAGATATGTATGTATATATATTCTTGGATGAGCTGAAGAAAATGAACTTTACTTTCTTTTAAAAAATTACCTGTTTGAATGTGTCACTTAGGGATATGAAACATGAATGTAATTATATAAAGGTAACTCCTGATGAACTCAACAATCAAAGAGGAGAGGCTTCGCTACTTCTCCTTACAGGCAGATTTTTTTTTTTTTTTTTTTAAGAGCTCATCTGGCGACTGCCTACTTGGGCATTAGTCGCCGTATTCCTTATAAGAGGAACTTGAGATTAGCAGGCAGACCATCAGTCTTTAGCAAAGAGCCTATCTGGCTTTGGCAATGGCCTATTGATCTAAACATATTTTTTTAAAGTTTTCACTATTTATCATCATCATCATTAACTCTATAATTGTATAATGGAATTTTGAAGATGGGTGAAAAATTAATGGGTTTTTTTCCTTAGTGGCCAAATGACTTATATTTTTTTTTAGCAAAATTATTTCTAATAATTGTTTTATAATATCAAAAAACCAAATGGTGAAGTTCAGAAATAAATATAAGTATCAAAATTCTATGAATTTTTTAAAACCCAAAGAATTACAAATGGTAAAGTTCAGAAGATTTATTTTTATATATCTTCTATAACTCTATATATTTTAGCAACGTGATATTTTGAAAGGGGGAAAATTTAGTTTAGAGTTCCTTTTTAAAATTATTATAAGGGCGAAGTTCAAAAAATTTATAAAAATTTAACCATGGCTGCTTTTTTTTTAAGATTTTAAATATTAATCTTAGTAGCGAAGTGCAAGCTTCCCCCATAGGGGGGAGTGGCAAAGCCAGTCTCCTAATAATTTATTCTTGTCACTTCACTAACTCTATAATTTAAGAAGGGGATTTTTTTGAGTATTTGAATAATAATTTCATCTTAGTTTGGTTATGACATATTTTCTTATCAAAGTTATTTCTAATAATTCTTTTCTAATATCAAAAAAACAAATGGTAAAGTTCAGAAATAAATATAAGTATGAAAATTTTGTGAATTTTAAAAACCCAAAGAATTACAAATGGTGAAGTTTAAAAAATTTATTTTTATATATCTTCTATAACTATATTTTAACAACGTGATATTTTGAAAGGAGGGAAATTTAGTTTAGAGTTCTTTTTTTAAATTATTATAATTGGCGAAGTTCAGAAAATTTATACAAATTTAACCATGGCTACTTTTTAATCTTAGTAGCGAAGCACAAGGCCCCCCCTCCTCCTATAGAGAGGCGTAGTGAAGCCATTACCTGGTTCTATTTATTTTTAAAATGGCTGATTTTTCAGGCCTAAAGACCACTAAAAGAGTTTTATTGGAAGTCTTTTTAAAAAGGAAGAACAATCCTCAGGACTATTTTTTTTATTTAAATTTACCCTAATAATTTTAATTTGCTTTATTTGTTTTTAGGGTCAAATAGCTATTTCCTTCTGATAAAGATTAAAATTGAAAATCTATTTTAAAAATAACAGAAAAAAACTTTGGAATAGACAAAAAATAAAATAAAAAAGCAACCATGCCTAAGTTTTCATCAATTTTCTGAACTTCACCATTTGTAATTCTTTTTTATTTAAAAAATTCCTAAAACATTGGATACTCATATTTATTTCTGAACTTCACCATTTTGTTTTGTTTTTAACTTTAGAGGAACTCTTGCAATGAACTTGGATAAAAACCTAAAATAGAACAAGGTCACAACCGAACTAAGAAAAAAATAAATTACCCCCACCACTCCAAAAAATTCTTCTTACAATATAGCGTTAGGGATAAATATTTATAACAAAATAAATCATTCCATATGCTAATAAAATCTGTAAGAATTCTTCATAAACTCTGAATAGTCATTGGAGTGCAAGATCCCTGTATAGTTGAGTGTGTTCATCATGGCTGTTGACCTAGAGGAGGGAGCCTATCCAGGGGGAGGGGGGAGGACAACATAAGTTGGCTTACATTAGGCCCATCCCTTAAGCAAGAAGCCTCAATGAAATCCACTAACCAGACAAGTTCTCCGAGAGATCCAACACTCCATGTATCTGCAGGTTATATATCAGTTGTACTTGTGTTAAGCATGTTGTAAATGTGTTGAAGTGTGTCTGGTTCTCGGTGGCAATGACAGCAGAGGTCTGTATAGCAAGACCAGAGCAATGTTGTTTATAGTTCCCTGTGAACAGGTTGCATCTCTGCTCCTTTAGACCACTTGGGAGATTAAGAGAGAAAACCTTTGATCATACAGCCTGTGCTGTAGGATCAACATTACCACAATTAAGTGATGCTGTGCCTTCTGTGAGACTGTCTTACAATAAAAGCGTTTTCTGTTTTTCTATCATAGAGCAAAGTGATACTTGGAGATACCTTCATTATATTCAGTACACTCACTTTAGGGTGCTACATTCTAGCCCTTCTCTCTTTTCCTAAGCTCATTGGTTATCTTTGCTAGTCTTCTTTTCTTAAACTGATTATCTTTGCTAAGTTTCTCTTCCTAAATTGATTGGTTAACTTTGCTAGGTTTCTTTTCCTAAACAAATTGGTTGCCTTTGCTTAAACTGATTGGTTAACTTTGCTAGGCATCTTTACTTATCTCTATTTAATGTTGGGGTGAGCTTAATCTTTGAGTGCAAATGTTGGATTGTATTTATCAGGGAACTAATTCCTTAAATGTTCAAGTTTTCCTGATTGTGGCCAGGTTTTCTTTTAATTGAGTTTTAGATCCCCTTGGTTGGTGGTGGCTACAATGTGAACAGCAACCTTGACCAGCTTACACAGTGACTAAGAGAGTTTTGAGGTGCATTTTGTAGCTTGGCAAAATAATTGACGTTGGTTTATTGGTTGATCATTCTGCAATATTCTCCTGCCTTTGTTCTTATGGTTAGTCTCAACTGCTTCCTTATGGTTGCTCTCAACACTTTATAAATTCTGATATAAGAGTAGTTCACCTGTTTCACCACCCCAAATGTCTAATCCCTTCTTTTCCACAGTGGCTGGGATGATCAAGGACGGAGTGATTGTGACTAGAGTGGGGGACCCAATGTACTTCCATTGTGCCTCCCATTCATCTCTGTCTCCTCCTACAGGCATATTTTGCAGCACATGTTGAGATAGAATATTAAAATTAATTGAGAGACGATACTTTGGGATAAAATTGGATTTGCTAAGTGAAGAAGTTGTCCGAACTGGTGTAAACAAGAAAACGGAGCTGGATAAAAGACGAGATGAGAGCAGTCTGTGAGAGTGGGTGTGGTTGTGCGTGTTTGAGCATTGCAGTGAATCTTTGACTGAAATGCTTTCTTTTCAGCTTCTTGGGACTTGACAAGCAATAGTGGAACTGTTCTACCTCCAATTTTCCTGTAAGATTGAAGTGCTCCACCCAAGTCCTATTCACTGAACTATATGGAGTAACCGTGAAATCCACTGAGTCCCATTTTCCAGAACCATATGGGATTCCTTAGGCTGCAACACCACCTATTATAGTGTCCTATCTGCCCACAATTACCACATGATCCAGTCCTACTAATGTTACTCCATCCACCTTCTATATAATCCCATACCAAGTGCCCCTTACTTCCACATCAGTAACATACTCTTTCTCTCGCAAATCTACAATCTTTTATCATGTACCCAGACTGCCCAAGGCCAAAACAACTTCCAAGCAATCAACAAGATCCAGCCCTCATGTGCCCAACTTTCTTACATCACAGACACCTTGGCTCATTCCCTCCAGATCTGCTACCATTCTTTCCATTCATGTAACTACCCCTCCTACTATTTTGACTCATATGCCAAATATTTCAACTTCTATTCTCACTGCACTTGCAGCCAACATATATCCTGTTGTTCATCCTGACCATAGTAACTTTCCAAAAACTTAGATATCATCTTGACAGGGTTCTCTCCAGCAATGCATCCTGGTATGACCAGAACTGGGGCAACTTACTTTTCTTTTCCTCCGGTTGAGTGCTGTATATATGGAGGCTTTGTCCCTTCCATAATCCTCAAACTCACGATCTTCCACAATTTCAAGCACATTCTCACACAACAATCACTCCCATCCATTTTATCTTTTCTTTCATCAAATCCTTATTTTCATTTATTTCCTGATCACTAAACATTGCTCTCATCAGACTCTAAATGATGCGCATACAAATCAACCCTTTCATTTTTTCCTTCTCACTTCCTCAAATGCACTCACTTTCTTGTACAGTAAACCCTCGATATAATGAACTATATGGGGCGGGGGATCATTCATTAAAGCCAAAAGTTTGTTAAACCCAATGGTCGTTAAAAGCGATGGAAATAATGAACCAAGTTCGTTAATCTGTATATGTAAATATATATATAAAGACTGTATTGCATGGATATGTAATACGTATATAATTACTAATATTACTAATAAAGTTAAGTGGACTACACAACACAGTATTGATACGAACCTTGCACTGTAGGAGACATGTGACATACCAAACCTCACTCAGGCTGGTCAGAACAACACTCACAGGCAAGGGAGGGGCGAATAAACACAGGACTGGTAAGGCGAGGCCTTATTTGGTATACTACTAGTGTATATACATATGTAATTAAAAACTTTAAAAAATCTGTGGTAGAGGACACACACACACTCATTCACACACATACACACACACACTTTATACTTCATCATCTGAGGTGTCAAAAATGTTTTTAGGTAGCTCTGGTGTGATAGGTGGTATAGGAAAAGTTGTGCTGCTGCTGCTGGGTAGGCTGATAGATGATACAGATGATGCAGAAACATTGGAGGTCTCTGAGTCAGCCCTCTGCCTCTTGCCAAGGGTGAGGGGACAGGCTTGAAGAAGGCAGAGATATTCTTCTGCACCGTCTTCTCCAGCCAGTGAGTGGATGTGCCGCGGCGTGTAATGCTTGCCTGATTAACACGATGCGATGACCAAACCAACCATCAGATTTAACAAACTTCGTTCATTAAACACAATGTAGTTCGGCCAGGAAATTTGGTTTGTTATATCCAAAATTTGTTATATCGAGGATTTACTGTATTTCACACTTGTCTTCATTCTCTTGAATTGTTCTATTATTCTTTCTTTCATTACTTCCCATTTAAACTCACCCATACTTGTAATTGTCTTATAAAATTTGTTTATATGTCCATCTAAACCCATTTTTTCATCTGGAACCTAGTACTCTCTCCTAATTTTATCCTTATAGTTACCCTCAACAGCTTCCTTATCTTCTCATAATCCTGCCTTTACCCTTATAGTTGCCCTCAACAACTTCTTTATCTTCTCTTTTCTTTTTCTAGCCCTGCCTCTACCTTATGGTAGATAGCCATTGTTCCTATTGCTCATGCTGATGAAAGCTTTTCATTATTCCAAGTCACTCATGGCAAGGATATTTTCCTCCTGTTGGTTTTCCTTTGTGCTACATGGATTACAGTAAGATATGGGCAGAAACTACATCAGAATGTTTCTCAGTCTACCAGACATACTCTTGTGCTGTTTATGTGAAGGTAGAACTCTTCACAATATGATGTTTAAAGTAAGGAACCAGTTGGGTTGCTGCCTAATCCAAGTGGATTCTAAATTGTAGCTCAGGTAAAATTAGTTATAAAATGGGGATAAGACCACTTTGTGATATTTTTTTAAAAATGAGGGTTTAAAAGATTCCTCTGCCAAAAATGACTTGAAGATGGGAGAAGCGAGGGATAGTAAAAAAAGGGTGAGGAAACAGGGAGACCGGAGGGGCAAAATGAGTGCATTCTAGTAGAAGGTGGGCATCCGATTGGTCCCCAACACAAAAATTGCAGCAATGGCTGATTTGAGTATCAGCCGAAACAAGATGGCCGTGAGTAAGTCTTGTATGGCTGATGTAAACTCGGCAAAGGGCTACCTCTAAGGACCATAGTCTTTGAAGGCTTGAAGGCTAAGTGTAGACAGACTTTTTGATTTTATCTCATTTAAATGATGAACACCCATTCATTCTGCCATTTCTTATAGAAGGAAAGAAATCTCAAAAAGACAGAGCAGTGTTCTTTGGGGACACAGAATAGGCTGAGTGTGCCAGCTGATCATCCCTCTCATTGCCTAGGACCCCTACAAGCACAGGGACCCAACAAAATAAAATTCTATATCAGGACACATTCTAGACCAGCCAGTTGCAGATTTCTGTGACTAATGGATAGGAAGCATTAAAGGACTGAATTGACTGGAAAACACAGCTTGAGTTAGAGAAAATAATGAAATCGTTAAAAGGTAAAATTTAGATCAGTCTAAAAGCTAAAAGGATGGCTGAAAGTTCAGCAGTAAAAATAGAAGCTGCCAGCAACAAAGATAAAGTTAGAAACTCTCCTGAGTAGGTGGCTGCGGCACCCATGCCATTGTCTGACTTGGAACCATCCATATATATTGGGCAGTATTGTATGTGTTAGGTTGCATGCTCTAGGAACATGCTCTTAAGGATGCAGGGGTCCATGGATGATTTGTCCAGGCTCCACATGCTGGTACAGACTGTGGGAGGTGGAGCACATCAACTAGGGATCAGCGATGATGAAAGGCAAGGACTCTTAGAGCACTCAGGTTGGAGAGATGGACAGGGTAAGGATGGCAACCTATCAAATGCTGCCATTGACTCGGCAGCATACAGGCATCTGTAGGCCTCTGATACAGGGGCCTACTGTATATGACAGAGATATTGTGACAGCAGAAGTGCAAAAGGTTCCACTGGAAATGAACTCAAAGGTTGCGAATGAGGTTCTGCATTTTAATGGTTGAGAGGGAAGCTGAAGAGTAAATTTGACATCCATAGCCTAATTTAGATTGGATGAGTGAAGTGCATAAAGTCCACACTGTTTGGCGATCACTGCCCCATTAAGTGTGGGAAGACTTTCAAAATGTCTACAAATCGTTCAAAGACGACGTAGGTGTGGTAACCAGGAAAATTTGGTATCAAGAGTTACACCCAGAAATTGAAACTTGGAAACAAACTCTTATCTCTACACCTTGTAGGGAGATAGGTGGCGGAACAAGAGCCCCTCTACCATGGTGTAAATGCATTGCGCTAGTTTTGCTTGTGGAAAAACGGAATCCGCTAAATTGTGCACTTTTTAAGTCCATATTGACTGCTGACATGCTGCTGATGGAAGGCAGGATGAGGAACAGTATAGTGCCAAGTCATCGATGAACAAGGTCACCGATACACCTTCTGAGAGATAGGAAATGATATCATTGATTGCAATTATGAAGCATAAAATACTTAAAAAAAGGCCATGAGGAACACGCTCCTCTTGGGGTTGCAAGTCAGAGTAGGTGTCTCCAACACGCACCATAAAGGATCAAGATGCTAAAAAAATTTGAGTGAAAGACAGTAAAAGACCTCTCATACCCCAAATGTATAGCTGCTTTAAGACGCCCTATCTCCATGTTGTATTATAGGCTTTCTCGATGTTGAAAAATATGGTCAAGACTCTGCTTTAATGAGAAAGCTTTCCGGACTGAACCCTTGAAACGTACTAGGGGGTCAGTGGTACTATGACCCTTGGAAAACCACATTGAAATGGAGAGAGTAAGTGATTGGTTTCTAAGAACCAGTTCAGGCGCTCTAATACCATCTTCTCCAGCAACTTACTCAAACAGCTGGTAAGAGCTATAGGGCATTAGTGGTCTGCGACCAACCCATCCCTGCCTGGTTTGACAAAATGAAGGACATTCCCAATGTACCATGATGATGGGTAAAACCCCTTCACCCATATGAGGTTGTACAAATCAAGTAAGAAAATGAGAGTGTGTGGGTGGAGGTAACGAATCATATCAAAATGGATCTCATCAAGGCCAGGGAAAGTAGATCTACAAAGGGTCAATGCCCTTCACAACTCATGGATGGTGAATGAGAGAATGAGTCTCTTCTTTGATTTATATACTAGAAAATCCTTACTTCTGAAGATGTAGAAATGGTCAGCCAAAGCATTGCTGACTACCAGGCTGTGATTCTCTAAGGATCCCTGTAAGTTGAGTGTAGGGGTATTATGGCTAGCATAAAAGCCCATGATCTTGCT
This sequence comes from Ceratothoa steindachneri, assembly GCA_963969495.1. Classification (NCBI taxonomy): domain Eukaryota; kingdom Metazoa; phylum Arthropoda; class Malacostraca; order Isopoda; family Cymothoidae; genus Ceratothoa; species Ceratothoa steindachneri. The sequence goes on from OZ018333.1 coordinate 110,029,896, forward strand.
AAGCCTCTTCCAAATCTTGGCAGTAGGAGTCATAGAGGAAATTGCTGAAATGTAGCGGCAGCATGAAATTCAATGAGCCTGACAAAGGATTCTTTGGCTAAGTGCCTGAACTCAGTTTTGGTCAACCTTGTTATACAAGGTTGGGTTCCGCAGGAATTGGGCATGAGATAACTTGCAATTTTTTATGGCTGTCGCACACTCCAAGGTGCACCAGGGCATGATTGAGTGACCCATTATGGGTCGCTTCTATGGAATGGTCTGTATGGCCACGTTAGAGATAATCAATGTGAAGTACGCTACTGCTGCATCCACATCGTTGAAGTTCCCCAAGGAGGCACCTGTGAAAGACGCCTCTCAGAAACCTTCCCGATCGGCATGGCCAAAGTCCCACATGGAAGGCATGGTTTATGAGGGCTAGGATGAACGGCCGATGAGACAACTAGGGAAGTGGTCACCCCCATGGAGGTCATCGAGAACTGACCATCAAAAATCAGAGAGGCAGGTTGACACAGCTGAAGGAATCCGTCTGGATATGATAAGAGGTAAACTTCATAATGTGATGTGTTTGACCTAGAATCATCTTTACAACAGATATTGCTCCATTTAAAGCTTCAAGTTGAATTTCTGAAAGTTTGGTTCCCAAGAATACATTAGGTTGGCAGTGAGGGTTTTTTTTTCCCACAAACTCTTATGACCTTTATAATGGTAGCAATATATGAGGAAGCTTGAAGAAGTTTGTAGAACAATGAAATAAAATTAGGACAAAAAGTTGGATGGGGCTAGATCATCTAAAAATTTTTTTGTTTCCAAACCTTATAGAACATGAAGGGCAGTTAGTTTTCTTCTGTTAATGATGTTAAAAGGGCCGTTATAAACTTGGTTTAATTCTAAGAGTCCTAGTTTATAGAAGTGGTTTAAATGTATGGTATCATTGCTTGCAAAGTGTTTTGACCTCAATAGAGTTTACATGAAAATAAAATTTAATTTGTGTTAATTTTCTTCCATTTTTCTATGAACTATTTGAAGAGAGATTGTTGAGAATAAGAATTTATCTGGTCTTAATAGCCATTTATTCAATTTCATCTTGATACTAGGTTAATGGTTATTTTGTTTGTAGGCATATTCTACATAATATTTTTTACCCTGCATATATATTCACCCTCAGTAGAGGTTCTGGCAAGTATGGGGGGAAGTCTGGGTGAAACACCCCTTTAGTGCCCCTCTTGAACTGTTTGGGTCTCCCAGAACAAGTCTGTACACATAGTAGTGACTCTGCTCATCCCAGTACTGTGATAGGTAACATGCACAGGATCATCCAGACTGAAACATTCAACGAGAATGTGCGAACAGTCTCGGGGACAATGCAGTCATTGCAATAAAGTGCGGGTGAGCACTCCATCAAATGGCGGTGAGTCCCAGGAGTTTGTTTATTACTATTATTCATCTATTTTAAACAATAATAAAATTATCATTGCTTATATGTTTAACAACAAAAATATATCTATAAATACTAAATAAGTATACAAATTATATAGAATAACAATATAAAGTAACAAGGATAGAAAAAGGATGGACCCCCTTGGTACTCAGTGATCCCCCTCCCCCAGCAATCTATACCACCATAGGTGAGCACTCAATCAAATGGCGATGAGTCTCAGGAGTTTGTTTATTACTATTATTCATCTATTGTGAACAATAATAAAATTATCATTGCTTATATGTGTAACAACAAAAATATATTTATAAATACTAAATAAGTATACAAATTATATATAATAACAATAATAAAGTAACAAGGATAGAAAAAGGAGGGACACCCTTGGTACTCAGTGGTTCCCCCTCCCCCAGCAATCTATGCTACCCTAGGCGGTTGCCCATATTGTCCATGCCTAAATCTGCCCCTGTTCACCCTTAGTCTTTCTTCTTATTTATTGGTGGTCAATCTATTCATTTTTGTCAATGCCAAGATAGATATAAAGTTGGCCTTGCTTTAGGTATCATGGATATTTCTTCATTAAGGTCGATGTTTTGCTTACCTGGCTTTAGTATGCATTTGGTACATTTTTAATATCAAATTTCAGCCTGTGGTATTGGTACAGTGATGTATACCAAATAGGTCAATTGTGTCAGGCAGAAGAAAAGATACGCTGATCCCCTGGAATATAACACTGTTGATTTCAACATGCAGGATGGCGACTTTCCCATTCTAGTGGGATAAGTTGAACCCTCCACTGGTCTGGTTTGTCCAAAACCTTTTCTCCTCTGGTCTTGTTTGTCCAAACTTTTTCTCCTCTGGTCTTCTTTGTCCAAACCTTTTCTCCTCTGGTCTATTTTGTCCAAAACCCTTTTTCAATTGTCTGGTTTTTCAAAAACTTTCTTTGGGTCTAATTTGTCTAAAGCCATTTATACTTTTGTCTGGTTTGTCCAAAACCATTTCTCCTCTGTTTTTTTGTTTTTTTCAGAACCCTTTCTACTCTGATCTGATTTGACTAAACCTCTTTTTCCTATGGTTTGGTGTCATCTCCCAACTGTTCATTTGTAATTTATTATGGCTGGGTAGACTATAGATAGAATCAAGTATGCATGAGTGATGAACAGTGAAATATCTTCTGGTAATCAACCTATACCATGCTAGGTTGTCTCATTCCTTTTATAATCTTTTGTATGGTTTTATTAATTATTAGGTCTTTTGGAGCCATGCTTTTTTTCGGCAACCTTTTGCTAGTTGGTTAAGAATCTACCACTGTCCAAGGGGTATGTTAATAGTCCTGTGAGGTTTATGTGGTTAGAAAGTATATTGGGTGGTATTTGTTGGGGAGGTGTGTCTCCTTGGTGAGTAGGGTGGTTTCTCTTTATGTGAGACAGTCTGGGTTTATTTCACTTTTTAACCAGAAGTTGGGTAAATTGCCAGGCAGTTTTTGTGAAGTTTGAGAAGCTGGCTATCTTCCTTCATAGCTCTTCCACTGTGAATTTTGGTTTGGCCATAGCAGATGTCTTCATTGCTGGATTTGATGTCTGTGATCCATTCTGCTTGTCCACTATAGTCAGCCTGGTTTTCAAATAGTGGTCAGAAATAATTTTCCAGTTTCTCCTTGTCTTGTATGGTATTGAGATTTAACTAGCTATTGATTTGATTACTGTGGGGAAGAATTTGGGGGAGAGGTTGTTTGTAAATGGACTGTTGTGGGGTTTGTTATAAATGTTTCTTTTGGCAGAGTGTGAGAATGAGAATGTATCTCAAGATAACTTTTCCTTGTAGCTTGATAGGGGCAGAAACTGCATTTAAAAGGTTTTTCACCAGTGTGAGTGCGTGAGTGTACCTTGATAACCTCTTTTCTTATAGCCTGATAAGGGCACAAATTGCATTTGAAAGGTTTATCACCAGTGTGAGTGCGGGAATGTATTGTCATAACTTCTTTTCTAGTTGCCTGATAAGGGCATAAACTGCATTTAAAAGGTTTTTCACCAGTGTGTGTGTATGAATGTCTCTTGACTGCTCCTTGGGTTGAGGCCTGATATTGACAGACATTACATTTGAAAGGCTTTTCTCCAGAATGAATACGCACATGTTTTTGAAGATCTCCATTTCTTGAAGCTTGATACGGGCAATAACTGCATTTATAAGGCTTTTCACCTGTGTGAATGCGTGTATGTATTTTAATAGCTTCCCTTGATATGCTCTGATAAGGACATGAGCTGCATTTGAAAGGCTTCTGGCCAGTGTGAGTGACTGAATGCATCTTAAGACCTCCTTTTGTCGTAGCCTGATAGGGACAGGAACTGCATTTGAAAGGTTTCTCACCAGTGTGAGTGCGTGTATGTACTTTAATAGCTGCCCTTGTTACCGCCTGATAAGGGCATGAACTGCATTTGAAAGGTTTCTGGTCAGCGTGTATGTATGAATGTACCTTAAGAGATCCTTTTGTTGCAGCTTGATAGGAGCAGGAACTGCATTTGAAAGGCTTTTCCCTGGTGTGGCCTCCTATATCTTTGCAATCAATTGTCCATTGTCTTTCAAAAGACTGACTTTCTGTTGTTGATTTGGCCAACTGAGAGCTGCATTTCCTGGTTTCTTCAGCAGTTGCAGTGTTTGAATAAAGCCCAGCACCCCATCTTCTATTATCAATCTGGTCTTTACAGTTTGATTGCAATATCTCCATATTTTGTGGAATTACTTCTTTGTTACTGGAAGTAGGACATATCTTCTCCTGAAAGGAAATTTCAGTTTTCAAAAATATGCAACTTTTTTTCTTGCAATAATAATGCCACTGTCTCATGAACGCAAGATCATATATTTTTGAAGAGGCAAATGTCTTACTTTTGTGGGTAATTATAGGGTAAAATAATAACTTTATCAATTCTATTTATATTGATAATCTAGATTCTCCCCAGATCCAATGCCATCACAGAATTTTTTTTTAACCTAGTTTTAGGCTATTTTAATAAAAAAAAAATATGACTAGAGAAATATGAAGAGGTCCTGGAGGGAGGCTCCCTCTCCAGAGCCTACACATAAACTACCCATATGGAAAAAAAAAACATACCCCTGCCCCCCTCCCCCCAACATCTATATATAATAGAAGAGTCCAGCCTCCTCCAGGAACTCTGATCCTTAAAATGGGTATGCACACAATATACAGTTTGGGTATTTGAAGAAAAAACAATTATACAGTGCCTTACAGGCTTTTAAAGCAATGCTAACAATTTCAGCAAATGTTTTGGAAAGATGTCTTTTTTTTTTTTTTTTGAAAGGGCTATCTGAAAACTGCCACCAAGGACCTAAGTTGGGATAATCAATCCAGTTTGTTGCTAGGCTATGCCAAAAAAACACAACAAAATAAAAACAAAATAACAAGAAACAAAACAAAAGCAAGAAAGAAGCACCCTTGGGCATCAGGGAAGAGCCCCTGTTAGCCCTCCCTTGATGGGGCAGGCTAACCTCCTCTAAGAAATCAAAGAATCCACAAGTCTGTATATATATAATATGCATGAAGATCACCCAGACCAGGACATTCAACAAGAATGTGCCAAAGAGTCTTAGACAACACACTTGTCGCAATAAGGTGCGGGCAAGCGCTCCATCAAATGGCAGTGCATCCCATGAGTTAGCCCAATTAAGATATGACAGAAAGCAACCTGAATCCATTATAAAATTGGGGAGTAGGTCCACAGAAACAGTCATTGTGCAATACCATGCAACTTTAAGTTCTCTTCACTTATCCACCATCTTGTATGACAGGCAGCCCTGTCATACAAGTTTTATTTCATGAATTTAGAATTCCACTAATACAAGGCAGCTGCCCTGATTTTTGCCATGTAATCAATGCAAGCAAGAGTGAAACACTGGTCTGGTCATCCAGTCCTCACAGACTCTTTGGCAACCTCATTCCCTACATGTCCAGGTATCCATGAAAAAATAATCTTGATATCTGCCTGGCTCACAGCAACCATGACATTACAGATACTGCAGAGTAAAAGATGTAAAGTGTGAACTCAAGCTCTATTTCACTAATACAGCTAGACCCTGGAAAGTGCAGTTGCAAACAAAAATTTGAAACCAGTCTTGGGTTTTGTTAAGCTGGTGGGATTGGGAATAAACTTTCCTTTTATCCTTAAACAACTTTTACACCTCTGAAAGGAAAGAATGTAAATTGAATAAATTCATATCTTTCTTCCTTAAAAGTGGTAGGTTTCATTAAACAAACTAAGCCAAGCATTTACCATATAAAATTTAATTCTGTGAATGAGTAAAATGACAAAGAGTAGAAAGCCACAAGTCTATACGGCTTAGTGACTGGATCACTAACAATTGTTCAGATTCTTGGGCATTAATTAAAAATTTTAAATTAAAAAGGAATACAAAAATAAATAGGTAAATTTTGATACTTTATTAACAAACAAAACTCCCTTCACTTATCAAATTGAAGAGTTTGAAAGAAAACCTTATCAGTGAAAGGGGTTAAATAGTGCTCCTGTTTAAAATTACATTCTATCCTCAATATATTCATAATTATCTAAGGGAGAAAACATATTCTGTCACACTATTTCAGAAAAGATCTTGCATCATATAACTGTGGCCAGTCCACAAGTATTCTACCTATTAGTTACTGGAGATTTTGTTGCCAGACTTTGTCAATGGACATTTCATTGACAGACATAAAATTTTTACATCTTTTAAAAGTTAATAGGTAAGTATTATCTACAGATGGGAAAGTTTAGATGCCTTTTAAAACTGTAGGTCCCTATTGTGCCAGGGATCAAATGAAGTGAATTGATGGTGAAATTTGTATCAAAATAATAACATCACAGTATAGATTATGACTATTTGAATTAGCAGATAATTTTCAAGCTATCTATAAGCATAAAAACAATATAATTAATATGTAGAGAATAAATAATCTGACTAAATCAGTAGATCAACTCACAGAAAGGTTATTTAAACTAATATTGCAATTAGGTTAACTAACCAAAATTGATACAACAATTTACAGCAAGGTCAATCAAGTAATCAAAATAGGACATACTGGAAAAGAGACTAAGCTCTACTTGAGGCCAATCCAAGAAAGGAAAAGAATGTAGGAGAGAGGTTCAGAGTACACTATATGCCAGAATACCCACTCTCACAAAGAAGCATTAAAACAACACCTAATTCAAACTACATGATCCCTTGACATCCACCCTGCTAAATCTTCCCTTCATGAGGACATAATACACTCAGCCAGGCAGCAGTGTAGACATCACCCAGACCTTCTGAGTGGCCAGCAAAGTCTGGAAGTAACCATCGCATATCTCTGTCCAGTATCAGAGTACATCTTATCTTTTTAAGTCAGGAAAGCTACCCTTTCTTATTACTTAACTCATTTAGGAATGTCTCAGAAACTTTTTAGGATATTGCCACTCAATTCTTATTGGAGGGTCTTAATAGCTAATGGCCAGCTTCTCTGGAATACGAGACATTCTAAAGTGGTCTAAAACATTTGTGATATATATTTTTTGTGAGAGTTATGGATCTTGAAGGTATGCCACATGCCTACTGGTAGGATGTAGCAAACTTTTCAGCTATCAAATACTATTCTTATCCTGTGTCAAGTGGTTGATTTCAGTCAACCCCATAAACCCCCTATGTTGCATGGTAGGTCAGACTTGGTAGGCAATGAGACTGGCTTATCACATGTAGAAAATGAGGGTTTTCTTCATTTTCTTTTACTCAGGTCATAGTAGGCCTGTTTATAATGCAAATGCCAATTTCACAACATATTAAACAAGCTTGTTTATTGTAGTTATTTTGTTTGGTAGACTTGAACATGTTTTAGAGATATACAGCACTTTCAAAAACTATGACAAAATATAAAAAAATCTACATTTTCTTGAAAATACCAGTTTAATTTCTTTGAAAATTGCCTCTGATAATGTCTGAGTTTCTTGTGAAAGAAGTGGTTAGAAAAAGGTTATGACAAAAGTAATGTGTATCTGAAGAACGGATGCAACGTAGAGATTTTTTTTTTATTTAAGAGCCCATATGGCCCCAACTAGAGAATGATAAGTATAAACTTAATTATTTGTCTCCCTACCTCTCTTCAGTGAGGTGGGCAGTCCCTAGGAATGCCTATCCCAAAGCGGGTTCACAGGTCCCTTAATAATGTAATAGAGTATGCATTACATGTTAGTGTGAGGTTATGGCAATCAAGGTGTTTTATGGCTTTTGTTAGGGGTTAAATGCCTGATGCGGCAAGAACAATTCGTACCAAGTAGTTTCCATTATTAGTTCTCTGTATGTGCATCTTCCCCATACTTTCTTTTACTCTAACTATACCACAATGGATGGTGGGGAGGGGGAATTCATACATTTGAGCGACTGTGTTCGTTTGCGAACTTTTTTGGGGGAGTTTTCCATTTTGTTCCGGGGGAAAGGGGCACTAGCAACGAATGACACCCCCCTTTCGAAGATTTTTTCCCTCACTGTGCCCATATATGTTAATATGGGGGCCATACAGCATATACAAACACCTAAAGCAAAGTCTCCCCGATTCGGTACTCCATCCGCCGACTAACTCCATTCGATGTGGCTTAACTTTGCTCAAATGGGAATCAGTGTTCTACTCACTGGAGCGTAACCCAGTTTTCCAATATTTCAAGGTGTTTTGTGGCTTTTGGGCCTCAATTGCACCTAGTACATGTTGGTGTTTGTAAACTTTGTATTGTTGAAGCCATAAACAGAAAATAATTATCACATACACCATTGAACAAATTATTAATAAGTATGGAGGCAGAGAGGGAAGGATAAGAGATAACCCTCATAAAACTTGAAGGTTTTATGAGCCGATGTTTTGGTCATCTCAAAGTTCTTTGGGGCAATGAGATTATTGACATTAGATATATAAAGACATACGTATAGATAAAGGGAGAGAAATAGATATAAAGAGGTTAGATGAAGATTAAAAGGTCCCTGGTGAAGGGGTATAACATAACATAATTTCACGGATGACAAAAGCCACCTGGGCCTATCAAAGGTCAACGGCATCTGTCAAAACCCACCCACAAAATGCATCCATAAGATTGTGTCAGATCATGCATCTACAATACAGAATATACACAATCCAGAGGATTCCTGTCAGATCATGCATCTACAATATAAAATTAGAACCATCCACAAGAATGTGTCAAAAACAAAAAGCATCATCATCAAGACTCATCAAAATCTATATCAATCATAATATACAATAATAATAAACTGAATCCACAGGAATGAGTCCAGAATACCCCCCCCCTCATATAATCTGCGTTTGAAAACATTCAAGTTCAGACTATCTACCGTCTCAGATGGCAAACTATTCCAGTAATCTACCATTCTATTGGTGAAAAAATATTTTCTAACATCCAACCTGCACCTGTTTTTTTAATTTTTAAGTGATGACATCTAGTCCTATTACTACCTCCCAACTCAAATAGCTTGCTAAAATCCAACTTATCCATCCCAGAACAGATTATAAAAAGCTCAATCATATCTCCCCTCACACACTTTCTCTCAAATGAGAACATATTTAATATCCTCAGTCTATCTTCATATTCAAGATGCTTCAGGGAAGGTATTATTTTTGTTGCCCACCTTTGTACTGACTCTAGCAAGTTGATATCATGTCTAAAATGTGGTGACCATGCTTGTATACAGTACTCTAAATGTGGCCTAACATACGAGTTGTAGAGTTTAAGGATAACCCCTTTATTCTTGTAGCTAACATTCCTGTTAATGTATGCTACACCCTATTTGACCTATTCTTTGCCTCAATGCACTGCTTTGAAAACTTCAGTGACCTATCTAATACTAAACCCTAAGTCCTTCTCATCCTCAACTGAATTCAGCCAATCCCCATCCATTTCATAGCTAAATTCCCTATTATCCCTTCCCATGTTAATAACTGCATTTTTTAAGGTTAAAAGTCATCTGCCACTTCTGAGCCCAAGCTAATAACTTATTTAAGTCATTCTGCACTTCAAAGCTACTGTCAACTTCTTTTACTACAGCTGCCAATTTAGTGTCATCAGCAAAAATAGACACTTTGCTATTTACAACATCACCAAGATAATTTATTTAAACTATGAATAATAAAGGGCCTAGAATGGATCCCTGAGGTATGCCACTGATAACGTCCCTCCACTGTGACCTCGCCCCATTCAGTACAACTCTCTGTTTCCTATCTTTCAGCCATTCAGTTATCGAATTCAAAATTTACCACAAATCCCATACAATTTTAATTTGTGAACTAGTCTGCTATGTGGAACTTTATCAAAAGCTTTGTTAAAATCTAAGTAAATTGCATCAACATTTTCTCTCTTATCTACCTAATTGTTTAGTTATATAATCCATAAAATCCAGTAAATTTGTTAAACATAATCTACCTCTTCTAAACCCATGCTGAGCATCATTTATTAACCTACCACTCTCTAGATGGTCAGAAATCCCCTTCTTAACTATCTTCTCAAGAATTTTACAAACTATATTAGTTAAGCATACCGGTCTAAAATTATTTGGGTCCTCTTTACTTCCCTTTTTAAAAATTGGCACTATACTCACTAATTTCCTAAAATTAAGTATTTCTTCCTCATCAATTTATCTTCTCAAGAGCTACTGCTGTGGTGGAGCGAATGTGAGTGTGTGTAAAAGGGCCATTCTCCCACCCCTTTTCTCAGTACCCTCTCCCTCCCTCTGTAAGAATGTGTGTGTGAGTGGGAATGAGTTTTTTTAATATTTTCTCTTTGTATATGAACACTTTTCACTTGAATATCCTTCCATCGCACAATAGCTACATACATTCCTCTGGTCACGACACATCCTTGCATAATGACCAGCCTTTCCACAATTACCACATGCATATTTCATACTTTCCCCACCAGTTGCTCCACCATTCAACCTCGGACAATCTTTCTTCAAATGGCCTATTTCTTTACACTCGAAGCACTCTTTCACACTTTCCTGGCAATCCTTTATCATATGCCCTTTCTTACCACACCCAAAACATGCACCAGATGTCCACCTACATTCTGCCAACATATGACCTTTCCTTCCACACCGACGACATTCCACAATCTTTCTCCCACCATTCGGTCTCTCGTTTGCTGGGACATACCTCGGTTTCTCTCTCATATATCCGTTCCCACGCTTGAAATTCATCTGCCCCCTTCCATTCGACCACCCTCCATTTGCCCATCCATTCTGCCGGCCCAGGAAGTTTGACATCACTCCAGCTGGTGCAGCCTTCAGGGCATCCCTGTAGCTGACAAACTGCTGGGGTGGATGAAAGCTCCTGGGCTTCTTACCTCCAATATTCACACTGTACCATCCATCCTCTTCTAGATCACTTTCATCATCAAATCATCCATCTTCTAACAGTTCCAACACATCCTCCCACATCAACCGTTCACCTGTCAGTCTCACTCTCTCCTTTCTCTTTCCACTCAGCCATTCACTCACCTTTCGCGGGATCGTGTCCAAAAACTTCCTCATGAGTGGTTTACATTCATTTACATCATCATCACCATACCTCGTTCTTGCCATACTCTCAAGCCTATGTGCATACATATTCACACTTTCACTCTTCCCCATTCGAGCCTTCTCAAATTCATTCACCCTCTTATACTTCACACTCTCTTTCATTCGTTTCACCTGCCCAATCAATCTCTTCTTCACTACATCGTACTTTGGCTCTCCCACACTCGTTATCACTTGCAAGAACTCCAACACTTTCCTATCCAAACAATCTCCCAGAACACTCACCCAGTGACCCTTAGAACCATGCTTACTTCCTCTCTTACTTTCCACTCTCTTCCATTCACCCCCTTTCCTACCACTCACAGTATCTTCTTTAGACTCAATCATACTGCCATCCATTCCATTTAGCGGAGTCCCTTCAGTAGGTCCTGGGGCTGATCCAGCCCCTGTCATCATGTTATACAGGTCCTGTATCCGTCGGTCCATCTGATCCTGTCAGTCTCCCATTTCCTTCTTCATCCTATCAGTCTTTTCATTCATCCCTTTTATTTTATTCTCCATTCCCTCCATCATTCCCCGCAACATTTCACACTCCTCTTCTTTCTTTCTCAACTCCAGTCTCAATCGCACTACTTCTTCATTCAACGTTTCCGCTACAGCCATTGTTCCCAAGTTAGTAAAAAGATAGGAGGAGGAAAAAATCAATCAAACTACTTGTCACACTAATTGGGTATGGACTGCAATCCAATCCAGTCACGCTCCCAGTTTCGAAGTCTCACGTCCCTATTCGGGCACTAAATGTAGCGGGCCGAAAAATTTAGACTAACCCCAATCGATCCAATCCGTTTCATTCTCCTTCGATTTCTCACGTCCGGATTAGTATAGGAAGCGGGTTGGATCGATTGGGGTTAGTCTAAATTTTTCGGCCCGCTACACTGCAATACTATCTACACTTTCTTTGAGTAACCTAGAATGAATGTTTTCTGGGCCAGATGACTTACTAGTATTTAACTCCAATATAAGCCCTTTAATTATTTCCCTGTTCACATTAATAGTATTCAACACTACTTCCCTTGACCTAGAATTATCATCAATTAATCTATCTGGATTCTCTTCTATAAATACGGAATAAAAATGATATTTAACCCTTAACAAGCGGATATCATCAATTGACGTTCCCTTAGAGAACAGGGGGTAACATCAATTGATGATTCAAAGAGCTTCCTGCCATATGAGCATCATCAATTGATGTCCCATTGTTTTATTACTAATTGTCAATTCCTTGAGTGAAAGAGTTGACAGAATCACCTTTGAGCTTAATTTATGCATCATTTTTCAGTCCAGTATAAAGATGGAGTCCAAAACTTCAACATCGTCAAATTTCCAAAGCATAGGAAGTTATCTTCGAAAGAAATAGTTTATATTTTTTTCATAATCCTTTTTATGATTTTTTCTAACATTTAAAATAATAAAATATAGTTTACATTGCATAATTACTTAAATAAAATAATATTTTAAATGATAAATGACCTTCCGAGAAAAATAAAAATTACTCATTTTTTCCTGTATGGCACAAGCTCTGATGCAACCCAGCCCCACTGGTTAAGGGTTAAGAACCTCTACTATTTCCTTATCAGATTCTTTCAAAACCCCTTCATATCTAATAGGCCCTATGTTACCACTGTTAGATTTGTTATTAATTCTATAATAGCTAAAGAATTTTCTTGGATCTTTATTATTATTTTCTGCTACCCTTTTGCTCTTCTTATCAATCTTATTTAGATCATTTCTGGTTGACCTATAATGATTTAAACTTGTCAAAAGTACTTTCTCTCTGTAATCTCTAGTATGACCTTTTCTTATCAGAAATTTTCCTAGCTATCTATTGATTCAACCACAATGGCTTCCTACTTTTCTTCCTAATAGCCTTCATTGGAATACACTGCTCTGGGACTATGTTTAATATAGTCTTAAAAGTGTCCCACATCTCATAAGTATTCTTTCCCCTGAATTCTATATACCACCTAATCTGATCTAGCAAGTTGCGTAATTTATTGTAATCGCCCTTATAAAAATTTGGAGTTTATATAGAGTTTGTTGATGTTCATCCTTTCACTATTCACAAGTTAAAATGAGCCATCTGATGATCATTATTTCCCAATGCTTCCCTGCCAGTCAATTACTGAACCAAGTGATCATCATTTGAAAGAACCAGATCTAATATATTGGCACCCCTTGTTGGTTTATTAACAAATTGAGTCAAAAAATTATCCTCAAAGCATTTTATAAAATTACAACTTGCCTGATCATTAACTCATTAATACAATCAATCTGTCCGGGTGGTCTGTGAAAGGCTCCCAAGTGTATTATCCTATTTCTACTGACCCTAATATCTATCCACAGTGACTCAACTTCTCCTTGCTTTATAGAATTATTTATATTTGAAGAAATGCTATTTCTGATATAAATAATCAACCCACCACCCGTTCTATCTCTCCTTTGACTAATGTATGAGGGCTGGTCAATAAATTTTGCAATTCAGATATAAGGAAACGAGATATGAGGAAAAGTGTTTTATTATTTTTCAATATAACTACCCTCGACTTCAATGCACTTGCGCCACTTGTCCCAGAAATCTCCCGACTGCTGTTGAATCCACTCCTGGGCAGCGAGCTGGACATCTTCATCGTCCCCAAACCGGCGTCCACGCAGTGCAGCCTTAAGCTGGCAGTATAAAAAGTAGTCGCTAGGGGCCAGATCTGGACTGTAGGGGGGATGGTTGAGCTCCTTGAATCCGCACTCGCGCAAGGCAGCTTGTGCAACTGTGGCTTTGTGGACTTTGACAATGTTGAAGTCGATCATGGGACATGAGGTTTCTAGGGACCCAACGGGCAGAGACCTTGGTCATGGCAAAATTGTCGTGGATGATGTTGATAACACTTCCATGTGATATTCCAAGTTCTCGCTCAATTTCTTCAACCTTCACCCGTCGATTTTTTAGGATCATCCTCTCCACATGGGCCACATTGTCCTCATTGGTCATGTCTGATGGGTGTCTTGGATGGGGCTCATCTTCAAGGGACTCACGACCATGGCGGAACTCCCTATTCCAGCGAGCAATGGTTACATAGGAAGGGGCGGTGTGGGTGTACACTGCAACCATGTGATCATGGATCTCTTTTGCATTCTTGCCTTCCTTGGTCAAAAATTTGATCATTGCGCAGTGCTCAACCTTCTCCATTGTCGAAAAATTTTGGACTGATGATCTGCGATCAGCTACTGCTTCTTAAATATACAGGGCAGGAGCGTGTGGCTGCAGGTCCTGACTTGTCATAACTTGTCCTAACACCCCCACAAACAGCCATCCCCCTTCCTCTGTTTTGCCCTACCGATTCGCAAAACTTATTGACCACCCCTCATAGATATCATTACCCTGTAGTTCAAATTCACTCACATTGTCATTAAATTTATTTTCATTAACCCATGATTCTATTACACATATTATATCTCCTCTGCATCTATTTCCTTCCCCTGCCCCACCCTGTACCCTTATATTTCCCTGACCACTATCAATAACTAGTTTCCTGCCTGCAAAGACCCAATAACACTATCTAACTCCTGCCATAACACATCAACCCCAGCCCAGCTTAGATGGAGTCCATCCAATGCATAAAATGCCTTATTCCCATAAAACCCATTCCAAACATCTACAAACACTAATCTCAACTCCTCACACAGGCCTTTCACATACTATTTGTTCAATTGCACAAGACAAGAATTCCATCCTCACATCCAATCTCGGAAGCACACCTGAAACGACACCTCTTCCTCTACTTTCTCTCATCCTTTCAACTAATCCTTTGTACCTCTGTCGTAACACACATGAACCCAGCTTCTTTACATCATTTACTCACAACTGCATCCCTCTCACACCCAGACACCAGACTATCATACCTCTTAGACACATCATTTACACTAGCACTTGGCAAACAAACTCTCCCTCTCATTTGCATGCACTCAACTTCCTATCTAAATATCTAATCTGAGAGTCACCCATCATAAACACCTCAGTCATCCTCCCAGTCCTCCTAGGCCTAGCTTCACCCTCCCTCCTGTTCTCATTCAAACTGCCACTTATTCCACTTTCTGCCATAACCACATCAGACAAATCACTTTCAACCTCTTCCTCTCTCAGGGCATCAAATCTATTAGTCACCTAACAGGTTCCATGTCCCTCTTACTCACATACCTAACCTGTGCTAACCTATCTATTCTAGCCATATTTACCCACCATTCATCTTCACTTACATCACTCACTTCTTTCTCTCCAGTCCCCAATCTAGGCCCTATCTCCCACCCTCCTGGTCCCAGCCACATTCTTCATGCATACACTCGCATCCCTTCTCACTTCATGCACCAATTCACTTAATCTCTTGCACTCATTACGCAACTGACTCACCTCCTCTACCAATGCCGCATATGCATGAGTCACACTACACAAGGGGCATTCAGGTACATTTGCTCTTCTCTCAACACCTCAAACTACACACAAACATACTACTTAGATCAATGGGCCTATTCCCTTCATCCAAAGCAACAGCCATACTGAGAAAACTTTCCAAAACCCTTTAATTAAGCAATCAAGAATGAATGAATAGTGCCAAAAATAAATGCTGGAAAGCCCAAATGGACTAGCTGCAGCCAAATGCAAGGATGGGTAATTTGCATGAAAATTCTCAATAAAAATATAGACATCTGGAGAATATACAAAAATATAGCTATCAAATTAAAATCAATAGAATAGAAGTACAGGAATTTAAAACCATCAAGGGGTGTAAAAGGATATAAAAAATAAAATATTGAGAACTCGACAAAGGATAAAAACATCAACAATAGATACAAGAACAGAGAATATAAAATCATGAGGGGATAGACATCACGAAGTAGGACTGGGGCTGATAAGGGTGTCCCCAATGATGGCGCCTCCTTGGCCGGACCATCCGCCCTTTCATTAACTGGGATGCCAATGTGACTGGGCAACCAAGAAAAAGAAATCTTATGAATAGGAGAAAGATAAAAAAGCCAGGCTGGATCTTGGAAACCAGCGGATGGCTAGAACCAAAAACACTCAGTGCCTCCAGAGAACTAAGGGAGTCAGAGAAAATCTTAAGACAACCAGATGGCATAGGAGCAATAACAAAGAGTGCAGCAATAATGGTAACAAGTTCTGCTGTGAAAAATGAAGCTGCACTTGGTAGGCGAACCAATGCTGTCTGAGATAGGAAGACAGCAGCAGCTCCAACTCCGTCCGATGACTTGGACCCATCGGTGAACACAAAGGTGCTAGGCCGATGGTGGGAGGAGTGTTGATCATACATGGTTCTGAAGGCTACAAGCAAGAACTGATCCTTGGGGCTACCAGTAAGCCCCTTCCATGGGGAAATCTTTGGTATTGAAAACGGAATAACAGAAAATTCCCTTAGACATCCTGTGTGCTCGGCCATGCGCAGAGCAAAGGGGTGAGCCAGGGATGGAAAATCTATCATATTAGGCCACTGTTGGCAAATTGAACGTGCACTCATATACTGGCGAACATGGTAATTGCTCAAGTCTAGAAAGATATTTGAGGTTAGACTTGAGCCTGTGAAAAGGAAGAGGCCCGTTCTCTACATAGAGACTACACACAGGGGATGACTTGAAGGCTCTAGAAGCCAGGCACGCACACTGCTTAAGCACAGTATTTAATTTTTCAAGGATGGATGGAGAGGCAGGAGTACACCTGTGACCTATAGTCCAGCTTTGACTGGACCAATGCTGAATACAGAAGCCACAGGGTACGTCGATCACTTGCCCAAGAAGTGTGTGACAGTAATTTCATTGTCTATTCTCTTCAGACAAGACCTTTTCAAAGCATCCAAATGAGGCCTCCAAGAAGCCTTGAATCAAAGATCACCCCTAGAAATCTGAAATATGCCTCAAGGGGACAGGGACACCATAGAGTAACAAATGGGGAGGGTCCTATATCACCAATCTATGATTGTAAAAGTGGATAGCCTTGGTCTTTACTGCGGAAAAGCAGAAGACCTTGGAAGAAGCATTATCAGCTACGGTATTTATAACCCGTTGTAGCTTATGGATGACAAATGGAAGTCTAGGCCATGAACAGATAAGCGCTAAGTCATCCACATATAGAGTTGAGGAAATCTCAGCTGGGAGATTTGTGATAATGCTATTGATGGCCACAGAAAAGTGCTGAAAGAAGTGCGCCATCAAGTGTCACGACACCTGAGCGCAATCTTCAACATATCAATCCGGACCAAATGCGTTCCTAGAGACTGGCGTGAGGCGGAGGTGACTCCAATCTTCAAGAAAGGAGATCGTAACCAACCATCGAACTACCGACCTATCAGTCTGACTTCGATAGTCGGTAAACTCATGGAAAGCATGATGGTGGACAAAATGACTTCGCATTTAGAGTCAAACCTGCTACTGAGGAGTTCCCACCACGGCTTCCAATGGTAACGGTCATGCCTAACGAACCTTGTGGAATTCTTCCGCTTCGTGTTCAGTGAGCACAATCGGGACAAGGCGGTGGATGTGGTGTACTTAGACTTTCAGAAAGCCTTTGATAAGGTACCACACCGCCACCTTCTCCGGAAATTGCGAGCGCTGGGCATAGACGGAAAAGTAGCCGGCTGGATCGAGAACTGGCTAAGTTTTAGACGGCAATGGGTGGTGGTGAATGGACAGGCTTCTGAGTGGGTGACTGTTACTAGCGGGGTGCCTCAAGGTTCTGTCCTAGGACCACTACTATTCATTATCTACATCAATGACATGGAAGGTGACATGGTTGCCAAGATTTCCAAATTTGCCGACGATACAAAGTTTGGTATGAATGTTGCAAAGGATGGAAATACTGCCCGGCTGCAGGAAGATCTTCGGAGGATTGGGGAGTGGTCGAACATGTGGCAAATGCCTTTTAACATGAACAAATGCAAAGTGATGGATATCGGCCACCGAAACCCCCAATCTCAGTATATCCTTAAGGGCACTGCTATTGAATCCACCGACACTGAGAAGGACTTGGGTGTAACAATCACTAGTGACCTCAAGTTCTCGAAACAGTGCATTGAGGCGGAGAAAAAGGCCAAAAGGATGCTAGGCTAAATAAAGCGCCAGTTTGGATATCGGAACAAGGAGATTGTACTGTGTTTGTAGAACTCACTAATCCGACCGCACCTGGAGTATGCCGTACAATTTTGGAGTCCTTCATTTTGAAAGGACATCGCGAGATTAGAACGCATGCAAGCCAGGGCAACCAAACTGATTCCCTCTATCAGACATAAAATTTATGAAGATAGATTAAGGGAATTAGATCTGTTCTCGATGGAAACCCGTAGACTGTGTGGTCAGCTCATTGAAGTTTTCAAAATACTTTGAGGGTTCAACAATGTTGACTACAGGGATATTTTCACACTTGTTGAGAGCAGAACAAGAAATCACGGCTTTAAACTTGAACTGAAGCGTTACAACTGCGATCTGTGTGGAAAATCTTTCATGTACAGTATCTGCGGTAGTTGGAACGCACTTCCAGTGGAAGTTGTCAACAGTGAATCTGTTGACCAGTTCAAGTCAAGACTAGACAGGGTCTTTAAAAGTGGCTATTTAAGGACGTAAAGCATTTGAGCAGAGATGTGCCTGCTCGACTGCTAGTCCAAAGGTACCCTCTTTGAATGGACCATAAGGTCTTCTAGGGTACTTTCTTTCCTTGTTACTCCTTCCCCTTTCTAACAAAGATTTAGTCTCTTCTGCCTTTCACCATAAGTTAAGCTCCTCAACCCATGAATCATCTTAGTAATGGTTCTTTGTTCCTCAACCCATGAATCATCTTGGTCATCCTCCTTTGTTCCTCAACCCATGATCATCTTAATTATCCTTCTTTGCACAGACTCAAGCAAACCAATATCCATCCTAAAATAGGATACAGTTTAAGAATGTCTGTTTTTAGATACTTGGGTGTCATGCTCCTTGAGACTTTCTCCCAGATATGTTGGGCTCTCTTTTTTGTATCTCAGTGTTAATTGTTAACAAATCAAGTTCTTGGTGCAGGTCTTTGTTTCTTCTTTCTCTTTTGACATTTATGAGAAGGTTCATCTTGAGTGCAGAAATTTATTTTTGAGATTTTGTTTATTGGTATAAGTGGGTACTGAAGCTTTGGTCTTATAAAGGTGTTAAAGCTTATTGCATTAGTGTTGAGCTAATTTGGCCCCTGTACCCTTCCTTTAAGATCTTCAGTCTCAATACTATCTCCTCTCTACTGTAAGGAATCTCAACACTGTCCATTTCTATGTTGCTCAGTTTTCTTCTAAAGGGTGGGATGACCTTAAATTCCTGGCTGGCCATTGTTCTCACCAGGAAATCAGTGTTCCTGAAGAGCAAGTAATAATCTGGGAGATGTCATCTGCAAACTGTATCTACACCAACTCCCTTACAGGTTCAGGCAGGTCAGTAGTGTAGATACTGTATAAAAAGGTGCTAAGGAACCTTTCCTGTGTTACGCCATAAGTCATTTCAAAGTCTGATCATGTATTCTTTTAGTTATATGTATGCTTTCTAGTCCAGTTTGTACTAACATAGAATTCTTTTGAGTTTGGGGGTCTAGTCCTATTCTTAGTATTTTGTATTGGAGGCCTGTCCTCCATACATTGTTAAATGCATTTTGTTTATGTCTATGATCACCAGGTCAGCTTACTTGTACTAGCTTCACAATTATATATGCTAGAGCTATGCCCATCCTCCTTCCTCTTCTGAACCTGTGCTGCTGAAGGTTGTGCAAGTTGTTCACCTCCATAAATGCATGGATTCTGTTTGCAAGCACCTTTTCAACAAGTTTGCTAGTAGTTATTCCTTTGTGTCTGTACTATCTTCAAGAATGTGTGGGAGTTTGTTTCTACATCAAGTTTATTGATTAGGTTATTCCACATGGTCTCTCTTGTAGTTGAGTGATATAGTCTGTCATTTCAATTTTGTGTCCTTTTCATCTTATTTTGTTAATGGCTGTTACTCTGAGTCTTATTTCTTAGTAAAGTATTTTGCACTCATCAGTCAGGTCATACATTTCTTGTGTCCATGCTGGTACTGGCACCATTTTGTTTCTATTTGCTTCTGCATGGTCTGCTTCTACAGTCTCTATTAATTTCTCAAGCTCTCTGTCAATTTTGTCAGGGTAGTATATTGAAGGGATAGGGAGGTAGATCCACTCAGGAGCCTTGTACTCCTTCCAGTTGTCTCAGTGAGAAATGCTTTCTCTTCCTCCCAGGTATGTGGATAGGGCTTGAAGAAACAGTAATTTTGATGACTATTTGGTCACTTAGGATGAGAGGCCCAGGTTGGATGTAGTAGTTGTGGGAAAATTTGAAGTTAGTTAGTACTACATCTAGTTTCA
Organism: Ceratothoa steindachneri; assembly: GCA_963969495.1. NCBI lineage: Eukaryota > Metazoa > Arthropoda > Malacostraca > Isopoda > Cymothoidae > Ceratothoa > Ceratothoa steindachneri. Next base: position 110,050,328 of record OZ018333.1, read on the forward strand.
TTGCAAAGTTGTTGTGTGCTGTTTGTATGTCATACTTAAAGCAGGTTTGTATCTCAATAAACTCCTCCCTTTCAATCTGGTTAGGGTAAAAAATCCTGATGTAGAAGAGGAGCAGACCATTTTCAAGTGCTTTTAGTGCAGCATTAGTCATCCTGTCTTGCTGGCCAATATATCATAGGTACTTCTATCCATGTAGTCTGGTTGAAGACCCTAGAGAGGTGGTAGAAGAGGTTGTGAGTTCTTAAGGTTTTTAAAGGTAGAAATTAATAGTAGATGAAATTGGATTGTGCAGAAATTGTAATTTGTGTAAAGGGGGGTGAAGGTGAGGATAAGGGATAGTAACAGGGGCATACTAGTTTTCCAGAATGGATTATTTTATTCTGTACTCAATTCTTCTTCCTCTACTTCCATATACATTGTTTGCTCCCTTCTTTTCACCTATATCAATGCACACTTTTTTTAGTTCTTCTTCTTTCCTTGGTTAGCTTTTTTGCCTTTGTATTTTCCTTGGTTTTTAATAGATAACCACTTTACTTTAATTTATACATACAGAGGACCTGAGTCTCTAACTATTTTCTTCCTCCTGGGAATTGACATTTTATCTCAACTCCCTCTCTTAGTCTCAATTTATCTTTTCAACCATTCCTCAACTCATATTCATTCCTTCTCCAAATCCTTTTTGCCCTTTTGTTAGCATCATTCTTAAATTTTCCTCTACTACATTTAAACCATAGTTAATATTTTATTTTTCTGTTTTTGTCATTAGTCAGTGTTATTTTTTATGGTTTCTTCTGGGAACCTTTCTTCTATTTTGTTTAATTTTTATGGTACATTTGTGAAATACTTGGTTGATATATTTTAGTATACTTTTTGGTTAAGTTCTATGGATGACATTCTTTGGAATTTTGGTATGTTTGTTATGAATCAAGTCACTTAATTTTGAATGCTCTATATTGTGATTGTTTGGATTTTATTCAGTAAATGGGTTGGAATTATTGTACAAGTTAAAATGGGTCAAATGAGAGAGAAGTAAAGTTTCCACTGGTTCTTCTCAGATGCCTATAAATTTATTGAGAGTACAGAGACCTCTAAATGTATTGAGAGTACAGAGGCATCTAAATGTGTTGAGAGTACAGAGGCATCTAAATGTGTTGAGAATACAGAGGCCTCTAAACTTTTTGAGAATACAGAGGCCTCTAATCTTGTTGAGAATACAGAAGCTTGAAAACTTGTTGAGAATACAGAGGCCTGAAAACTTGTTGAGAGAACAGACAGCACTCTTTGCCTGAGATATTTTCTGTGGTGTGGGCAATGCAGCCACCGACCTGGTGATATTTAGTCAGAGGACTTTTCCCTCTTTGATGTACAGGGATTCTCCTATTAATTGGGATGACCTTTAATTTGTTTTTGTCTTTGATTTAGTTTCTCATTTCATAACTAATCATTAATTTCCTTTATTTCATACCCTGTTCTTTGTACTGTTTCTTGGGCTTGTGTAGTCAATTGAGACAACCCAAGATATGCCTTTAGCTAGCTGGATATATATAACAATCTCAGTTGTGGGAGATCTATGGTCTTAGCAGTATAGATAGTAGGACTAAGGCATCCGCCATGGGAAACACCAGTCTCTTGTGTGAATGAATGATCCAGTGTGCTTGTTGATGGTTATCCTGGCTTTTCATTTATATGGAAATCTTCAGTTCCTCTTCATATTGCATTCTTCTCTGCTTAGCAAAGGTTTAAGAAATAGACAATTCCTCAAGGAACTCTTGAATGAGCCAAGATGAGGAGAGGAGTGCATAGTAGCTACCAGTTCACTCTGCATCTTAAGTTATAGATTGCAATGTGATCATGTATACAGCACACATGACTACAAGATGCAACGAAGGAGCTGAACTTGAATATAAGCCTCTCTGGGGTCAGATGAGGTTCTGTAAAGAAGATAGGATAGCACTATTTAAAAAGTTTCTAAGAAGAAACTTGAAGGATGTGCAAGTGGATGGGGAGCCAGTACAATTTTACAAGTATAGATGAAGGTCTGATATCATCCTGGAATCTTTTCCTTTCGACTTTCACACTTGTGAGCCAAATTTTATCATTCACATGGACTATGTTAAGCCTTAGCTCTCAATTTTACCATTTACACAGACTAGGATGAGTTTTATCTCCCAATTTTGCCATTCTCAGATGAACTAGGTAGGTTGAGGCTTATCACCAATTTTTTATCAGTCTCATGGACTAGGTTGATTTATCTCTTAATTTTACCATTTTTACACACTAGGTTGTCTATCTCCTAATTTTACCATTCTCATGAACTAGGTTGATTGGCTCCTAATTTTATCATTTTGATGAACTAGGTTTAGTCTTGTATCCTAATTTTACCATTTTATGGACTAGGGTTGAGCCTTGTCTCCTAATTTTACCATTCTCAAGGCCTAGGTAGTCTTAACTGGACCAGGTTGAGTCTTATCTCCAAGTTTTACCATTCTTATAGACTAGGTTATCTTATGTCCTGATTTTACCATTCTTATGGACTAGGTTGTCTTAGGTCTTAATTTTAAAATTCCTATGGACTAGATTGTCCTATGTCATAATTTTACCATTTTAATGGACTAGATTGTCTTATCTACTAATTATATCAATCTCATGGACTAGGTTGAGTCTTTTCTCCTAATTTTACCATTTCCATGGACTAGGTTGAGTCTTATCTCCTATCTTCTTCCTTGCCCTATGACTGTGCCTATGATTGTTAGGTACATTTTATATAAATTGAGATACTAAAATGCAAAGGCTTTATTTAATGCTTAAAGAGAAACAAAAAGTTGCTTGCACCTCCTTTCACTTACAAAAAAGAATTGTTTTTAGGACTAGCAGTGGTGTTTCATCCCTTCTAATGCTTTCTCAGTCATCTACCCCTTTCTAGAGCAGGCCAGGGCTCATGAGGAGGGGAATCCAGCAAATTTACCAACAATAATTCATCACCATACTCAATTTATTGATAAGACATAATTCATTGAAAAAAAAAATCATGGTGAATGTATGAAAGTGCTGAAACAATAAATCACTGAATTAACTTGTATTGCAAAGTAGGTGGGTGAAGAAAAGCAGTCTTTCAGTACCGATGATGGAAGGTCCGTCAGTCCATCACTGACAGACTCCCATTTCGCTGGTGGACTGACAACTGACGGAAACTTTGAAACACTGATGGAATAAATGCCAATGGAAGCGATTTTTGGCCATCGGCCGAACCGTCACTAACCCGAAAAGCAAAGACAACCTTCAGCAAATAATGTTTCCATCAGTCATCAGTGAAACAAGAGTGCATCAGTGATGGACTGACAGACCTTCCATCATTGGTACTGATGGACTGCCCACCACTGGTTAATACTATGGTAGTACACTTGTTTATAATTAGCCAATAATCAAGTATGAAACAGCTGAAGCACTAAATCATTGAATTAGTTTAAGCTGCCAAGTAGTAATATTGTGTATTTTTACTTCAATTAAAAATGTGAAGTATTTAGTTAGTATACAGAGAATGAAAAGGATAATAAGAAGTATCAAGTTTCAAAATAATTGTCTGCCACCACACCCACAGTGCCGAAGTGAAATGAATTTCTCAAACAAATATACAAAAACATTTATAGGTGATGAGTTTTTACTGTTTGACTCTGGGCGTATTGAAAATGGCATATTAATTTTTGCTACCACATGGAACACTCATCTTTTGGCAAATAGTCACCATTGGTATGGTGATGGAAAATTAAAAACCATCCCCGATTATTCTATCAGCTATATACATTTCATGGATTCAAGGAAAATATTGCAATTCCATTCGCCAATGGCTTACTACCCGATAAATCAGAAAAAACTTATAGTACACTACAAGAGAAGATTAAGAGCAATACACATTTTTCATCTCCATCAATAACTCAATTTTGAACCCAAAATGATAAAGGAATGCAAAGAAAGATTCACAAGAGTATTATTAAAAAAGGGTTGCTGTTTTTTTTCATTGTGGTAGTGGCATAACGATTATCACAAACAAGGGGGATGCGGAGATTGCAATGCCCCAAAAGCACTCAGGGCACTTTGTGAGTTGCTATGAATCACAGAAGTGTCTAAACCAGGCAAGTTGCATAATCACCAGTACTGAGTGGTGTATTGTAACCAACTCGGCCGTGAAGACAGATGCAGTGCCTGGCAGAGCCCTACTGACTTCAAACAGAGGGGATACTGCATGGAAACTGACCACCGCTTGTGACTTGGAGATATCTGTATACACTGGCACGGTTTCAGAGTGACACAAAGTGTGCTCCCAAGAGGCCAAACGCAATACTCCCAGCACTGTAGAAGCTTTGGGAGCAGAGGCATGGTGACAAATAGTGAAAGGTGGTACCCTCCAGGGTGGCATCCTGGGCAGCACCAGGGGCGTCACCGGCCCAAGAGCTATATCTAGCTCTGCAAGAAGTTTCCTGGCCCTAAACCAGAAGGGCTTAGGGCATGACTGTTGTCTTACAGCGGCATAGGCTCCCAGGTGAGAGGTCGGTCAAATACAAGATCAAGGAAACAGTGTGAATGCACCACTTCCAAGCTCGCCTAATTTAGAAACAAGTCTGGGTCAGGGTAGAGCTGTGGATGGTGGCAGGAGTACACCACCTGAGTCTTGCCCAAGGAAAACAAAAGCCTGAGCGCTTCAGCATAGCAAGAGAGGCAGTTCAATGCCTGTTGGAGTCAATGGCCTGGAATCTGCGGCAATTCTATTGAAGGAAATGCACTCCAGGCCTATCTTGGAGTTGCGGGTTCCCTCTTCAAAGAGACCCTCACAGACCATCTTTAGGGGTGTTGATTCCAGTGAGTCTAACAATTCTGTGGAGGTGTGTGGTCAATTTTCCTTATGGGAAATGGTCATGCTGGGGAAAGGGAGGGGAGCCCTGGTTTTAGCCAGGGATGGGTAGAACCAGCAGAAGGGTTCTGAATGGGCGCAGAAATGACCATGCTCAAAGGGATGGAGGGGCCAAGAGCAGAGGGTGTCTTTTTTTTAACATTGAGGCATAGGATGTCCCAGGAAGTGCTAGGTGTGCCAGGACTAAGTCCTTAGCCTCGCAAAATGAGAACCGATCCGTGGCCTTCTCAAGGAGATACATACCACATTGCTTTGAAGAAGCACGATATGGCTCTCTGCAAATGACACACTTGGCCACATATAATTTGGAATTATTGTGCGGCTTTGGTGCAACTTACAGACTTCGGGTAACACTGACTTTGCATGTCTACATGAATGATTAGTATTGCTGAAGCAGTGACACTAATAAGACCTCCGTGGCAGTGGCATAAATGCCTTCATGTGGTAGCGATACCAACCAGCACAATCTGACTTAGGGAGCTTGTAACAGTCAAATGTGATGAGTGTAGGGATGGGTCTTGAAGCCCCTCCCTGTTTTCTCATCACACATTTGACGACCAGCTCATGGTCAGCCTGCTCTAAGGTCATGTCATCTATGGAGTAATCCACGAGTTCCCTCGCATAAACTACTCCTTTCACAAAGTTCATGGTAGTGTGGCATCACACTCACAGGCAGGCCATCAAGTGTCCGAAGGGCACTAATCATGGCCGCCTCAGAGGGATTTGACGCATTCGCTAAAAGGCTCCCATCCAAGAAAGAGGTCACTTGGGGCTCTCTACCAATCACACTAGCTAGAGCTCTCTTCTGATGGATCATGTTGCCCTTAGCCAACATGTTGCCATTGGTGGAGCGAATAATGAGGAAACGCTTGAAGCCAGCAGGCTCAAAAATGCAAAGTAGCCTCTGAATAAGGCTCCAATCTGACCAGTTCTGGTCATAGTCTGGGACTCCCCACACATGGGAGCAACGGGGCCCGATGTGCCGATCTTGGCTTGGTCGCTTATCAAAATGGCAGCAGACCCGTCCAGAGGGAGAGGAGCCCCGAGTCTTTTTCTCTTTGGGAGAGCAGGGTGGGGAATGAACCAGAGGATCCCATCTGCCGGGAGGAGCCCCTAGGACAGATGGACCAGCCTCAGCAAAATCCTTCTCTGAAATGGAGAACGTCTTGGCTGTTACAGGGACACCAGCCAGGGGAGGAGATCCTTCTCTCTTTGTAAAGCCTCAGGGGCCCTGAGCTATCTAATAAGGTCCTTGCACAGGGGCAGACTTTGAAGCTCTCTTCCAGCATCCTTCGGGGAAGAGAAGGGGCAGGTACAATGACCCCTGCAAACTTGTTGCGCACACCTGGAGGACATTATAAGGCATGGGCCAACGTCCTTTGGCATTCTTTGCTCCCTTAATGGGGTTAGCCCTATTGAGCAGCTCCACCCGGAAGCGGTCAATTATGGGCTGCCTGCCTGCTTTTTTAGGGCAGTCTCCTTGGAAAGTAAAGGGGGAGACTACCACTGGAAAAAGTGATAAGAATGGGGTGAGGGGGTCCCATACACCCAAATGCAAAGGAGAGAAGTAAACCTCTTTTCTGGTTGAAGACTTTTGGAGGGTCTCGTGCAAAAGTAAAGGGGGGAACATCCATTTTTTTCAGTAGAGCTGCCCGAAGGCTGCTCCGGTGATTTTTGTGGAGAAGGTAAAGGGAGAGAAGATTTTTTTTTTTAGGGACTCATCATTGGGCTTGGTGACCCTTTGTAATTCATAGGATGCACACACTCAGCACCCCATGCAGTAGCCCGCTCTGCAAGGGGTGAATACAGGGCTGGGAGAACCAACTGCCGCCTTTGATGCCACTCCTCCCACCTAGTGACCTGGCAGTCCATCAATATGGCAACTCCACCTTAGGCACTGCAGGAAAAAAGATAGATAGTGAAAGGAGAAAGAAAGGGGATGTGAAGGTAAAGCAGGTTGTTAAAAGCCTACTATCCCAAACTGGAGCTCAGAGGTGAGGGAATATTGTCCCCTCTCCCCCTCAGCCCCGATCTAGGATGGTTTGCTGAATGGAAGCTGGTCGGCATCTACCCTCTGAAATTAGAGGCCGATCAGAGAAAGTTGTGGGAGAAGTTGTATGGAAAGGGGTGTCAGAAAGGAGAAGAGGCTAAGCTGGGGCCAGACAGGGCACTGAGTCCCATCAGCATGGTGGCTAGGAAGGCAAATTTCTGCGCCCCTTACAGGGTTATTAAAAGGATGTTTCTTCCAAGTCATACAAGCTAATGGACTGAAAAGAAGATATGAAGCGGATGCAGATTTTGCTCTAAATCTCCCTTTTGAGCATTAGCATATGTGCCTATTAACATGGTTGTCAGTGCATTTGAATTACTATGATACTAATATCTTTCCAAATAAAGCTCAAGACATAGAGGACTATTTTGAAGATAGATGAATAGGTCATCTTGACAGACAAAACAGTCAAAGATCTTGAAGTTTGAGCTTGTGATGTGGAATCTTTACAAAACTATTTTACATTTTAGCAAATACAAATAATTTGCTTGAAGGATAGGCATAGGAGATTTGAGAAACAGGTTGCTGAACACAACCCTAGTATTTGGAAGTTTTGTGACTGCCTGAAGAAAGAACAAAACTAATGATGTCAGAGTTAATCAATACATGGCTGGTACTTCATCTCAATCACAAAGAATGAAATATCGTGACTCTTCTGAATGGATAAAAAAACATCGTGAAAAGATATCCTTCATATAGCAAGGCCACTGATTATTTGCTGCAATAGCCCATAACCTAGCTTTCGGATTTTAAATAAACTAATTTATAGTTTTAGTTTAAACTAATTTGTCATTTTTAATAGTTCTGTCATTAAAGAATATTAACTATTCCTAATAAATACAACAAAAAGAAATTCTACCTTGTTTTTTGTAATATCCTAAAGAGAGGCTATGAAAATAATTATTTCTTATATCAAAGATAAATATATGCTAAATCATCAAGTATTTAAGAGCAACCTCAGACCTTTAGAAGTCTGTAACCTCAAACTGAATTATATCCCCTCTTAAATAATCAGAATTATTTTAACTTTAAGAAATAACCAAAAGAATTACTTTTGTTTTTATAAATAAACCAAAACTTAAAAGTTCAATGACTGATGCTAACTAATCTTGTTGCAGTTCTGAAAATTACTTCTTATCAAAGGTTGCATTCACTAAATATTTTAATATACATATCTATTTCATTAAAAAAAATGGGATAAAAATTGCTTTGTTTATTATATGCTTTTGCTATTAATGAAGGTTAACATAGAGATATAAGGTAGAATCTATCCTGCACTGTTTAGCTACTGCTATCACGTACAAGACACTTCACTTCTCCATTTGGCTCCATTTCCATCTACAAGGCCAAGTGATCCCCTCAGCAGTTTGCACATTTTGTTTTTTCTGAAGCACTCTCTTTCCAGAAGAATACGAACACAGTCGTGAGGAAGATTAAGAATTTCTGCTACTTTTCTGCAAAGATTTCTGCAAAGATTTCTGAAATGCAGCCTACATTGCTTTAACCAAGTATGATGCACAGCCAAGAAAAATAGTAAATGACTGAATTTTACATAAGGTAAAAGTTGGGCAACGTGCCAAGTCCAAGATTCTTTAAAGTGGAGGAGTAATCTTTCTCCTCAATCCTTCTTCCATAAAGCTCTGTTTGGACATAGCTGACTTTCCTCTCATTGTTTTTTCTGATTTCATCGATTCAGTCTACCTGACAAATTCAATCTTGTATTTAAATATGTAAACCTGAATGTTTCTAAATACCTTTTTGTCAGATATGGAGGGTCCAAGAATTAAAATTAAAAGGACTTCACACTAATATGTATGAGCAAGTATAATGAGCGCAGAACCTAAAATTGGAAGGATTCTCACTCTATGGGATTAGTTTACTTAAGGTCAGACTCTTTCTAGAGTCCGACACTCACCAGCACCAGTTTTGTCCTCTATAAAATACTCTTCCTTTTAGTGCTTAGTATTGGATGAGGAAAAGTTTAGGGAAACTTTTCCTGTAGCTCCTATAATGATGGGTATAATAAATCCATCTTTCAACCTACATTTCCCCATTATATGGTGAATTTTCTCCCAACTAAAGGGATACCACATTCAATTCTTGAACTTTATACTACATTAGATTATCATATATGAAATTAAAGATCATTAAAAGCTCCTTTATTCCTGCCAAAATTATAATAACCTACTGCGCCATTTTTTTTGAGATTACAAGGGGTTTTTTCAAAACCCCCTCTTGAAACCTGATATCATATAAATCGCTATAGAATTATTAAAAATTAAGCAATTGAAGTCAATTCAAGGACAAAATATGTACATAGGATTTAGTTATCACTTGAAATCAGTTTTCTTTAGTTCCATTAAAATTTATGTTAATGGTGGACTAAAACATATTTTTCAGACGTCAACTATAGGCTTTGTTCTCAGTTGGAGGGCGGGGTGTTAGGTGAATAGTAGAGGTGTTCTGAATGCCCTAGAATTTAGTTCAATCTATATTAGAATGATGCTAAAAATATAAACCAGTTCTTGGGTGCCATTTTTTTTTTAGCAAATATTTAAAATCGCATGGTATAGTTTTGCATTTTGTTCACAAATCAACTTTAAAAATCTATGGAGAATTTCCACGAATGTATAAAATTTTGCCTTATCATAATTTTCACTATGTTTTAGTCATGTTGCTAAAACAAAATATATATTATAAAAAAGTGCATAAAATTTTAAATAAAATGATATAAAAATCAATGGTGTAAGTTTCATTTGTTTTTTCAAAATGAACTTTAAATATCTACGAAAAATTGTCCACATATGTATACAATTTTTCATTATCTTAATTTTCACTATGTTCTAGTCATGTTGATAAAAAAATAATTATACTATACAAAAAGTGCATAAAATCTGCAATAAAATGATATACAAAACCAAAAAATGCAAATTTTGAATGAAACGTGAAAAGGACCTCAAGAAGAAATGTGTTATCCCCTTAAGCTCTATTCATCCATAGACACTCAAGTGTTATCTTATTGACCTTGCCCTTAGGTACAATGTCTGATTTGAATGAAGACTGCAACTTAAAAGAAAGTCATTATAGGAATGATTTTTCTTAATGTCCCTGATGGTGTGTTGGCAATTTTTGCACTGTCTGACACTCTTCCATCCCAAGTACCTTCAAGATTTGCTAGTGGAGGTACTTGAATATCCTAGCATTGTGTTTTGTGCAATGGTAATTTTCAAGTGAGAATGTGAATGCATTTTAACAGCTCCTTTTATTGCCGCTTGATAGGGGCAAAATGTACATTTAAAAGGCTTTTCTCCAGTGTGAATGCGTGAATGTTTTTTAACATCTCCTTTTGTTGAAGCCTGATAGGAGCAGAAACTGCATTTGAAAGGCTTTTCTCCAGTGTGAGTGCGTGAATGTTTTTGAACATCTCCTTTTGTTGAAGCCTGATAGGAGCAGAAACTGCATTTGAAAGGCTTTTCTCCAGTGTGAGAACGTAAATGTATCTTAACAGCCCCTTTTGTAGTGGCCCGATAAGGGCAAGAGCTGCATTTGAAAGGTTTTTCACCAGTGTGAGAACGTAAGTGTATATTAAAATCTCTTCTTGTTGCACCTTGATATGGGCAAATACTGCATTTGAAAGGTTTTTCTCCACTGTGTGTGAGTGAATGCATCTTAAGAGCACTTTTTGTTGCTGTCTGATAGGGGCACAAACTACATTTGAAAGGCTTCTCAGCAGTATGAATGTAGGAGTGTTTCTTGAGTGATCCTCTTGTTGCAGCCTCATATGAGCAGAAACTACATTTGAAAGGCTTCTCACCTGTGTGAGTGCGCAAGTGTATTTTAACAGCCTCTTTGGTTGTACCTTGAAAGGAGCAGAAGCTACATTTATAAGGCTTCTCACCAGTGTGAGAACGAGAATGTATCATGATAGCTTCTTTTCTTGAAGCTTGATAGGGACAATAACTGCATTTGAAAGGCTTCTCACCAGTATGAATACGAGAATGCATCCTAAGTGCCGCCTTTCTTACAGCCTTATAGGGGCAGTAGCTGCATATGAATGGCTTTTCACCAGTGTGAGTGCGTGTATGTATTCTAACAGCTCCCCTTGTTACAGCCTGATAAGGGCATGAACTACATTTGAAGGGTTTCTGGCCAGTGTGAATGTGAGAATGTACCTTAAGAGCTCCTTTTGTTGCAGCCTGATAGGAACAGGAACTGCATTTGAAAGGCTTCTCACCAGCATGGCTTCCTATATCTTTACCCTCAATTGTCCATTGTCTTTCAAAAGACTTTCTCTCTGCTGTTGACTTGGCCAACTGAGAGCTGCATTTCCTGGTTTCAACAATTGCAGTGTTTGAATAAAGCTCAGCACCCCATCTTCTATTATAAATCCTGACTTTACAGTTTGATTGTGATAGATCCATATTTTGTGGAATTACTTCTTTTTTACTGGAATGAGGACGTATCATCTCCTGAAAGGAAATTTCAGTCTTCATAATATGTAAGCTTTGTATATGTGTGATAAATGAGTTCAGTCTTGTGCACAGAAAATTGAATTAGATGTTTATCTTCTAATAAGTAAAGCTCTTGATTTCATGGATAATTTTAAGACAAAATATAAGATGAAGGGTTGTAAATGAACTTCTCTTTTATCCTTTTAACTAGCTTTTACACCTCTGCAAAGGAAGAAAGTAAATTTAACAAGTTAAACTTATATGCCTTGGAAATATAAAGGTTTATTAACCTATAATCAATGGCAAACCTTTACCATAGAAAATTTAAGAGTCAATGCAAAAATCTACACTACTTGTAGATTAGATTAAACTAAGTTTTCACATTCTGAAAAAGTAATTTAAAATCTAAAACTAGAAATAAACAAAAAATATGGAGAGGTAAAATAATACTTTATTAACAAATTCAAGCTTATTGACTTACCAAAATTAAGTTTATAAAGAAAATATATCCTAAATGTTACTGATGGGAAAGGGAGGAGTCTGTTGTCATTTTTCAGCACTGCATTATATTCCAAGTGCATTCATGTTAGTCCAGTGGACATTTTGAGTTGTGACCAGCTATAGGGAAAGCCTTGACTCTAGATATAGAATAGCTTATATTGTTTTAGCAAAGCAGAAGCAACATCTGGAATAGGTAACCAGTACAGCCATTTGTTAACATTGACTGGTCTTGGGATCATAAATCATATATTGGAAGGGATCAACGTTTGAAGGAACCATGCCTTGAATAAACTAGAGTCACAACCATTTTGCTTTCAGCTGATTATATGAAAAGGTAGCAGGGGATATAGTAATAGTTATCAGTTAAGTTTCAAGGAAGGACCCAAGCAACAAAACCATATTAATAAAAAGATCGTATCCTGATATTATGTTAATAAAAAGATTTGTATCCTGATATTATGTTAATAAACAGTTGTATCCTCATATTTTGTAAATAAAAAGAGTTGTATCCTGATATTATGTTATTAAAAAGAGTTGTATCCTAATATTATGTTAATAAAAAGAGTTGTATCCTGATACTGTTAATAAAAAGAGTTGTATCCTGATACTATGTTAATAAAAAGAGTTGTATCCTGATACTATGTTAATAAAAAGAGTTGGATCCTGATATTATGTTAATAAACCGTTGTATCCTGATATTTTATTAATAAAAAGTTGTATCCTGATATTATGTTAATAAAAAGAGTTGTATTCTGATACTATGTTAATAAAAAGAGTTGGATCCTGATATTATGTTAATAAACAGTTGTATCCTGATATTTTGTTAATAAAAAGTTGTATCCTGATATTATGTTAATAAAAAGAGTTGTATCCTGATACTATGTTAATAAAAAGTTGTATCCTGATATTATGTTAATAAAGAGTTGTATCCTGATATTATGTTAATAGAAACAGTTGTATCCTGATATTATATTAATAAACAAAAGTTGTATCCTGATATTATGTTAATAAAAAGAGTTGTATCCTGATATTATGTTAATAAAAAGAGTTGTATCCTGATATTTAAGTGCCTGAGAATAATGTGTCAAGATAATTCACACCCTGGGTATTTCTACCAAAATGACATTTTTAGAAGCACTATTTTAATAAATACAAGAGCCTACCCCTCAAAATGTGAAAGCAATCAGATAAACATTAAGACAAAAAATACTAAATAGAACCATGCAGACAAAATGGATATTCTAAATATTCAATTATTTAAGTATCTTAGAGGATACCCAACTTCTCCCCAAATTCAATGTGAATACAAGAGAATAGTGTGGGCAATGCTGTCCTAGGCATAGGAAAAGTTAACCAGAAGCTCCTAAAAAAAAAAAAAAGAATTGCCTTGCCATGGTAATGAATGAAATGACAACAAAATATTAGAATTTGGGTCACTCATCCTTCAATACCAAGGAGACTTTTTGTTTTTCAATTTAAAAAAACAAACAAACAAATTGAAACAGGTTTTTTTCAAATTAAAAACAAAACAAAACTGGTAGCTGCTTCCAAGAGCATAATGACCTAAATTTTAAAGCAATATTAGGAGACTAAATTATTACAATATTTTTTTTTGAAATATAGAAAAAAACATTAAAAAACAAAAGCAGAAAAAAAGGATAAAAAAAAACTTAAAGAACCATACAAAGAATGGTTATGTCCATGGAAAGGCCATGAAGGAAACTGAACATGGAGACAATTAGAGGGTTGGGAGGAGGCTCAGCTCCTCAAACAAACACCAGGGACAAGAGGTCAGGAACCAACTCATAGAGGGGTACACTGTACTCAGTGATGGTATGCATTTGGTATAGCAATGAAACCCACCTTTACACTGCATCGGGCATACCTGGGGAACACACTTCTCCCATGCCAAGTAAGTGACTATTAGCTTGCTCTATTGGATGCAGTCACTTACATGGCATGAATGAAGAGAGGTACCCAGGGGACCCGATGCAGTGTGAAGGCGGGTATTCATTGCTATACTAAATGTAGAGCCCACTCATACTGAGAAAGGGAGTATTTTGTTGAGTATGTCTGAGTACTCTTACCTCTGAATGACTGCAGCGGAGTGGGGCCCCAGCTTCCATTACACCACCAGCTGTGAAATCACACTCACCAGCCAGTGTGATGACAAAAACAATTGAACAGTGTGTATCGTACAACTGCGCATCATTATTATTCACCAGATATTATATTTGTCAAGTTCCCCCAGACTGGGGCAATGAACCAGAAATTGTTTAAGTCTGTGATAAGGAGTTTGCCTCCCCTCATCAATGTAGATGTGATAAGAGAGGGAATGCACCAGCTTCCCCAGGCCTCAGGATGACCTACATATGATGTGGAGGGACCAAGTGAATGCTTTGAAATAGGACCTGAAAAATTGATAGTGACCAGGAATGTGGGCGCATGGTCACCTCCCCTGTTCAAGACCATTTCTGTGGAGGCCAATCATGGGGTGGTCAAGGTTGAACGTGTAAATTTGCCTCCCCTCACCAATGTAGATGCCTAATCCTTCCTTTCTTCTTTTTCAAAGTGCTTGGGATGACTGAAAGGATAGGGAGACAATGATCCCAATGGGGGACCCAATGGATTTCCATCGTGCCCTGCATTCATTTCGTTCCTTTCCCCAGGAGTATTTTGCACCACATGTTCAAAGAGAGTTTAAAATTTATTGTAAAATTTGGCCAGTGTGAATACAAGAGGAAACAGCTGAATAAGTAACCAGGTGAGGATTTTGTCTGCCTGTGAGTGCGATTGTTTGTGATTGGTGTGGATGCGTGAGAGTAGCTGATTGCAAGTGATTGAAAATGTCTTCTCTATTCCAGCTCCAAAGGGCCTGAGAGTGCCAACACAAGAGTCTTCCCAATATCATCATCCCAACATTGTCTTCCAAGTTTGGAGCGAATTGGCATGAATGGCAATTTCTTTATGAAAGTGCCCCCCCCCCCTCCAAACATAATAAATCTCAGAGATAGAATAGCAGAGAACTTTTTCCATCAAAAAAATCGTGCATACCATAAGAAGCACATCAGTGTTCTACAATTGAGTGTGGCCACACACAAACTTTGTAGAGTACTGGGGGGGAGGGTGGGTCCTGATAAAGTTAAAATTGGATCCCCTCTCAGTGTCCCTTCAAACAGCCAGGCAGCTCTACTTGATGGACAGGCAGTGTGTTGGTAGGAAGTTTGAAGCCTGCTGCCACATCCTTCTGATGGTACTGTATCCTGATAGTGTACCCAATGGCAACAAAGAAATGACCGATACGATAGATACATTGGATCCCTGGAAAAAGTTGGGGCACAGTGATAGAAACTTTAAATTCCCATATGCCATCTCATTTGCCATGCAACCTCAAAGGTTGCCCTGATTCCTGCCATGTAATGTAGTTAGTGTGTGGAAGAGCAAAATACTAGACGAGTTAAGCTTGGCACCCTCAATAGTGTGCTACTCCTGCATGTCCAGAAGCCCAGCAGAAGGCAATCTAACATCTGCGAGACTCACAACAGCCTTGGCATCATGGATTTTGAGAGCTAGGGACTGTGAAGTTTCAATACCTCAAGGGCACTTAGTGCACTGTGAGTCACTATGATTACAAATCAGTCTCCAAACTGGGCACATTGTGTACTCAACCAGCTCAGCCAAGAAGATAAAATGCCCAAAAGAGCCCTGTGAACTTCAAACAAGGGGGAGATAGCAGGTAAACCAATTCAACATTCAGATTATGACCCATCCATCCACACAAGCAAGGGTCTACTATAGCAATATGTAGTGCAAGAAATATAAACGTAATACAGCCAGTGCTGTAGAAGCTTTGAGAGGAGAGGCATAGTAACAAATGTTCAAAAGGTGGTATCTTCCGGGGTGTCTCAGGCAGAACCATTGGGAGAGAGAGACACCCAAGTCTCAAAAGAGTTTGAGCCCTAAACTCAAAAGACGGGGATGATTGGCAGTGTCAGCATCAGCCATGAAAGAAATGAGAGCCATTGGCTCTGGAACAAACCATGAACCCATGTATACAAGCCCTTAGCACAAAATACAAAGCAAGTGGCACTACCCCTGCATCAATAAGCAGGCTCTCTATAGGGTACATATGGAAAGCACTAGTCACCAAGCGGAGACTGGTGTGGTGGATAAAAAAAAAACACAATAAGTGATTGGATTGAAGAGGTGTAATCCTCGCATTCATAGTTGAGCTTTGAGTGAAAAAATGAAGCGTAGCAAAAATATTTCTAGTGTGAGTACAAAAGACAAAAGCTGCAGACATCTGCCTCCATATGGGGCTTTGGATAAATAAAAGACCGAGATATTGGTGAGAGTCTATCACTTCCAGGAGAGCTCTATTTAGGAAAGGGTCCAGGAAGGGACCCCCTTAGTGTTGGGCAAACAAAACTAAAACTGGTGCATTTCAGAGCCTGTTGGAACTGAGGTGATACTGTTACTTATTTCAGAGAGACACTGAGTGCACTTCTCTACAGGACACCCTTACACAGAATCGACAATCTTGCAAGATAAAAAGATTAGAAAGTATCTATGCATCCCCATAGAATTGTGTCCCTATGATACTGTATTGCCATGAGGTATCAAAGGCATTCTCCAAATCAAAGAAGACAATAGCAAAAAGATCCCTATGAAGGAAAGCTTTGTAGATAGCACTCTATAGCCAGAGGAAAGCATCCAATATGGAGTTGAACTTGGAGTTGAACTGTGTGGGAGACAGGTGACTCCTCTATCCAGGAAATAAACTAAACATTTATCAATTTCGCAATCAACTCACACATGCAAGAGATTAGAGAAATTGGACAGAAATCAGCCCGAGTGGAGTGAACTCTCTCAGGCTTGTGAAGAGCTAACCTGAGAAGCTTTCATTCGCCAGGAATCTGGAAGATACCATCCAACTAGATCCTGTTTGAACAAACCTAACATAAAGGTCAACCCTTTCTTACCACGGTGTCAGAGCATGGAAAATGGCATAGAGGATATTGATCAGAGCAGGGACAATATCTGCACAGGAACAGGAGACAAGAGTGGAACACAACTCACCCATCAGAGCAGGTGAGCAAAAGGTTCCCTACTTCTGGAGGTAAAGCCCAGTCCGCAAAATGGCGGTGTACTTGGAATGCTAGTAGGGCAGCATCCTAACTAGAGAATCAAGGGTCCAAGGGACTTTGCCATGGATAGAGGGTCCAAAATGACAAAAGCATCCTTTTGGTGGATGGGAGGATCCTAGCAAAGCTTACCCAGAATCCTTTTGACACACACACACCTCTGCAAGAGGGGTTCTCCCATTGAATGAAAACATACCTGCCTGCCAAGAAGAGCAGCTGTGGTAACACCAATGCATCTATCCACACTTTCACAAGGTTTTCACAACCTATGGTGGGATACGTCAAAATTTATGGTGTAAGGGCATCCAAATATACTAAGTTTAATATTAATACAGCAAAAATTCACAAAAAGTATAAGAACTTGCCAACAATTTTACAAAGCCATTTTTAATTTTTATAATTAGGCTCAATCTTAAAATCCAAATTACTTTCCAATTTGAAAAAAAAAAATCAGACGTAAGAAAAATTGGAAGGACTCTGTTGTGGAAGATATGGGGAAGCTAGGACTTACAGAGGAAGATGCTCAGGACCAAAGTCTGTGGAGAAGAGCCATATAACCATTAAACCCTGCAGAAGCGGGACCAAGAAGATAAAAAATAAAGATGATAATGATGATCACTCTTTCAATCAGCTCTCAACACCTTCCACTGCTACACACCATTAAGTGAGCATCATACAGAGTTATCTCAATCTAAGTTTATCATCTTCCTGGTGGAGCAATGTGGGAGGGGTATCCTCTTCTTGTGGGATAAAAGAAAAGAGGTTCATTGTCACTTTCACTAGTTGCACCACTTTCTTCTGGCTGCCAATCATGATTGGAAAAGTACATGTCTTAGTATGTCCAATAAGTGAGAAAATGTGTGACAGTGTATACGATGTCCCCAATTTCTGGTTCAGCCAATATGGAAGTTTTATTTCTAGAAACATCTTGGGGAGCGTATTGTTCCAATGGGGATTTGGGTGATGTGCACATATATGGTGTGTGCATGTAGGTTTTTATACCTTTTACAGCCACACTTTTAATAGGTCAATCAATATTTACAGCCAGACTTTTGATAGCTGATTCAATATTTAAGCCATATTTTTTTGTCATTCAATAATTTTTCATTTTTCATCTTTCCAAATTTATTTCAAATTCAACAATCAATTTATATAAAACCAATCAAAAAAAGAGGGGGAAACAAGGAACATAAATTTTTAAAAGTCTATTGAAAAAGATTAGAAAAAGACTAGTAAATGGGTGAAAATTTATAGAGAAAAATGGGAAGAACACATCCATAAATAACATCATTCATACATTCACCAGATGGTGAATACTTCAAAATAATACAGGATCTGGCATTCACTCAGTAAAATTCACTAAGAATGAAGTTGCACAGGCATCAATTATAGCGCTAATAGGCAGCATGCTTCTATCTGAGGGCTATCCCACACTTGGTTAGCCACCAGGAAAGTGGACAGTGTGTAAAACAGATGCTTGAGCAATGGAACCCGCAGCAATGAACATAGCAAACAATAACTCAAAAGCTTCATCAATGGATCTAAATTAAATCAGATATAGAAATCAGTCATTTCCTTGAAAGAAGACTAAATGGCTGATCAAAGATTAAGATTATTTTTTTAAAGAGGCCATCTGCTGACTGCCTACTAGGGCAAAGGTTGCTGTAATCAGAGTACAGCGGAATACTAGGCTAGATTTAGAAAACATGCAAAACCAAATAACAAAATATTTTTTAAAAAGGCAAAGAAACAAGCAAAAATTAAGAAGAAGGAACCTACACTCCAGTACTGAGGAGAGGCGGCTGATCCAATAACCACTTAGATGATCTCTACTAAGAAGGTCAATGACCAACTCCAATCTGCAGGAATCTACTAAGAAGGTCAATGACCAGCTCCAATCTTCAGGAATCTACTAAGAAGGCCAATGACCAGCTCCAATCTGCAGGAATCTACTAAGAAGGTCAATGAGAAATTGAGAGGAAAATGGTGTATGAAATCATCTACATTAAGGACACCAATTTCCAGTTTTTCAATCCATTAAGAGCCAATCCCTGGATTGGCCATTTACTCCCCTCAAAATGGGGTGCCTAGCCTTCAATCCCTGAGAAAGAGCCTTAACAACCATATTATGATGAAAGATGACGATGGAATAGAGATCAGGAAAAGTACCTCCAGTTTAGGTGGAGTTGGACTGATACTTCGTGTGAGGATGTATTTAGAGATCAAGAAATAAGAGAAACACTCAATAGGTATAAATTGTGCACTGGGGTATGCCACCCTATCCCATGGTTCTGGACTTGTGAAATCCCTATACCCAAGGAGAGCAGGAGGATCCACCCAACAAGGTCTCCTACAGACGCAAAATTAAAGGGGGTGAGGAAGGAGTCTCCATATTGCCTCTTAGTTAGGCAAATCCCTTGAAGGATATTTTCCTTTAAACAAATCTTGAGGGAGGTGCCAGGGCACCCTTCGAGGATTTATTAGAGAAGGTCCAACTCAAACCGTGTCATTCCCTTTGAAATTCTCACAGGGATGGCTGTAAGCCTCCTAAAAACAGACCTACATGGGAATATTGGCCAATGAATGTGCCTTTGCACAGAAGCCTAAAGAAAAGGGGTGGGAAACCCCTGACCAAAGGGTGATATTTCACCCGTAACTGGTTGACAAAGTTACTTGAAAACTAAACATAGAAAAGTAACATTAAGCCAGCAACTTGCATCCGCTTGTGAGCAGTGGCTATAGCTGATGACATAATTGCCACACACTAATTAGAGCCCCTTAAGATTTCCCATTTGTCCATCTGAACAATATTCATTGTCTATCAGTGGGATTTTAAATTCATTGTTGAAATGTTGAGAGTTTCAGGAATATAATTAAAATTGCAGCCTAGGGGTAGGCACTTTAAAATTAAAAAAACAAACTAAAAAAAAAAAAAAATCCAAAGACCAGCCCTCAAAAATCAAGGAAACATCCTAGCATCATGGGAAAGCCCTTCCTCCCCTTAGTGTAAGAACACAGAAAGATGGGACCAACACCAAAGAGTCAAATAAAAGGGAAGAGGCCAGCCTCGTCCAAAAAGTCTAAAAGTCCACAGGTTGGTGTACACAAATCTGTCCAGAGTACAAGGGACAGGTGGTAGCAACCACGCCCATCGCAGTACTGGGTCAGGTAACATGCATGGAGATCGCCCAGACTGGGACATTCAACAAGAATGTGCCAAACAGTCTGGGGACAATGCAGTCGTCACAATAAGGTGCGAGCGAGCACTCCATCAAATGGCAGTGCGTCTCACAAGTGTGTCCGATTCAGAGATGACAGAAAGCAACCTGAAGCCTTCGCGGCATTAAGGAGTAGATCTATGGGATCTACTCCTAGATCTTGCCGACCCCTGCCAAAAATTTTATTTGGGGTATTTATACCAAAATTTATGTACTTTAACATACGAGAGGTGGTCAATAAGTTTTGCAAATCGGTAGGGCAAAACAGAGGAAGGGGGATGGATATTTGTGGGGGTGTTAGGACAAGTTATGAAAAGTCAGGACCTGCAGTCGCACGCTCCTGCCTTGTCTATTTAAGAAGCAGTAGCTGATCGCAGATCGTCAGTCACAAATTATTTAACAATAGAGAAGGTTGAGCGGACCGCGCAGTGATAAATTTTTGACCAAAGAAGGCAAGAATGCAAAAGAGGTCCATGAATGCATGGTTGCAGTGTACACCGACACCGCCCCTTCCTATGCAACCATTGCTTGCTGGAATAGGGAGTTCCACCATGGTCGTGAGTCCCGTGAAGATGACACCCGTCTAGGACACCCATCAGACATGACCAACGAGGACAATGTGGCACATGTGGAGATGATGATCCTCGAAAATCGACGGGTGAAGGTCAAAGAAATCGAGCGAGAACTTGGAATATCACATGGAAGTGTTATCAACATCATCCACGGCAATTTGGCCATGACCAAGGTCTCTGCCCGTTGAGTCCCTAGAAACTTCTTGCCCATGATCGACTTCAACGTCATCAAAGTCCACAAGGCCAGAGTTGCAAAAGCTGCCCTGCATGAGTGCGGATTTGAGGAGCTCAAGCATCCCCCCTGCAGTCCAGATCTGGCCCCTAGTGACTACTTTTTATTCCGCCAGCTCAAGGCTGCACTGCATGGACGCTGGTTTGGGGATGAAGATGTCGAGCTCGCCGTCCAGGAGTGGATTGAACAGCAGTCGAGAGATTTCTGGTTATCGGGAATTCGAAGCCTTAGGCACAAGTGGCGCAAGTGCATTGAAGTCGAGGGTAGTTATATTGAAAAATAATAAAACACTTTTCCTCATATCTCGTTTCCTTATATCCAAATTGCAAAACTTATTGACCGCCCCTCATAGATCAGCAGAGGCTTTGTTTATATTTGAATGTTAAAATCTTTCAAAGTTAATAAACCATTTGTGAAGGATTTGATGAGTTGTCCAAATTATGCAAAATTGCACTTGCATTACCTGTTGACTTAATAACCCTTGGCCATCCGGTATTTTTACTGCCCTCCCCCCACCTTATGGCCACCCCTAAAAAAAACAAAAAAACTGTGGGCATCCCTGAATGGCATACAACTTTAAGTTATGCTCACATATCCCCCAACTTCTTTGCCAAGCACCCCAGGGGGCTGCCCTGATTCCTGCTGTGTTATTGATGAGAGGAAGAGCAAAATGCTGCAGTGGTCACCCAGTTGTTGCAGATACTTTCACACATTCATTCTCCGGAACTTATGTACCGGAACCCAGCAGAAGATAATTTCAACATCCACCCAGCTTGTTGTGCAACCGCAGCATCACAAATACCGCAAACCATGAGGTGTAGAGATTCCACTGACCCAGGAGCATTCAGGGTACTTTGTGAGTTGCTAAAGATCACAATCCAGTCTCCCAACTGGGCATAACATATATTCTACCATAGTGATTGGAGTATGCAACCAGATCAGCTATGAAGACACACAGAACCTGGTAGAGCCCCTCTAACTTCAAACAGAGGGGAAATGGCCAGAAATTCTATTAATAGTACCTAGGCCCACAGCAATGAGGTTTCAGGAAAATAAATCAAAGGCCTCATCCACCGACTTAAACTTCTTGAGTGATTTAGAGAAATCAGACATTTTCTAAAATAAAGACCACGGCGCACAGACCAAGCACCACTAGAATGGTGTTTCAGATGCCAGCAGTCCAGAAAATGATATTTAAATAGGAAAGTGATCACTATCATGGAGGTCATCGACTACCCCGCCCGCCACCACCCAAAATAAAGATGTGCATCTGGAGAGCACGGGGATAGATCTCGAGACATGAAATGAAGCTGTAGACAGGGCCTCAGCAACCATCTCATAATGCAGCAGAAGTCCCCTGCATCAAAATCAGCTGACAGTGGAATATACGCGGAAATAACACTATAACTCCTATCCAGGTGCACTGCTACTCTATGAATGAAGCTATTTATAACAAAGAGAAGAATGGAGACATCATACCAGGTATAAATTTTGCATCCTACTGTCCAGCCCCCATTCTGCAGTGATAAGGGCACAAAACCTTTATACCTCGGGTAGTTAGCAGGGTGAACGCACCCAGCATGGTCTCCTGCAAACAATAGCTAACAGGAGATGGGTCACCTCCCAGTTGGCCTGGAGCTGCTGCAATTCCATTGAAGGAATATGCCATCCAAACCTAGTTTGAAAATGCAAGGGGCCTCTTGGAAGAGAAGACCCTCACAGAAATGGTTGATCTTGGCCTAGTTGCTTGTTAAAGTGCCAATGGAACCGTCTTTCCCTGGAGCATTCATGGAGGGAGATGTATCTCTAGTTTCTTTATCTTTCTTCTCTCCACCTATGGAAGGTGGTGCCCTTAGGCTAGATGGACTGGCCTTAGAAAGATCCTTCTTTAAGATGAAGGGGTTCAGAGTCACCTGACAAGAAGTTTGTAGAGGAGTGGACTCAGGTTTGGTGTCGAGATCAACCCCATGGAAGATCATACCATGTTTGACTGGTTTAGGGCTGGGACCATGGCCATCTCAAGGAGGCCTCCATGTGGCCTTTACCCCCATGGTATCACAGATTCCTATCGAAGGCTCTTCAGTCATATCTTGGGCTGGTTGACCGACCTTTATGGGGAAAGAAAGGGGGCAAGCAAGCTGATCCCCCTGCAAAGGACACAGCCCTATGGGCCCTGCATTCCTCACCCATCTATTAGATGGGCAGTTGACCAGAAAGCCAACTGTACCCCACACAAGTATGCAGCATAGAATAGCAAGATTAACTTAAATATTAACTTATAATAATACTATTTTCCTTATAGACATTAAAAAGTATATATATATAGTGAACTTGAACAATCACTCAATGATTTATTTTTTAAATTCAAAGTCCATCTACCTTTTTCATCAAATTCAAGGACTTTTCAAGGATTTCTAGGGCAAAAAATAAATTCAAGGGCTTTTCAAGGATTTCAAGGGCAGTAGACACCCTGTCTGAGGGGGGTCGGCCCTATCGAGTTACTCACACTGGGAGCAGTCGATTCTGAGATGCCTGCCTGTTTTCCTGAAAAAGCATAGGGGGGTACCTTTTCTGAGGTGGGACTGCCCAAGGGCAGCTCTAAGAATAACAAAGGGGAAGCCCCTTTGTTGCATATAAGTGGTGAGAGGGAAGCCCCTCCGCCAGTTGAAGGGGTATCTTAATTTGTTTTCATTCTCCCAGACACCTAGGCTCCCAGAGAGGGTGAAGCCATGTTTGGGGTAGATATTATGATCCCCAATGCCTTGTGAGGTTAAGAGAAAAGTATCCATGGGATCAGAAAATTCCTGAATGTGATAATTTACACATACTTGGTCCATGGGTCCAGGCAATGATGGGCTTTGCCAACCCCGACCCACTATTTAGCTAAAATTGTCCTGGAACTTTGACCATAAAGAATGGCACCAGCATAGCCACCTTATGTGTACTGGAGGGAGGTGAGCAGAGTCGACGGCCCAACACACTCTGTGCCTAATACTTAGCTTAGCAGGTGAGCTTTTGGCCCTCACAACCTACGCTGCCACTCAACTAAGGACCCATAAGCGGATGAAAGTGTGCGGGGCAGCCAGAGGGATCCAGCAATGAGTAGGGTGGATGATCACCTATTATTATCATAGGTGATCCCCAGATGGCCTGCAGTCCAAGGAAGTGTTTCTAACAGATCAAACTCTGTCCAGGTGAGAACAGTTCCTCCTGGTACAAAGGTTGAGGGGATAGCCATAATAATAAAGTAGCACTGAGAGGGAGTGTCAGGGAAGAGCACACAACTTTCCCAGGACCCATGTTAACTCAGTGATAGGGGGTTCCCTAATTTGCACTCAGGCCAAGAGGATATGCAGTTCCTCTGGGTACCAAGTGCCACAGGCTATGCAGGGTACTTACTCCCCTGCAAGGTTGACTGAAGAGAACCTGGGGCCACACAGTAAGTCAGTTAGCCATTTGTATTTTTGTAGCATACCCACTTTATTGTCATAATTTTGGATTATTTGATAAAGACCAAACAAACCCTGTATTAAAAGTGAATTAATTTTATATTTTGGTAACTTTTTTACTTGTCTCCCCTATCTTTATTTTTATATGTATCAGAGAAGTTAGCTATTAAAAATCTATTATAATTCAGCCTTAAATTTTTATTAATTTATATTTCAAGAATTTATTTAGCCTTGTACCTCCCCCAAAATCTGAAAAATCTAGAAATCTTGGTCACTTGAGAGCCCGAGCATATGGAATAAATGGCCCAGTACCTATTATTTATTGCAGGGTCAGAGCAGTAGCACACAAAAATCAGTGTTGATGAAATACGCATTAATGTTTTATGCTAAAATATAAAGATATTAAATAAAACAATTAAGATTACCTTTTCTTGTAGGTCTTGCGCCTCATTTAATGTAATTGCAAATAAATTTTCATTTTGGGGATGAAATTTTTTCGCATCAGCAAGAGAACTTACATCTTCAACTTCTTCCATTATTTCTTCTTTCACTGAAATTTCACCAGAGTCCTCCTTAAATACAAAAAAAAATCAATAAAGCATATAACAGCCACAATGAAAATTTAAATTATACCATTATCCATACAAATAACTATAGTAAGCGGAGATAAAATTCGCTTAGTGAGGTTGCAGTGCTTCCACAATGCTAACTCATAGCTCCTATAAGGGTAGGTAGGGTACCAATGTATGGTGCATTTTTCTGTAGCAAGTTACTACCTAAATGTTTATCCTCATGGCCCTGATATTTATAATGTTTGTTAGTCAATTCTTTAGGATCATAAACAAATTTTATTATTCAGTTCCTTCCCTTTATTTTCTTTTTTTTGTACCTATCTTCCCCTTTTACTCTTCCTCTACTGAGTGAACTTTTATTAGTTATGCCAGTTTCATTTCTATTCCATAAAAAGGTTTTCTAAATGGTAAAAGTACTTTACTAAGACTTCTAAATTTTGAAAATAGGGTAGATAATATACCGGGCTTCACAAAATTGAGGGCATATTTTGATGAAATTGAAAACTTTTATGAAAACATTCAATTCTTTTTGAATTATGTTCATCATGTTCAAATTGTGCTTTGTACAAAATTGTAGTTGTCGATGTACAGGGTGTCCCAAAATTTTAAGGTTTTTAATCCTTTTTGAGAACCCTTTAATAATGAATACAGAAGCGTGGTTTTTGTTATGATAGCTTGTATCAAGAGTGAAATTTAGTGAAGTATGAGAAAAGTTCAAAAGAAGTTTAGAAAAACAGACTTACAGATAACGCGATCCATTTAGTTGTGAAGAAATTTAAAAGAACCAGATCCATACATGATGAGAAAGGAAGAGGATAGAAAAAGATTGACTAACAAAAATGAACAAATTTGACAATTGTTTGAAAATGAACCAAGTACTTTGGTGAGAAATGCCAGTCAGAGATTTGATATGCCTCAAGACAACAGTGCAAAGAGACTTGCATTCAATACTTAAGGAAAAACATTAAAATTTTAGGACACCCTGTACATGGAACACTACAATTTTATGTAGAGCACAATTTGAACATGATGAACATAATTCAACAAGAATTTTTCATAAAAGTTTTCAATTTCATCAAAATATGCACTCAATTTTGGGACACCTAGTATTAAAATTTCAATGCATGGTTAATATAATTTATGACAAAAAACTTCAGAGGGACTAGTGAAAAAGTTACTAATTAAAAACCTGTTTATTTAATACCTGTTTAATAGGGAAGTCTTGTGATGGCATTTCATAAGAATCATCTACCAGTATCTTCTCAATTTTGATGTTATTACAAGTACCCTAAGATATACAAAAACATTTTATTTTTTTATTTCTTTGCATAATTTTCCTCAATTAGTAATAGATAACTAGAAAAAAGTGCATACCTCTTCAAATGTTAGAATAAGTGAACCAGAATCCAAATCCAAATCTGGACTTCTCAAAATCTAATCAACTTTCCCTTCTACAAAAGTTTATCAAAACCTGCCATTAACTTTTTTAGATATATTTTATACAAAGACACAGGCGATCACAAACATCTGCCAAATCTTTTGGTGGAGGTCAATTATAATGAGACAATAGCTGAAATTAATTACTTAATAGTAAAATTAAATAAGTTTAATATTTATATAAAAAAATAAAATTCATAATTAACTCACCTTCATATCATCCAAACAAATCTTAAGGGGGTCCTCAAGTAGCTCATTTTCCATTTGTGGGGTTGATAAATCTTCAAGGAAGATCTGCGATAAAGATGATGACACCACATAAAAATGGAGTGGATAGTATATTACAATTTCAATGCATGGTTAACACAATATGTTTAATAGGTCCTAATTTATATCTATCTCAACTCAATTTGAGATTTATTTTAGAATGGTTAATGAATTTTTTAAATTTTTATTAATTAATTTCTGGGAGGAGGTGTGTTTAATTTATTAATACAGAGGATTCCGGGAAGTGTGACCATGTTTGGGCAGCCTAATTTGGTCTATTTTAGCGGCTGGTCATTCTTAGCAAAATCTAACCCATTTTCTGTGAAGCCACAATACAGAAAATGGAGAAGGGAGGCCACTTTAAAAGGTACAATATCTAGTTACTACCTGCAAATATGTTCTTGAAACATATACATATATACCATAGGTTGGTGCCATAATGAAAAAATGTATCACGATAACCGATAAATTGATAATGATAACCTTATCGGCAATAACCAATAATCGATATTGGCAATAAATTTATCACCTGAAAAGGTAATAAATGATAAATCCAAAATTATAATACAATATTGATTATTGACTAAATATAGCATTATTTTATAATACGATAGTAAGAATAATTGAATACTGTTTCTTAGTTTCATCTCCTCATAGGTTTTGAAGATCCTCCTCCCAGCTCGGACCTACCTATTTCTCTCTCCAAGGCATGTGTGGCTCGCTCCTGTGCTAAACTGGAACCAAAAACTGAAATTATCGATTATTGCTAGTTTGGAACCAAAAGTATCAGCAATACCGATGTATCGATAATATGCAAAAAATAAATATCGGATAACCGATAATCAAATATTATTATCGCAATAATGCTCACCTATGATATATACTATGCAATGCATGCATGACCCAGTTTTGCCATCCTAACGAGTTTTTCTAAGCTATAAAGAACCCTTAATTTTGATATGCATTTGGAAAAATTAAATGCTCGCTTGCTAATATATATTCTATTTTCTTTGCCTTTTGTTACTTTTTGAAGTCAAGATTTTTTGTTTAATCTTTGAATTTTTTTAAGGGAAATCTTAGGATAAAGTTAAATTCTAAGTGGCAGCCCTGAATGTGACTGCATATAATTGCCGGAATACAGCCTAGGGTAAATATGCATGAATTATGATTTTTGTAAGGTTTTAGTTGGCGGCTGCTCATATAATCCAATGGTCATATTAAGCGAAGTAAATTTTACGCAATAAAATATATATGAATCAGGACCTTGGGAATTGGTCTTAATTGGCAGCCAGTCATACTAACCAATGGTCATACTCTGCAAAATCCACTCTAGTTGAATATTAGACTATTATTTATTCTAGGGTTATAAGGAAGGGTGGGGGTGGGGGTAATGGTAAGGATTTTAAAACCAATCATCACTCATTGAAGACTTTATTTCTATTTAGGAGACCTAGTGATAAAGATAGGATCTGAACCATGGATATCTACAGTATATAATAGCCAGCAAGATTTCAACCTGAATCTGGACCTATCCACTGACTAAATACACTCGATGTGACTCAACTTCTCTATAATTGGAAGCAGCGTTTCCACTTGGCTAAGCCATAGCCTTAAGGAGGGTATGGAAACTATTTTTAAGAAGATATTTGTTAGGTGCCTTAGATTGAGAGGGATACCAGATCATTGGTAGAGAGCTAAAGTACTTTCTTCAATTTAACAAAAAAAAATGATCTTACTTAAAGTCCAGATCATTGGTAAAGATCTAAAGTACTTCAATTTAAGAAAAAAATTTGATCTTAATTAAAGTCCAGATCGTTGGTAAAGAGCTAAAGTAGTTCAATTTAAGACAAAAAATTGATCTTATTAATTAAAGTCCAGATCATTGGTAAAGAGCTAAAGTTCTTCAATTTAAGAAAAAAAATCTTAATTAAAGTCCAGATCATTGGGAAAGAGCTAAAGTTCTTCAATTTAAGAAAAAAATGATCTTAATTAAAGTCCAGATCATTGGGAAAGAGCTAAAGTACTTCAATTTAAGAAAATAATGATCTTAATTAAAGTCCAGCAAGTTTAACTCAACAATGGGCAAAATTCTTGAAAAGACAATTAAAAAAGTAGCAGCAGTTTGTTGAATAATATTGTTTAAGGTCAGGTAGATCATGCATAACAAATTTGCTATAATTTATAGATCATGCGACAGCAATAATTTGCTATAATTTCTAAATCATGTGACATGGCAATTATTTGCTAGAAATTCTAAATCATATGACAGCAATTATTTGCTAGAATTTCTAGATCATGTGACATGGGAATTATTTTCTAGAATTTCTAGATCATGTCACAGAGCATGAATTGGAAAGTGATCACTACCATGGAGTTCATTGACCCCCCCCCCCCAAAAAAAAACAGGTTGTGCATCCAGAAAGCACAAAGATAGATCGAGCTAGGAAAATGAAGCGGATTTCGGGCAGCTCTAGCTTATTGATTAGGTCAGCAAGAACTTGACCCCAGGGATTAACCGAGTAGTCTCCACAGAGGGGGTATCTACCATTCACATCTCCGAGCAAGATAAAGAAAGGGCCTCAGCAACTGTGCTATGATGCAGCAGAAGTCCCCCGCATTGAAGTCGGCTGACAGTGTAATGTACACAGAAATAACAGTATACCTCCTATCAAGTTGCAGCTGCACAGCTACTGCCTGGAAGGAGGTATCTAAAGCAAAGAGAAGAACAGAGATATCGTGCCAGGTGTAAATGATACATCCTTCTGCCCCCCCCCCATCCTGTGGTGGTAAGGGTCACAAAACCCTTATACACCGGGAGGGTAGGCAGATTTAGGAACCCTAGAAGTCAGCTGTTTCACCTTACAAGATATGGTCACACTGGGGAAAGGGAGGGGAGGCCTTGTTTTAGCTGGGGTTGGGTGTGAACCCTTTGTGCCACTAGCCTAACCAGGGCAGTGCCCATGATGGGAAAGAACCTGCAGAAAGGTCACAATTGGGCATGGAAATGACCATGCTCGTAGGCCTGGATGGGTCAGGAGCAGAGGGTGTGGTTTTTAACATTGAGGCATAAGATGTCCCAGGCATCGCCGGGTGCGCCAGGACCAAGTCCTTAGCCTCGCAAAATGAGACACAATCCTGGGCCTGAACAAGCAGGATTTCCTTCTCAAGGTGATACGCACCACATTGCTTCCAAGAAGTGGGGTGCGGCTCTCCGCAATTGACGCACTTGGCCACACACAATTTGGACATCATGTGTGGCCTTGGAGCAACTTACACAGACTTTGCTAACCCTGACCTTGGACATCAACCAAAGCCATTAGTATGAGCAATGCAGTGGCAGTAGTAACACCTCCATGGCAGTGGCACTCATTTGCAATACCGAGTGCCCTGCACTGACTCAGGGAGCTTGTCACAGTTGAACATGAAGAAGAGTGTAGGGATGGGTCTTGAGGCCCCTCCCCATTTTCTCAACACACACTCAACTTTGACCGCTCCATGGTAAGCCAGCTCTAAGGTTATGTCATTTATGGAGTAGTCCACAAGTTCCCTCGCATAAACTACTCCTTTCACGAAGTTCATGGTAGAATGAGGTGTCACACTCACAGGCATGCCATCAAGTGTCCGAAGGGCACTAATCATGGCCACCTCAGAGGGATTAAACACAATTGCCAGAAGAAATAAAGTTGGCTGCACTCAAATTGAAGGATGGGAAAGCTGTAACAATTGCAAAAGGGCTCCAGGGTGTGTTAGAGGAGTTCAACCTGTGGGGATCAATTGTTATGCTTGTCACCGACACAACAAGCATGAATACCGGCAAAAAGACAGGCATTGTTGTTAGACTGCAGCAAATGTTTGAAGATAAAGGTCACCCCAAACCCAAGTTCATCAGTTGCCAGCACCATGTCCTGGATCGGATTCTTCGCGTTGTCATGGACGATGTTTGATAACATATATTTAATATAAATATTTTTAACACATATAAAATGCTAAAATGGCCTATATTACATTTAAGTGGTTTTACATGACCTTTTTCAATACTTCAATGGAATAAAAGTAATTTTTGTCATTAATAGGCAAAAGTTCATTCATTCGTGCTACAGGAAATAATTTTTGATAAAAAAGTCAAAAAGTCATCACCCTAAATTGTTGCCCTTAGCCAACATTCTGCCATCAGTGGAGCGAATAGCAAGGAAGCGTTTGAAGCCAGCGGACTCGAAAATGCTGGGTAGTCTCTGAATGAGGGGCCCCAACATAATCGAGGCTGCACTCTGTGCACTTTTGGTCTTTTCAGGGACTTCCCACCCTGGAGAACTACTGGAGCTGGACATGCCTATCTTGGCTTGGTTGCATACTGAAATGGCAGTGGCCCTGTCCATCCCCGTGTTCCACTGGAGGGAGAGGATCCCAGTCTTTAGCGTGTTCTCTTTATTTTTTTTCTTAGGAAAGGGGGGTAGGGAATGAAGCCACTTTTCTCCTCCACCAGTAGGACCCCCATAGGGCCAGATGCGCCAGCCTCAGCAAGATCCTTCTCTGAAATGGAGGAGGTTTTGTCTGTCACAAGAGCACCAGCAAGTGGAGGAGATCCCTCCCATAGGGGCAGACAAGGGTTCTGTGCTTGGCACCATGCCTGGGTTGGACCCCATGGAAGATCCTACGGTCTGGGGCTGGGTCACTTCAAAGGGGGAGGCCTCCATGTGATCATCCCATCCTAAGATATCACAGGTCACTTCCAGGTACCTTTCATTCTGTCCTGGTCCTTCAAACCAGCATCTGTCAGGGAAGAGAGCCGGGCACGTATAGTAACCCCCTGTAAGCCTGATATGCGTGTGAGCAGGACTTTGCAGGGCATGGGCCGATGGGAGGTTGGCCGTATCAAGTCACTCCCACCAGGGGCGGTCAGTTATGGGTCTTTTGCATGCTTTCTTGATAGTCCCCTTTGAAAGCAAAGGGGGACTGCCGCTGGGAAAAGCGAGTCGCCCAAGGGTGACTCCACAGAAAGGTGTGAGGCGGAGTCCCCTATACCCATATGAATAGGAGAGGTTTGGAAGATCCCCTGTGAAAGCATAGGGTATGAGATCTCCATTTTTTGATGGAACAACCCGAGAGTGGCTCTGATGCTGGTAAAGGGGAAAAGCCGGGGGCAGGGGGGTATTTTCATCATCGAGCATGGTGACCCTATAATTATCATGAGACGCAAACACTCACCACCCCACACAGTAGCCTGCTCTGTGAGGGGTGAACACAGGGCCGGCAAAACCAGCTGCCACTATTTGAGCCATTACTCCTTCCTAGTGACCTGGGAGCCCATCGGCATGGCTGCTCCACCAAGTTGATAGAGATTGAAAGCTGAATGAAAGAGGATGTGAGGAAGGTGTGGGTGGGGATAAAGCAGGTTATTAAAAACCCACCACCCCAGAACGGATCTCATCGGTGAGGGAACATTGTAGTCTCCCCCCCTCAGCCCCAATCCAGGATAATTGGGTGAGAAGAAGGTTAGCATCTACCCTGTAAAAATAGAGGCTGACCAGAGAAAGTTGTGGGAGAGGTTGTAGGGAAAGTGAGGAGACAGGGTGTCAGAAAGAAGGAGAAGAAGCTAAGCTGGGGCCAGATGGGGCACTGAGTCCCATCAGGACAGCAGCTAGGAAGGCAAATCGCCACAGGCCTTATGGGGTCCATTGAAGGAATATGCCCACAAGGCCTAGCTTGGAAGAGATGCGGCTGCCATTTTTGAAGAGA